>CAWUFW010003722.1:1200000-1737533 GCA_963921515.1 Calotriton arnoldi
TCAAGCTTTTCCCTTCACTTGAAAGCTCATATCCCAAAAATAGGACATTGAGATGGGCTATTTTTGATTTTTTAAAGTTAAACTTGTAGCCCTCAGAGGCAAATCCCAAAATTATGGTGCTCATCCTGGTCAAGTGTTCCTCCAGGTCATCGTCCATAAGATAAATATCACCTATATAGGACAATGCTTCCTCGTTCATATTCTGTAGTAACTCAGTTACCCTTGCTGAAAACAACCCCGGGCTGTTCTTATACCCCTGGGGGAGTCGACAAAATTGCCGCTGGGACACCAGCGCTGAGAATGCTGTCAAGTATCTGCTCTCAGGCGCTATATTTTGGCTGAAAAATCCATTTTAGATATCTAGTGTTGTTTTGTATGTTTTCTGCACAAAATTATTCATTAATGCAGCACTATGTGCATTTCGTACTGCAAATGTTTTTGTGCATGAGTTCAGATGTCTGTAATCTAAAACTAGACGATATGAATTGTTGGGTTTCATTACAGGAAACAAAGGACTATTCATTGAAAATGTGCAATTTTCAATCACACCTTGGTATTCAAGTTGATCTAAGCTCTCCCTGACCTGTTTTTTAGCTTCCTGTTTTATTGGATACTGTCACTGTGGAGTTGGAGTAGATTTTAGTGGTATCAAATGGTGAGTTGATTCTTCATCCCACCCAACATGGTTGAGATATAATGCAGGAGCAAGGGCTACTGCCCACTCCCGTGCGTATGTATGTTTTAAGTATTGGGGAACCAGGTCGGAAAAAGCTGGCATAATTGCCGTTTCTCCCTATGGGCATTCCATAACAATAGCAGGCGGCCAATCTCTCTCAGCTAAAAGGATATCGTAGCCAAAAGTCAGGCTCTCCCAAAAGAGACCTTTCATTTTTCTGGGCTTGTCCCCCTCCATCCAGAGTGTTATCTCATGTAACCTATGTGGGACACTTACCCTAGTATTAGGTGTTTCCACCGTGATATACTCACTCAACTCCGCTGTCACCAGAAATTCCATCAGGTTCTGGCGAGCTACTGTTACTTCTTCTGCGCTGTCTAGCATTGTCAGAGCCCATTCCCCGTTCAGTAGGTGAGTCCTCAGAATTCTGGGCATGTCTAACTTTGAGACCTGCTACTTTCTTCTTTTTGAATTGAGGTTTTGCTTTAGGCTTTTCTTCTTTTTTGGAAGCGTAGTCTGAAGTGCGTTGCGTGTCCCTGGACTTTGTACGCTCTTCTTGTCTATGTTCTGACCTTCCTTCCCTCTCGGAGTTTTTTGATGAACCCTGAAAGGAACAAGAGGAACGTATATCAGTGTCCTGATACCTGTCAAGTTTTTTAATGTTATCTCTATTCCTAAGGTTATACCTCCTTTCGGAGGGCTTCTGTTGAGGAGACCTGCCCCTGGATTGAGATCTATTCTTTTGTTGTTTGTTATTATCCCATTTCTTTTTTGAAGAAACTGGTGTTTGCTTTGCCTGTTCTTTATCTGGACCTCCCATTAGTTGATGTTTTACTGGTCTAGCTCCCAAACTATCCCTACCTAATTCTGTATAAGCAGTTTCAATAATTTTAGGTAATTCTGTCTCCTGTTGTAAAGGAGTGAAATCTCTCAGGCGTTGGCGTATTGTCACTGATGCTGCTTCCCTTTTAATGTTTGCTAATATTATAGCTGATACCTGGGCAAAATTATTTAGTAACTTTATCCCTAAGTTCAGAGCAGGTTCTGCTCCATACTCGTTCTGTATTTGTCTCAATATGTCTGGTATCACTGCTAATTAAGGGATACCATGAGTTCTGGTATATATTGCAGCAAAAACTGTACCCCAAGAGGTACAATCCTCTATCGGGGGAGCTATCCCCATCGACAAACAAATTGTTAGCAATCTATGCTTTTCTTGTGGACTAGTGTGTGTAAATACTGCCTCTAGCTGTGTTATTTTTTTAGCTATCCAGAAAGGCATTTGTTCACGTTTAGTGGACATTTTACCCATCACTGCGTGTAACGTTTGTGGTGTAATTTTAGTTGCAGAAGTTTGGACTGGTCCTGGTTGTGTGGCCGGTGTTGGCTGAAGTGTGAGTGTTCTCATCACAAACTGTGTCATGTTTCTGTAAAGTCTTATTAGTTCTTAATGAAGTGTAAATAAGTCTCCTGCTGGCATTGTGTCAATGTCAGGGTGTGGTGTATAGGCCGCTAGTGTTGCTCCGTCTCTTCCGAGTGGACCGAGTCTTACTCTATTTCTTGTATGGGGTAGGGCGCCTTTAAACCAGTATAAGTGTTCCTGGTAAGTGAGTGGAATTTCAATGTCCTCATACAGACAATATTCGTTCGGTATGTCATCTTCGACATAATAATGAAATGTTTTTGTTAGTGCATTTGCCTGTGTCTATGTCCACTCTCTCCCCGCAGCTCTGCTGTGCCGTCTCTTGCCTCCAGACCCCGACCTCCTCCTTGGGAGGTTCGAGGCTGCTGCCCGCTCTTGCGCCTGCTACCCGCTCCAACTGGGACCAGACTGCCTGAAACCACTGTAACCTTTCTCAGCCATTTTTTTTCTTATTATTTTTTTCCCTGTTGTGCCACTATTATTGTGCCCATCTGTGTCTTGCTCTAATTCCACCACTGTTTTTATTTTCTCGTGCCTGCCTGTTCCTTTCACCTTTTGCTGCTGCTGCCCCTGCAGCCCCTCCCCCCCGGAATTCCCACCCGGAATCCCCCCCCCCGGAATTCCCCCGCTCCCGCCTCTCCTCCCTCCCACCTCCCCTACTTAATGGCGGCCGCGCTAGGCGGGCGCGCCAAAGGCAAGCGCGTCTGTGCCCGTCCGTGACCCGACCGCGGCCAGGGCCAGGAACCCTGGACCTCCCATTACCCATCGCTACAACACCACCACCCTCCTCGCACTCAACCCTGGAAGACTTAGAGAATGCCAACAGGCCTCGCCGAACACGACCCAAAGCCAGTTCTCCTGCCTCCACTGCCGCCAGACCCTCACCACCACCCCGGCCTCCAACACCGCCGACGCCAGCACCGGCGACACCCTAAAATGCATCCTCCTCAACGTACGCTCCATACACAAACACGCCATGGAAATCTGGAACCTACTCGACTCTCTCTCTCCCGACATCACCTTCCTCACAGAGACCTGGACCAACGCATCCTCCGCCCCCGACCTCAGCACCGCCATCCCAGACGGATACAAGATCCAGAGGAAAGACCGCCCCAACCACCCAGGAGGGGGCCTCGCCATTGCCCACAAGAGCACCCTCCGCCTCACCACCTCCAGCGAAATCTTCCCCTCCACCCAACACCTGCACTTCCAGATCCAGACCACCACCAAAGCCACACTCCGAGGAACCCTCGTCTACAGACCTCCCGGCCCCCGAACACCCTTCGCCACCACCATCACCGACTTCATCGCACCCCACGCCATTGCCTCAACAAACTACATACTCATTGGAGACCTGAACTTCCACCTCGATAACCCCAGCGACCCCAACTCCACTATCCTTCGTGACAACCTCGCCAGCATCTGACTTAACCCCTTCCATGCTCATGACGAGCTCAGCTCGTCATGCTGCGCAGTGCTCGTGTGCGCATGACGAGCTGAGCTCGTCATGAACCCGTCCGCTTAATGAAACGCCTCGCACAGGGCGAAAATCGGCCGCGCATTGAAGGGGTTAAACAACTCGTCAAAACACCGACCCACAGAGCAGGGCACACCCTCGACACCATTTTCACGGCAGGAAACAGCATCCAATTCAGCCACACAATGCAGCCGCCATGGACCGACCACCACTGCGTACACTTCGCCATCAACAAACCCAAGGCACCCAAACCAGCCCCACGCCCACCACGAAGGAACTGGAGCAAGGTTACCGACGAGCAACTTAACTCCACCCTCACCCGAGACAACCACACCTGGGCACCCGACGCAAACGACGCAGCCAGAGAACTCCACACCTGGATCTCCAACTGCACAGACGAGCTCACCCCGCTACGCAACCCCGACAGACAACGCCCCAGGAAAGCCGCCTGATTCACCACTGCTCTCCAAGAAGCCAGAAGCACCTGCAGACGCCTGGAGAAGAACTGGAGAAACACCAAGACAACCGAAAACCACACCACCTACAAGGACGCAATGATGGACTACCACAACCAGATCAGAGCCACCAAGAGGAACTTCATCCACAACAAAATCCTGGCCAACTCCACCAACTCCAAGGAACTTTTCAGTGTCATTCAAGAATTCACCAACCCACGCAGCGAAGCCACAGACATCACCCCATCCCAAAACCTCTGCGACAAGCTTGGAACCTATTTCCACCTCAAGATCAAAAACCTCTACGACAACTTCATCGACCATCCACCAGGCGCCACAGACGGCCCCCCGCACCCCAGAAACACCAGCCAGCCCACCATCTCCAACTGGACACTGATCACGGCCGAAGACACCGCCTCGACCATGAAAAGCATCCACTCGGGGGCCCCCACCGACCCCTGCCCCCCTCACATCTACCACAGAGCCGCGGCCACCATCGCACCCAAACTACAATGCACCATCAACACCACCTTCAGAACAGGCACCTTCCCAGACGACTGGAAGAGCGCAGAAGTCAGACCCCTGCTCAAGAAGCCCACAGCTGACCCCACCGACCTCAAGAACTATCGGCCCATCTCGCTCCTCCCCTTCGCAGCCAAAGTTGCAGAGAGAACAGTCAACAGGAAACTGACACGATTCATTGAAGAGAACGCCGTCCTCGACCTGTTTCAATCCGGATTCCGAAGCAACCACAGCACAGAGACCACCCTACTCGCCGCCACAGACGACATTCGCACCCTCCTGGACCAAGGCCACTCTGCAGCCCTCATCCTACTCGACCTATCAGCGGCCTTCGACACCGTCTCCCACTGCACACTAGTCGCCAGACTACACGATGCAGGCATACAAGGAACAGCCCTGGACTGGATCCGATCATTCCTCACCAGAAGAAGCCAAAGGATCAGACTCCCACCCTTCCTCTCCGACCCCACGAAAATCACCTGCGGAGTCCCACAGGGTTCATCACTGAGCCCCACCCTCTTCAACATCTACATGGCCCCCCTCGCAGCCATCGTCCAACAACACGTAACCTACGCCGACGACACCCAGCTCATCCTCTCCCTCACCAAAGACCCCACCACTGCCAAACTCAACTTCCAGAAAGGAATGTAAGACGTCGCAGTCTGGATGACCAACAGCTGCCTGAAGCTCAACGCCGAGAAGACAGAAGTCCTCGTCCTCGGTACCACCCCTTCTGCATGGATCAGCACCTGGTGGCCGACCGCCCTCGGAAGCCCACCTTCCCCCTCAGACCACGCCAAGAACCTCAGCATCGTAGTCGACTCATCACTCACCATGAACCAACAGGTCAACGCCGTCACCTCCAGCTGCTTCAACACCCTCCACATCCTCCGCAAGACCTTCAAGTGGATCCCCCCTGAGTCAAGGAAGACAGTCACCCACGCACTCATCACCAGCAAACTGGACTATGGAAACGCACTCTACGCCAGCATCAACAAGTCCCTACTCCACAAACTCCAGACAATACAGAACACCGCCGCCAGACTCGTCCTCGGCATCCCCCGACAGGAACACATCAGCCAACACCTACGAAGTCTACACTGGCTCACCGTGGAGAAAAGAGTCACTTTCAAAATCCTCACTCACGCCTACAAATGCCTACACAACAACGGACCCAAATACCTCAACGACAGAATCAACTTCCACGTACCCAAAAAAAACCTCCGATCTTGCAACCTCGCACTGGCCGAAACCCCGCGCATCCACAGAGCCAGAGCAGGCGGAAGATCCTTCTCTCACATTGCAGCCAAGACCTGGAATGAGCTACCGGTAGACATCAGACGCGCCCCCTCCCTGAACACCTTCAGGAAGACCCTCAAGACCTGGCTCTTCGGCTAAACAGATCTGCGAAACCCCCCCTCAGCGCCTTGAGACCCTCACGGGTGAGTAGCGTGCTTACAATTCCCTGATTGATTGATTGATTGTGGGAATCTAACCCATGAATAGGACACCTCTGTTCTGAATGATTTGTGTGCCTCAATCATGAAAGTTACCTGCCCACCCCTAGATGTAACGCCGTATGCTACTAGTTTTAGGGTGATGGCATTTCTAACATTTTCCACAATGTGTATTGCGTCTGCATCTTCTTCCTCGGCTGAGAGATTTAGTTCTTGTACAACATCTCTCGGCTCAGTCATTGTTTTTAGTAAGAAGAGTTTTTCAAGGGAACTGAGATAAGGTGTTATGCACAATAGTTACAATGTATCCTTCAAGCTTTTTTAAACTAACAGCCAAAACATAGGATTTTTCCTACTCAGCTGTGGCGGATTTATGTTCCCTCCGACTCCAGACGTCTCTCGGGAAATGTGAGTAGGTGTCCCTGAGAATAGCACAACTGAACTACTCAGATTTGACCGTTAAATAAGTACCCAACCAACGTTGGCAGCTCCATGTCGTGTAGTTCCTATAAAACCTATACAGGATCTGAGCGTTTAGACAACATACACTGTGGGCTTGGTGTCCAAACTGATTCCAGACACCCCCACCGAGTATGTTGGCCTGTATACCAGCTAGCTCACAGTGCCACTTGAAACTCCTCTTACCAAGGAGAGAATAGTTCTTGGCAACTATCGAACATGACAATCCTGATCCCTCAGAATCGTGGAAACAGTGCAATACTTTTAACTCAGTCACTCGCGCTCACTTGGTCTCGGAGAGATACACAGAATAAACGATATGGACGTTTTTCAATAAGCATTTATTGAACACTCCTCATTCTAGTATAAAATAGGTGTGCTGAAACAACCACTAGACAGAAACAGATATAAATGATTAGAAGTAGGGGAAAGGATGGTAGATCTCTACCATTCTGTTATAATCATGAACATAGGCAAGTATATAAAACACATGACAATAAAATGCGTACTCCTACGATGCTACCCTAACTAGATGTGCCTAAGTGTACCTAGCATGTATGTAGGTGTAAAGCCAAGAATCCCTCTAGGATAGAGTCCCCCATTACCTGAGGTTGGAGACTGTGGGACCCCGTCTTGGTTTCGAGTTGGACACCCCGCAAGGGATGTTAGACCACCGCGAGCTGGAGTATCCGCATGCAGGAGCTTCAGCGTCTCGCGTCAGTGTGTCGGCATGGAAGTTGTGATCTCCTCTCTCTATCTCAGCAAGATGTGATGTTTATATACCCGAAGGTATCCCCAGGGGGTTCTACCTTGCTGTGCCACTGTCGGACTTAGGGTGACATCGGGAATGAACCTTGTACATAGTTATTATGCAGGAGATGGTAGTTCTGCTGAGTTTCCAAGAATCCAAGGATCCTCATGCATAATGTATGAGGCTATTGTTCAGGGAAAATCCCACTTTCTGTAAGCAGTACTGTAACTAGGTAAAGGGTCAGTCCTAGCAGCCTGTTATGTATGTAGTGTAGGGACGAATATAGGTGAAAGGTTGGGATGTTAACCTGGCCTATATTGGGGTACCTATATGGACTATAACAACTGATTTTAGCAATACAAGAGAATAGGAGTCCAAGTAGTACAATTTGGGTTGAATGTTACAATGTTGGATACCAGAATATCTTCTGACATAAATATTATGTCCTATATAACATTTAAAAATACCGTCTGAATAGATAAAGTTTTTTTTTTAATTGTTAACACCAGTAAGACAATATTTTATTAAACGATATTTAGAGCACAAAAGTCACGTTTGGTGACACTCTAACTATAATATTCAGTTACCACACATAAATTGTAAATGTGCCTACGTCACATTAGACACATAGGACAGATATTCATCGCCTAAGCAGCTTGAAGTTTTAGGGTGGTGGGTATATATATATGTTTGGGGACAATGTAAGTGTTTTCTTATCAACATAGACGCTGCACACGGCGCCTTGCTTCGTTATAGCTCCTCGCCTGTTTTCTTCGTTAATATTGTTCCGCAAGAAACACCTCTTCCATTGGGAACGCTTTCCTTCATCTTGGACAGCTGCATTGGGAAATAAGTAATAATTTACCTTTGACAGTCATATTTCTGGAGTGGGGATGGGACGATTGCACGGCCAGTGATCTGTTCCAGAACGGTGACAGCAGCGGTAATTACCTTCAGCCGGTGGTACTGGGGATGGAGCTGTCATCTGTCTCCATTATGGCTGGATGCGGAATCTGCCTTCCGCTTTATATTGTAAATGAAATGTATGAACACTTGATCGCGCAGCGACTCCGAGCGAAGGAACATGAGGCGAGAGGCGTTATTACCTCAAACAACGATAAGGGACGCTGTTTAATCCGCAGATGGCTCATCCTTTTGAGCGTTTTGGGGTATTATCTTGTCAAAGGAAGATACAAGAAACGGAGGCCTTTGACTCGTCACTGTTACTGTGTTTCCCTGGTGTTTTTGCTTCTCTGTTTCCACCCCGTTTAGACTGTGCCTTCTGTCGACACTAATTCGTGTTTCCCAAGTGTTGCACTATTCATTCTGCTATCTGGTAGATAACATAAAACAAGCTTGTGCTAAAGAAATGCTTCCATCAGGCTGTAGATAAGAGCACATATAAAGCTCTGTGTGCTGCAGTACATGCTGTTTTGAAACACCTTTTTGAAAATCTTTTTGAAGCTAACAGATTGCATCTGATAACATTTATCATCCTAGGGTAGCTCAAGAAGAGTATTTACAGGCGATAGTGCGCTCTACAATTACACTTAACGTAACATATTCAGGGGCATATTTACGTTCCCTGGCGCATCCCTGCAAATCAGCAGGGATGCGCCAGGGAAGATGCGTCACGCAAGTTTGCCCTTGCGCCACCGCCGATGCGCCGCATTTACAATGCGGCGCGACATGGCGCACGGATGGGCAGATGCGTGTCGCACCCCCCGACGAAAAGGCGGCGCATTGCTGGAGTCGCGTCGCAAGCACGACGCGGCTCCAGCAAGGCTTGGGGGTGCCCTATGCCTAACATGCTGCGTCAATCAGCATGGGCGTAAAAGTGACTCAGTGAAATCTTGTAGATTTCACTGCGTCACTTTTACGAGGCGTACCTGCGAGGGAACGCCCACCCTGCACCGGAACGCCCACATGAAACCTGACGCAGGTTTCATGTGGCGCAGGGGTTTACAACATGACGCATCTCCCTAGATGCGTCACGTTGTAAATATTGCGCAACGTGGCGCATGTTTTGCGTCGCCGCTGCGTCACATAAGTGACGCAACGGCGGCGCAAAAGTGGCGCAAGGGGCTTGTAAATATGCCCCTCACTCTTTATAAAAAAGCTTCCCGGCAATACTGCTTGTGTATGGTCTTGGTGCAGCTGACCGTGTATTTACAATTGATTAAAGTCCATTTTCAAATCTTTAAAAGAACTGTAATGTAACCTAGAAGTACATTTTCTCTTGAAAACGTTATTAAAAACAGCAACTACTTAGACATGCCAACTGTGCAACAGAACCAATCTGCCTTAAGCAAGTCAGCAAATACAAACTCCTTCAAATCTGATATGCAGTTTTATTACACAGACCTAAAGCTCAAGAGAAATAATTATGTTAATCAATAAAGTAATCTATCTATCTATCTATCTATCTATCTATCTAGCTGCATACATTCAAATACATATGCTCGTCAAATGCATAGCTCATGACGTCAGAATATTTGTACCAATAAATAACAGAATGTAACAATACCACGTCTTTAAGTAACAATCCATATGCAAGGGGAAATGACACTATACCTATAGTGATATAATCAATAATGGCAATGGTAAGGTGGTGAATTATGCTACCTGTGATGTCATCACAGTGTTTTGTGAAGTCATCTGTAACTTCACGTATGAGATCAAGAGCAGCATTTTTGATGGGCAGGTTTTCATTTAGAGGGCAGAAGCTATGGTTTGTGCTACTAACAGTAACTGCCGAAATCAGTTTTTTTTTGGGTAAGCATAATGTCACATTAATAATTTTTAATTACATTTTCAGAGGTTTTTTAACGTCCATTAATGTGTTATGGGTAGAATAGACCATAAGTTAATATTTTTTCAGCGATTCTTTTTTTATGAAATACTGTGCCCATCTTCTATTCAACCAATCCTAGTAGTGCCAGCCTTCCCTGGAAGCAGTGTCAGGGGCATATTTATGAGAGGCTTGCATCTAGTTTGCACCACGCAATGTGGTACATGCGTGACGCAAAACTAGGGAAACAACCTTTACAACAAGGTTTTTATCAGGTCCTGCCTTTACCACGCATTTTTTACCACACATGTTTTTAGAATGCATATGCTTTTACATTTTATGACTTCACCACGCATTTAAGGTAAGTTTGGGGGTGTGGGGGTCTCTCCCCGCAAATACATTGTTTATATCTATAAATATATATATATATATATATATATACACACACACACACATATATATATAAATAAATATATATATATATAGCATGGAAAAGAAGGTTGCCCCACTGAAGCCATCACACACAAAGGGGTACACACACAAATGCCTCAGGTGGCAGCAGGCACAGCGTTCCTCCCACGCTTCTTGTTATCAGGCCAAACGCATTTCAAGTATCTCAGTACCCATGTTCACTGGCAAAATTATCACTTCTCAATTGTGCACGGACACTGCAAGACTAATTCGGGACGATGATTTATTAAATACACAAGCCCCGCCCCAGTGGGTGTCACAGTGGCTTTTTGGTTAAAGTAGTCGACATCGTAAAAGCCATGCTTGTAGTCCTGGGCCTGCTGCCACCAGAGGCATTTGTGTGTATACCCCTTTGTGTGTGATGGCTTCAGTGGGGCAAGCTTCCTTTCCTTAATTCAATGCGGCCTGTCCAGCCGCGAAGCCGTCCCTCCGCCGGTGTTGCGGATCCTCAATGCTCGCAAACGCGAGCTTGGTATGGAACAAAGGGGACCTGAGCCTCAGGTACATATTGGCGTGTACCGCAGCAAGCCTGCTTAGCGCTTTTACCTACAAAGGACAATTGATAGTTTTTTAATTTCATTTGTGCTTGGAACATTCACGGAATATGCACATACCCACTGGGGTTTGAATGGGACTATAAGCATGGCTTTTACGATGTGGACCACTTTAACCAAAAAGCCACTGTGACGCCCACTGGGGCAGGGCTTGTGTATTTAATAAATCATTGTCTCGAATTAGTCTTGCAGTGTCCATGCACAATTGAGAAGTGAAAATTCTGCCAGTGAACAAGGGTACTGAGATACTTGAAACGCGTTTGGCTTGATAACAAGAAGCGTGGGAGGAACGCTGTGCCTGCTGCCACCTGAGGCATTTGTGTGTATACCCCTTTGTGTGTGATGGCTTCAGTGGGGCAACCTTCCTTTCCGTGATTCAATGTGGCCTGTCCAGCCGCGAAGCTGTCCCGCCGACGGTGTTGGTTATCCTCAATGCTCGCAAACGCGAGCTTGGTATGGAACAAAGGGGACCTGAGCCTCAGGTACATATTGGCGTGTACCCCAGCGAGCCTGCTTAGCGCTTTTACCTACAAAGGACAATTGATAGTTTTTTAATTTCATTTGTGCTTGGAACATTCACGGAATATGCAAATACCCACTAGGGTTTGAATGGGACTACAAGCATGGCTTTTACGATCTGGACTACTTTAACCAAAATGCCACTGTGACGCCCACTGGGGCGGGGCGTGTGTATTTAATAAATCATCGTCCCGAATTAGTCTTGCAGTGTCCGTGCACAATTGAGAAGTGAAAAGTTTGAAAGTGAACAAGGGTACTGAGATACTTGAAATGCGTTTGGCTTGATAACAAGAAGCGTGGGAGGAACGCTGTGCCTGCTGCCACCTGAGGCATTTGTGTGTATACCCCTTTGTGTGTGATGGCTTCAGTGGGGCAACCTTCCTTTCCTTGATATATATATATATATATATATATATATATATATATATATATATATATATATATATATAATACGTGACAAAGGCATACGTTGTAAAAACCTATGCCTTCTAAAAAAATGCAGGGTGAAAAATGCGTGGTATAAATATGCGGGGTATTTCCTTTGTTGTTCCGTGATACAACTGCAAACCTCTAAGTCAGATTTTTGAAGCCACGCAAAGCCACTTTTCGTATCTCTGAGTGGCTCCAAAATTCTGGAGTAATGCAATGCAGCCCAAATCACTGTGTTGCGTTACTCTCCCTGAAGAAGGCGTTCCATGGGCATTGCATGGGTGTTCCTACACAACTTCCATGGATTCTGATGCACTCCAAGATTTACAAGAAATTGTAAAGCTTGGAATGTGCCAAAATCTTACACCTACCCAGCGGAGGCCTAACGAGGAGAAATATCTCTATTTCTCCTCGTTTCTTCCTCTTTCTATGTGTGCTGCATTCTGCAGCACACATAGAAAGAGGAAATATGCCTCCCTGGATTATTTTTGTGCTGGAAGGTACCCCTTTATGCACAAAAACAATCCAGTATTGAACACAGGCACCCTTGCACCATGGTGCAAGGATGCCTGCGTTGGTGCTAGGCACCCAAAAGGGCACAAGCGCAGGGGAAAGGACAGGAATTTGTCATATTGCCCTAAACACAGCACATTCCTGCCCTTTCCCTGTCACGCAGTGCAGCGAAGCAAGGTGCCTTGTTGTGGTGCACTGTACTGTGTGACTGCTCTGGTCCCTGTAGCTGCTTATATTTTTATTTCCATTCTATTTGTGATCACAATGCTTGTGGCCCTCAGCAGGCTTATGTCACCCAAGAGGTGACTTGTAATTTGCAAACTTGGCATAAGGTTCCTTAAAAAACCTATTAAAAAATTAACTTTGTAGCACATTTAATAGTACTACAACAGCATCACTCGTAATACTAAATGCTATTCATAAACCAAAATGCAGAAATTTCTGCTTACACCTCTTCTATCTTTTCTGTGTGGATTTCTCTACCCACATATGCATATGTTTTTGTAGTAACTGAAGGAAGAACCTGGGAGAGACTGGGAAATTAGGAATGCCTACTACAAAATGGTAGAGGTGTAAGGATGGGTAAGGAGGGGTTAAGGAAGGCTTAAGGATTGGTTTAAGCACAGACAAACATCCACCCACAAAA
Source organism: Calotriton arnoldi (assembly GCA_963921515.1). Lineage (NCBI taxonomy): Eukaryota > Metazoa > Chordata > Amphibia > Caudata > Salamandridae > Calotriton > Calotriton arnoldi. The sequence goes on from CAWUFW010003722.1 coordinate 1,213,144, forward strand.
GAGTAAGTACATTGTTATTCACAAACTTTACTTTTAAAGTTACTGTACCCAAAATGGACCCAAAACATTAGTATATGTACTCCAGCTTAGCCTTGGAGGAAATCTGCACCAGACATGCACAACTACTAGTGCTGCAACACATTCCTATATAATATAATGGAGTCACCAAATAACTATAGAAATATTTATGAACATTTACTCTTGAATTTTTGTATATCCTAATTGTTAAAAAATAGGAAATCCTGTGCAGTGATATTTATTCCGAGTTTTTATTCTTGAAAGCATATCCTGTTGCATTTAATAACCAGGCTATTTTTTGAACATCTATTTTTTCTTAAAAGCAACCCCTGTTGCATTTTTTTTTCATGGTTTAAAACGCTATCAAAACACCTGGTATTGCAAGTAGTGATTGTTCTGAACTCTACAACCATCTACAGGTGAAACGAAATTTAACACCAACCAATCACAGACAGGTTGACCACATAAGAAATAAGCTCATTCAAAAGCAACCATCTCTACCTTCACTGTGTCAGTAAATATGTTTACTACATTGTCTCTTATTTTAAGGGTCACTTATTTGAGGAAAAGAGAGAAGGATTACAAGCAAAGGATCAACATCTATGGGATGTCTATGGAAGTAGTCATAGTCATAGCCACACACAGCTTCTCACCTGTTATAATCCTTCACATGGTCACATACTGGGAGCAGGAGTATGGTTCACCTACAACCCCCCCAGACTATCCTGCCTATGTCAAAATACTGACTGCATTCCATTTCATAGCCATCAGATTATTCCAAAGGTTCACCTCTGACACTGATGGCAACTCACAGACAAACCAATCTTGATGATTGCATCAGGTACTGATCTGCCTCAACAGAAGAGTTCACAGGTTTATCACCATGGCACAGTCACTGATGGAAAGTCATGGGGTAGCAAGGGAACTGTATGCCTTTCCTCACTTCCCTCGCGTGACTGCACTCACTTCAGCCACCTACACACACACACAGCACACCTTTTGTGCACTCCATTAATGAGCAAGCTGTCTGCGATACTAGGGGCTGCTGCACTGATGTGTATGCTGTCTTTCCTGGAATCACGCATCAATCAATCAATCAATCAAGCATTTGTATAGCGCGCTACTCACCCGGAGGGTCTCAAGGCGCTAGGGGGGGGGTCCGCTACTGTTCGAACAGCCAGGTCTTGAGTTGCTTCCTGAAGGAGAGGTGGTCTTGGGTAAGGCGGAGGTGGATGGGTAGGGAGTTCCACGTCTTGGCAGCCAGGTAGGAGAAGGATCTTCCTCCCGTTGTGGCTCTTCGGATGCGGGGGACGGCGGCGAGGGCGTGGTTGGTCGATCGTAGCTGGCGGGTGGGAGTGTAGAAGGTCAGACGGTCGTTGAGGTATCTGGGGCCTTGGTTGTGGAGAGCTTTGTGTGCGTGGGTGAGGAGTCAGAACGTGATTCTCTTGCTGACGGGGAGCCAGTGCAGGTCTCTCAGGTGTCCGGCGATGTGGCTGTGTCGGGGGATGTCCAGGATGAGTCGAGCTGAGGCGTTCTGAATGCGTTGGAGTCTTTTTTGAAGTTTGGCTGTGGTTCCGGCGTAGAGGGAGTTGCCGTAGTCCAGTCGGCTGGTGACGAGGGCCTGGGTGACCGTCTCCCTGGTTTCGGTGGGGATCCACCGGAAGATCTTGCGCAGCATGCGTAGGATGTTGAAGCAAGACGAGGAGACGGCGTTGACTTGTCGGGTCATTGAGAGGGAGGAGTCCAGGATGAAGCCCAGGTTGCGTGCGTGGTCCGTTGGTTTGGGTGCGTTGCCCAGGGCAGGGGGCCACCAGGAGTCGTCCCAGGCGGAGGGTGATGATCCTAGGATGAGGACTTCCGTCTTATCTGAGTTCAGTTTCAGGCGGCTGTTCCTCATCCACTCGGCTACGTCCTTCATCCCTTCATGTAGGTTGGTTCTGGCGGTTGTGGGGTCGTTGGTGAGGGAGAGGATCAGCTGGGTGTTGTCGGCGTAGGAGATGATGTTGAGGTTGTGTTGGCGTGCGATGGCTGCGAGGGGGCTCATGTAGACGTTGAAGAGGGTGGGGCTGAGTGATGATCCTTGTGGTACGCCGCAGATGACTTCGGTGGCCTCGGAACTGAACGGGGGAGGCGGACTCTCTGGGTTCTTCCGGCGAGGAAGGAGATGATCCACTCCAGTGCCTTCTCTTGGATTCCGACGTTGTTCAGGCGTTGCACTAGGGTGCGGTGGCAGACTGTGTCGAACGCTGCGGAGAGGTCCAGGAGGATGAGGGCCGCTGTTTCCCCGTTGTCGAGCAGGGCTCGGATGTCGTCGGTGGCTGCGATGAGGGCGGTCTCGGTGCTGTGGTTGGCCCGGAAGCCGGACTGCGAGTGGTCGAGGGATCCATTCGTCTCAAGGAAGGCGGCCAGTTGTCTGTTGACGGTCTTCTCGATGACTTTGGCAGGAAAAGGAAGGAGCGAGATGGGGCGGTAGTTTTTGAGGTCGGTGGGATCCGCCGACGGTTTCTTCAGTAGGGCGCTGAGTTCGGCGTGCTTCCAGCTCTCTGGGAAGGTGGCGGTGTCGAGGGAGGTGTTGATGATGTCCCGGAGGTGGGGTGCGATGACGGCGTCGGCCTTGTTAAAGACGTGGTGAGGGCAGGGGTCGGTTGGTGATCCATGACAGCTAACTCTTCCGTCAGTCACCAATAGAATGTTTTTTGCTTGGTGGACATTTACTGACATGTGGGTCTTTGGTAAGTATCTATACCTCACATGGCAGCCACATGTGCATCTGGGAGTGGCATCTCACACATACTCATTAATCCCTACAACCCAATACACACATTGCCCTCAAGCTCACTGCATTTATGCAGGCATTGTGTATTAAATGTAGAAAAAAAGGCCCTTTTAAAAAAAAAATGTTATGTCTTTGTTGCAGGTGATGCTGCCTATGCACTCTCTCTCCATCTCCTCATACCCTACAGACATCTAACAACACTATGTCAACAGAGGTATAATACGAATATTTAAGTGCACAAGCCATTATTTGTGGGATTCTTAAGTTGTGATTTAGATGTCTTGACCATATGTGAGGGTGGTGCTCCTTAAAAGCTGTGTGTGTGCATAAGTTGTGTGCAAGATTGTTGTAGACTATTGCATGTTACACACAATCATCAAGCAATGGGGCTTATAAATAGATCTTGGCTACACCCACATCCAGCTGCCTGGGTAGGGTACAGAATAGAGAACAGGATATTCAGGTGCGGGAAACGAATTAACTCAAAACATTTGTTTAGCTGCTAGTTTGGTTGCTGCATTAATGATGTTGGTCCGTCTCTTTTCAATGATGAATAGTAGATTGCTACCATGCTATTCATATATACCATCCTGGAATGAAGCTGTTTAATTACCATAATATCATCAACAAACAGACTATGCTCTTATGAAACATAGTTTGCATCTTCATTTTCTATGACATTGAAACATGTTTCATTAACAATATTTAAGCAAAAACTATCACACTTGACACTCATGTTTTTGGAAAACATACTAAAAACCTTACTTTCCACACTTACATTAAGTACACAAACAAACCCTATTATTAGTTGTGTGATCTGATCAATTGTTTTGGGATTTCCTTACATGCAGGGGTCTCCCTCCTGCATAGTGAGGCAACTTTTCCTCTTAGAGAGGGTTCCTTCCAGCTTGCAGAGTCTGTTCTTCGCATGCAGAGATCTCTGTCTACAACAACAAACAGGAAATTACATACAGGAAGAGCAATTTAGCCATTTTATGATCATTCTGAGCCATCCTCTCAACACTGCAACACTATCCTTCTCCATCTTGCCAATCCTTTCATTGTTATAACCCCCAACATTGTTGATGGACATGATAAGAGGGTGTCCCCATTCACCAATGGAGAATTGGAGATAATTTGCAAGGGGGTTCTCATTGCTGGGATGGAATTAAGGCCCAGGACAATTTGGAAGTGTCCTCCCAGCCTCATTCTAGGCATCCCAGCATGACACCACTGTGCAGTAGGGTCCTAAGAACAGCCTGTCCAACACTCCGCAGTCAGTTGGAAGAGATTGAACACAAGACAGATGGTAAATGTATTTTTGTTTTTTTCACTTAACAGTTCATGATTTGTGAGAGTGGTATTCAGATGCGTTCAGTCTGAACTTTGATCTAAGACTATATTTATTTATTTATTTTTAAGCTTATAAAGCGCTCAGCTTCCCCCAACGGAGGTGTCCCGGCGCTAGCGGATACAGAGGAAGGTGAGGGCCAGCTAGAGTTGTCGAGTCACTGTGTGCTAAGGGAGGCTGAAGAGTCAAGTCTTCAAAACCTTCCGGACGATAGATTCCGATTTGGCATTTCTGATGTGGTCAGGCATGGAGCTCCACAAGGTCGCGGTTTTGACGGAAAAGGACCATCCTCCTATTCTGGATTTGGAAAAACGGGGGATGACAAGGCGCTCAAGGTGGTTAGATCTTAGGGTCCTTGACTGATGATATTTGCGGACTCTCTTCTTTAGGTATTGCGGGCCAATATCGTTGAGTGCTCTGTAGGCCAGGGTCAGTGCCTTAAACTCGGTTCTCCTCTTGATGGGCAGCCAGTGGAGACTACGCAGATGTGGGGAGATGTGATGCCTTAGCGGGACGTTTCTAATAAGCCTGGCTGCAGCGTTTTGCACCGTTTGCAGTTTCCTGAACAGGTATTCTGGCAGACCCAGGTACAGACTGTTTGCGTAGTCAAGCTGTGACGTAATCACCTCATGGACTATTGTTTTTCTGCAGTCCATTGGTAGGAAGTGAAGGAATCTCCGTAGGGCCTTCATCTTCCAAAAGCAGGACGAGGAAACATGGCCTATCTGGGTCTTGCACGACAAGGTAGTGTCCAGTTTGAAACCCAGATTCCTGGCGGATGGGACAGGGAGGGGAGGGGGATTGAGTTCTGCGGGCCACCAGAGGTCGGTGAAGGGGGGGAGGGCTGATTGAAGAAAAGTACCTCCGTTTTATCTGTATTCAACTTTAGGCAGTTAGCTGTCATCCATATGGAGATGTCCATAAGACACTGCCTAAAGTTTGAAAATGCGGCCTCGGAGTGATCTTGGAAAGAGAACACGAGCTGCGTGTCATCCCCATATGAGACAACATCGACACTGTGTTGCTTTACCAGCGGGGTGAGGGGAGCGAGATAGACATTAAAAAGGGTCGGGCTGAGGGCCGAACCCTGAGGTACACCACAGATCAGAGGGCGAGAGTTGGAGGTGTAAGGGTGCAACCAAATTCTCTGGGAGCGGCCTTCTAAAAAGGAGCTGAACCAAGCTAGGGTAGTCCCCATCACTCCCAACTGTCTGAGCCTGTCTAATATAGTTTTGGACAGTTATGATGTGTGTTGCCGCACACAAAGTCGTTCCACAAAGAATAAATGGAATGGGTGCTCTACTTTCTTGGGTCAACCATACCAAAAGAGACCCAAAAACAGATGAGTAAAATCAAACAAAAAACATGGAAAGTGCACACCATATAATCAACACCAAATTGTTAATCCATTCTGAAAGTCCAGTAACGTTGTTCCAAAGTGTCAGGAGTCCAGCATGTTCAGTGTATTTCTAAAAATATCCTTTATTTTATATATTTGTAACAGGATAAAAAATACAGCCAACATGTTTAGTCCCAATGAATGAAATGGACTTCCTCGGGTCCTTCATAAAACTACAACAAAAGAAAAGAGCACAATTATAAACAAATTGGTTTGTGTCATGCATTGCAGTGTTTCACCTTAGTGGTGATATACTGTTAAAGAAGGATATTTTAAAGTTGTGTCCTGAGACACTTTTTCTGATGGAATGTAATTTTAAAATTTGTTTGTAATATTGTTTTTTTCTTTTGTTGTTGTTTTATGACAGAACAGAAATGAACAAATTTACAAACAAATTTTGAATGCAGGGCAAAAACCAATTTGTTTATAATTGTGTTATTTTACTTAGTTGTAGTTTAATGACAGCCCTGAAGAAGTCCCTTGGGTTCATTGGGACAAAATGCACTGCTTGTATTTTTTATCCTGTGACAAATATGAAATAAAGGTTATTTTTAAAAACACACGGAATATATTGTGTGCCCTTCCCATGTGTTTTTTCGAACTTTTATCTAACATTTAATGTTATATTTAACCTGTGTTATTTGTGGGTTATGAATGGAAGGAAAGTTCACAATTGCTGACTAGCATGTTGTATTGTAGTTTTCATTGGCGTGACTAATTATCTTATCTTCACATAATGGAAATCTTTTTAAAGTTCTGTATCTTGTGACTACATAACAGTTACAACATAACTTCAACACACATTTGGGATCAGTTAAATTTCCATTTTGTCAAAGTTAATTATGCATATTAGTTTCTAACCACCATATTTTTACAAAAAAAACAATATTCACACAATTATTATTATCTAAACCTTTTACACAAAAATCAACAATGAGACAGAATCCTTTGGAATGTGTTGTTAACTTGTACAAATACATTCTAATTCCAGACAGGCAATGTGTGAAAGATGTTATAAAACATCTTTCTCTATCTTATGCTCTGCATTAGCAAAGGAAATACTTCAGCTGTGATGTTGGCATAACCAGGAGGAAGAAGCCACCACAAACTAGATCTGTCGCCAAATGACACTGGGAAGAGGCTGAAAAGCCAACTGGTCCTCTTGACCTTGAGAAAAAACATTCAGTGGTGTCTGAAGAGCAGGCCCCAACCCCCATCCATTCCTTAACTCCAGAGGCCCCCATACCATGGGGGCCTCCAGCTTTACCCCTTGCATTTGCATCATCTCTTCCTCTCAGACCAGCACCACTAGTCAGGAAGACTTTACCCCGGCAACACTTCTGCAGCCTACTCCCTTCCCCCAGAATGTGTGTCCTTGTCTGCTCTCAATGAAGTTCTGAGGCCAGTTAGAGAGGCTCAGGGAGCGATCTCTCAGGAAATTAATTTCTAAGGGCCTGATTATGATCTTGGTGGATGGAATACTTCATCACAAATGTGGCTGATATTGTGTCTGCCGTATTAAAAGGTCCTTTATATCCTATGAAATTTTTAATACTGCAGACGGGATATCCGTCACGGTTTGTGACAGAGTATCCTATCCGCCAAGATCGTAATCAGGCCCTTACTAGGATACTCCAAGATACTGTCATTGAAAAGCTCTGAACATTATGTGGTCACATTACCTCCTTGATAGCAGGTCTTATGTTATATCTGCCTCTCTGGCCTCTTTTTCCATCTCCCAATTTGTGATGTCTGCTTCCCTTGCTACCTTGTGTTACCTTCTTCCCATGGGTGTCTGGTCCTGCCACAGCCAGCCATTTAACGTCCACTTTGGAGGAGGGCTTCACTAGTGTTGTGGTGGGACATAGAGCAATGATGGTCAGGAAACTTTGCCCCAAGACAGGAACCTGATTCAGACACCTGCTCTGGCTTGGGACCTTTACTTGGATTGCAATTTTGGGATTCTTTATAGTCTTTTTTATTAAATTGATCCCCTTTGTATATAATCCGATTCCCTTGACATTTCTTAAAGTGTTGTAATATTTGTCCACCCCCTGCAAGTTTGCATTTCCCCTCTGCATAAAACTTAATTGTATTTATTTTTGCCGGTTCCCAAGAACAGATTATATTTTTCTCCAGTTTTGAGCTTTTGAAAGAAATATCTATTTTGAGTTATATTTAAAATAAAAAAAATTAAACCATTAACATATGTCTTTATTTTTGCAATTTTTGCAGATTAATGCATTGTATTTCAAGCCAAAGAAATGTTTTGCTAATTAGAAGATGCATTCAGTCTTATAATGACATTTTAATGTCCGTTACACTTTGAAGGTAAATAAAGACCAGAACGTAAATATAGCTATCCTATATTGTAAATGCATATAAAAAATTAAACACAGGTGAAACGATAGACACTGCTTTTCGATCAAAAATGTGTAAAGTAATTTATTTTTCAAAATGGTTTTCAGTAAGTGTGTTAGAGATAGAGTTGACAAATTGTATACAGCAAAAGTTATTTTGGGGGGGTTTATCAAACTACTCTGCCTATGCAATACTGGAAATTGTTTGAGAGTGTTCCTGTTTTGCAGGTGGTTGATTTAGTAGTAGTGGAGGTTGAGGTGATACAGGTGGAGGCTGAGGTGTTGCAGGTGGTTTGATGTAGGCAGGTGGTGCGCCCCTCTTAGGTTGAGGTGTTTCTGTATCTGTTGTTGAATTAATGTATTTTTGTGTAATTCAAAGCCTTTTTAAAAGGACATTAATTATGCTTTTCTCATTTGTCATCACACTGGCACTCTACTAATATATAGGTTTTGTAACATAAGGGCCTCTTTAAGTAACAATTATCTAATGTCATACTTTCAAATTTCAAGTATTTTTGTTAGATTTGCCAATAACCCTTTTGATCTCTTTATTTTATATCATTTTTAAAATGGATCCTAATGGCATATATCACTCAGTCATATTGACATACAGTGATAAAAAGATAATCATTACAAAACAAATAAATCAATGATCATTATCCACCATCACATGTCCAGAAACCAGTTGTGAATGTTCTACCCTTCAATCAGCATTGTTTGTCCGTTCACTCATATCCAAGTTCCTGTTTGCCATCATAAGCGATTATATGACTTTGCATTACTGAAGTTAAGTTTAATATGTGACATGCAGTGCAAGTAGGAAGCTAAGTGAATGAATCATAAGTTGGAGGGGCTGCCAACAGACAGGAGCATTATAGTAAAAATTATTTTGTACATAAACGGAGTGTAAATCCGTTTGAAGGAGGAAATAATGTGGAGGGAACAGAAGATTCAACCAGCATCTTCTTAAATTAGTGCCCCATGGGCAAATAAGACCACCCTTGTCATAGAGATTACTTCATCAAGAGGCGCGGGGGAAATTGCTTTATATGGGTGTGCATCACGGACACTCAAACGGATCTACACTCAATTTATGCACAAAATAAGTTTTACTTCTGTCTGTTGAGGTTTTGCAGAGAAAATTAATTTTTAAATATGTTTAGGGAGTCGCTGTGTGACGTGCATAATATCGCGGTCGGGTGGCAACAGAAAATCTTCTTCCAATTTGGCGCCACCACAGTCATGTAGTCTAGCGGCTGCAGATTGTATTACCATTATCGAATTGGTCCCTCTCCAAGGGGTCCACATACCATTTAGGTGTAAAACCTTTTAGCAGAACAAATCTCTTTTTTGGAGCTTTTGGCAAAAGAAATACATCTGTGAATCTGTTTGTGTAGCCTCTAAGAGTCACATATAGCATTGCGTTTGGGCGGCAACAGAACATTTCTTTCCAATATGATGCAGTCATAGGCAAGCAGTCTAGCCGTTATAGGTTTTTTAGCAGGATGGACACTCCCCCTCACCTTCAAATCTGGTCACGGTGCACTCACGTCTGAGTGAATCGTTCAGAAGGGTTGCCCATCACCGGGGGAGAGTAAATGTAGTTGAATGATGTGACCATAGCTACTAGTGAGATTTGGCACATTTGAAGGTTGGAGGTAGTGAGAGCACAGGTCGCAGATGCTCCCCTGAGCTTGTTTGAATTGCTTTTATGTGCGGCTGGTCCCTGTCCCTGTCTGGAGGTGGTGCATATTGATTTCAGATGTTGAAGTGTAGATATGAGGATTCCACCGGCAGGGACTTCTTGTGCCAGAGAAAAGTCATGCTGACCATATAATAGGACATGAGACATGCATGTGAAAAAGGCGCAATTGAGGATTAATATTTTTCTCCCAGCTGTGGGACTGTATGCCAATACGTACTGGGCAGGTGTAAACCTCATCATTGTACCACTTGTTAGTGCTCCATGAAATAATCTGCAGATGGGACATTAGATATTTCAACAAGAGTGTAGCACTAGGACTGGAATACAGACTATGCGTTTTATTTGATTGACATATTGTTCCTCCTTTCTAGGCACCCACAGTTGCGCTCCTAGATATTTTCTGCCTATGGCCTACTGGTAGGCGTTCACCCAGTAAATATTAAACTTCCCCTTTTGCAGGTATAAGTTTAGAGACATGTGTGGGATATTTGTAACCTGTGTGGGATGCGATGTATATTTATCTCACCTCTTGTTGTGTGCCCACCTCTTTTGCTTTTTATTACAGGTCTGGTGCATGATTGGATGATCACTGGTCCTCATGCCCTTATGAAATTGCCAGTAAGTAGGGTTTGGCAATGAAACATGTCAGCCGTTCAAATTAGAATGGTCTAAACATGGGATTAGGTTTTAACTAGGGGTGGGCGTAGTGTGCATAGTGGGGCTACGCGGAGTGCCACGGAGGAGGGAACACTCTCCGCACACTCCGCGTAGCCCCACTACGCGCCACCTGCCTCCCCGCCCTATTAACAATTAAAGTAGAGGTGTAAAAACAATTTAAAAGTAAGGAAACGTCTTACCTGAGATGCGGCATCCCGGGGCTTCCTCTTCCTCCTTCATCGCCGACTTCTTCATCAAAACTGCACATGCACGGGCCCGCGGATGCGCAGTTTTGATGCTGAAGTCGCGATGAAGGCAGAAGAGGGAGCCCCGGGACGCCGCATCTCAGGTAAGACATTTCCCTTACTTTTAAATAGTTTGTACACCTCTAATTTAATTGTTAATAGGGCGGGAGGGAGGCGGGGGCTGGAGCCAACTCCGCCTTGGAGTGTGTGGGGTGCTGCCTACTCCACCTATATCGTGAAACGCGGAGTTGGCAACATTCCGCAAATTCCGTGGGCAGAGCGGAGCTCTCCGCCCACCCTTAGTTTTAACCCCTTCGGTGGAATGGTTCCGTCATGAGCACCAGTGCTCCTGTGCTCATGATGGAACCATTCCGTCATGAGGACAGGGGCACGAAATCCCTCTGCTGTAAACAGCAGAGGGATTTCCATTTTTTGGGGGGGCCTCGGGAGGTGGGGAAGAGCTTCCCCAACCTCCTGAGGCCCTTCCCTGGTTTTCAATGTAATGACGATCGCGTGCATGGCCCGCTGTCGTCATTAGATTGAAAACGAAACTGAAACTTAGTTTCAGTGTTTCAGTGCTCGTGGGGCTATCTCAGCCCCCGAGCACCGAAACACTTGGGAGAGGTATCGTTGGAAAGGGGAGAATATCCCCTTTCCAATGGTACCATTCCCTAGTGGATCCCTCCTTGGGGATCACCCCAGGAGGGCGATCCCCAAGCAGGGATCCACCCACTAGCACCAGGGAGGGGGGAGCGGCCCCTTGGGCAAGGGCTTTTGCTCCCCCCATATTGTTTTGGGCACAACAGCCTTTCTGCCCCCCGGGGTGGCAGAAAGCCCACTAGAAACCAGGGACTTTTTTTTTAATTGATGTTGGGGTGGAGGCTGCCCAAAAAGGGCATGACAATGCACCCCCAGAGAAATGTCAGTCTTTCTGTCCCGCCAGGGGGCAGACGGGGCAGTAGCCTCCAATCTGCCCCCCGGGGGGGGCAGAAAGCCCACTAGAAACCAGGGATTTTTTTTTATTGATGTTGGGATGGGGGCTGCCCAAAATGGGCATGAAAATGCCCCCACCCTCAGTGAAATTCCAGTCTTTCTGCCCCCCCTGGTGGCAGATGCGGGCAGTAGCCCCCAATATGCCCCCCAGGGAGCAGAAAGCCCATTAGAAACCAGGGATATTTTTTATTGATGTAGGGGTGGGGGCTGCCCAAGATGGGCAGGCCAATGCCCCCACCCCCAAAAAAAATGCAACAGTCTTTCTGCTCCCCCCAGGGGCAGATGGGGGCAATAGCCAGAAAGCCCACTAGGCACCAGGGATTTTTTTTTTTTGTAATGTAGGGGTAGGGGCTGCCAAGAATGGGCATGAGAATGCCCCCACCCCAAAAACAATTACCACAGTCTTTCTGCCCATCTCCGGATGCATATTGGGGCAATAGCCCCTTATCTGCCCCCCGGGGGGGCAGAAAGCCCACTAGGCCTCTGGATTTTTTTTTTTTAATTCAGGGGTGAGGTCAGCAAGGAATGGGCATGCCAATGACCACATCTCCCCCAAACAATGCCACAATATTTCTGCCCCCCCCCCCAGGGGGTGGATGGCGTCAGTGGCCCCCGATCTGCCCCCGGGGGGCTGAAAGCCCACTAGGCGCCAGCGATTACGCTGGCTTTTTTTATGCGTAGGGTTGGGGGCTGCCCAGAATGGGCATACCAATGCCCCCACCCCCAAAAAAATAGCCACAGTCTTTCTGCCCCCCTTGGAGGCATATCGGAGCAACCCCTCCCCCCCGATTTCCCCCCAGGGCAGCAGAAAGCCCACCAGGCACAGACTTGTTTTTAGAAATGTGCCTACCTCTGGATTTTGGGCCCTAGCGCAGCCGGTACATAGGGAAACCTAGCAAACCTGTATATTTTTTAAAACTAGACACCAAGGGGAATCCAGGATGGGGTGACTTGTGTGCCTCTCACCAGGTTCTGTTACCCAGAATCCCTTTCAAACCTCAAACTTTGTAAAAAAAAACACATTTTCCTTACATTTGTGTGGTGGAAATTTCTGGAATCTGCGTGGATCCACAAAATTCCACTCACCCCGCATTTCCCAAAGTCTTCCGAGAAAAATGGTACCTCACTTGTGTGCGTAGGCTTAGTGCCTGCGACAGGAAACGGCCCACAACGCAACGTGGACACACCACATTTTCATAGTGAAAACTGACCCTTTTTTTGCAAAGTGCCTAGCTGTAGATTTTGAACCCTAGCTCTGCCGGCACCTAGGGAAACCTATCATACCTATACATTTTTGAAAACTAGACACCCAGGGGAATCCAGGGTGGGGGACTTGACTGGCTCTCACCAGGTTCTGTTACCCAGAATCCCTTGCAAACCTCAGAATTTGTCAAAAAAAACACATGTTCCTCACATTTCTGTGGTGGAAAGTTCTGGAATCTGCGTGGATCCACAAAATTCCACCCACCCCGCATTCCCCAAAGTCTTCTGAGAAAAATGGTACCTCACTTGTGTGGGTAGGCCTAGTGCCCGTGACAGGAAACGGCCCAAAACGCAATGTGGACACCCCACATTTTACAGTGAAAACTGACACTATCTTGCAAAGTGCCTAGCTGTAGATTTCGAACCCTAGCTCTGCCGGCACCTAGGGAAACCTAGCAAACCTATACATTTTTGAAAACTAGACACCAAGGGGAATCCAGGATGGGGTGACTTGTCTGGCTCTCACCAGGTTCTGTTACCCAGAATCCCTTGCAAACCTCAAAAATTTGTTTAAAAAAACACATTTTCCTCACATTTCTGTGGTGGAAAGTTCTGGAATCTGCATGGATCCACAAAATTCCACCCACCCCGCATTCCCCAAAGTCTTCCAAGAAAAATGGTACCTCACTTGTGTGGGTAGGCCTAGTGCCCACGACAGGAAACGGCCCAAAACACAACGTGGACACAACACATTTTCACAGTGAAAACGGACCCTTTTTTTGCAAAGTGCCTAGCTGTAGATTTTGAACCCTACCTGTGCCGGCACCTAGGGAAACCTAGCAAACCTATACATTTTTTAAAACTAGACACCCAGGGAAATCCAGAATGGGGTGACTTGTCTGTCTCTCACCAGGTTCTGTTACCCAGAATCCCTTGCAAACCTCAAAATTTGTCAAAAAAACATTTTCCTCATATTTCTGTGGTGGAAAGTTCTGGAATCTGCATGGATCCACAAAATTCCACCAACCCCGCATTCCCCAAAGTCTTCCGAGAAAAATGGTACCTCATTTGTGTGGGTGGGTCAAGTACCCGCGACAGGCAAGGGCCCAAAACCTATTGAGGCGACTTCAAAATTACCTATCACAAAACAAGCTAGTTTTGCAAGGGGGTCCCATGAGTTTTTGGCCCCGGGCTCGGCAGCCATCTAGGGAAACCTACCAAACCAACACATTTCTGAAAACTAGACACCAGGGGGAGTCCAGCAAAGTATGGATTGCGTGGTCCCCACAACATTTCCCTACCCAGAATCCCCTGCAAACCTCAAATTTAGCTGAAAAAAATCACTTTTTTCTCACATTTCTGTATGGGAAAGTTGTAGGATCACCGGGCTGACACAAATTTCCTACCACCCAGCGTTCCCCAAGGTCTCCTGATAAATATGGTACCTCACTTGTGTGGGTAGGCATAGTGGCTGCAACAGGAAATGACCCAAATCGTACTGTGGAGACTTCAAAATTACCTATAACAAAACAACCTGGTTTTGGGGGGCGCACCTGGGGTTTTGGCCCCAGGCTCCCCGCCATCTAGGGAAACCTACCAAGCCCACACATTTCTGAAAACTAGACACCCTTGGGAGTCTAATGAGGTATGGCTTGCGCAGATCCCCCAAAGTTTCCCTACCCAGAATCCCCTGCAAACCTCAAATTTAGCTGAAAAAAACACATTTTCCACATATTTTTGTGTGGAATCACCGTGGCGGCACAAATGTCCTACCCCACAGCGTTCTCCTTAGTGTCCCGAGTAAAATGATACCTCACTTGTTTGGGTGTCCAATGCAGAATTGGCTAAAAACGTATTTTTTAAAAACTGTATCGCTTAGAATTCTCGGTGCTATACCCTTATTCCCTATGTTTTGGGCTCTTCCCAGTCACAGGCCCTTGCCCCACCCACACAAGTGAGGTATCATTTTACTCGAGAGACTGAGCGGAACGCTGTGGGGTAGGACATTTGTGCCGGTATGGTGATTCCACCCAAAAATATGTGGAAAATGTGTTTTTTTCCAGTTAAATTTGAGGTTTGCACTGCATTCTGGGTAGGAAAACGTTGGAGGATCCACGTAAGCCATACCTCGCTGGACTCCCCCGGTTGTCTAGTTTTCAGAAATGTGTGGGTTTGGTAGTTTTCCAAGATGGCCGCCAAGCCCGGGGCCAAAAACCCAGGTGACCCCCCTTGCAAAATCAGGTTGTTTTGTGATAGGTCATTTTGATGTCTCCTCAATACGTTTTGGGCCCTTGCCTGTCGCGGGTACTTGACCCACCCACGCGAGTGAGGTATCATTTTTATCGGGAGACCTGGGGGAACGCTGGGTGGTAGGAAATTTGTGGATCCACGTGGCTTCCAGAACTTTCCCACACAGAAATTTGAGAAAAAAGTGATTTTTCAGCTAAAGTTGAGATTTGCAGGGCATTCTGGGTAGGAAAACGTTGAGGGATCCACGCAAGCCATACCGCACTGGACTCCCCTGGGTGTCTAGTTTTCAGATATGTGTGGGTTTGGTAGTTTTCCAAGATGGCCGCTGAGCCCGGGGCCAAAAACCCAGGTGACCCCCCATGCAAAACCAGATTGTTTTGTGATAGGTCATTTTGATGTCTCCTCAATACGTTTTGGGCCCTTGCCTGTCGCGGGTACTTGACCCACCCATGCGAGTGAGGTATCATTTTTATAGGGAGACCTGGGGGAATGCTGGGTGGTAGGATATTTGTGGATAAACGTAGATTCCAGAACTTTCCCACACAGACATTTGAGAAAAAAGTGATTTTTTCAGCTAAATTTGAGGTTTGCAGAGGATTCTGGGTAGGAAAACGTTGGGGGACCTACGCAAGCCATACCTCGCTGGACTTCTCCGGGCGTCTAGTTTTCAGAAATGTGTGGGTTTGGTAGGTTTCCCAAGAAGGCCACCGAGCCCCGGGTCAAAAACCCAGGTGACTCCCCTTGCAAAACCAGGTTTTTTTGTGATAGGTCATTTTGATGTCTCCTCAATACGTTTGGGCCCTTGCCTGTCGCGGGTACTTGAACCACCCACGCGGGTGTGGTACCATTTTTATTGGGAGACTTGGGGGAACGCTGGGTGGTAGAAAATTTGTGGATCCACATAGATTCCCGAACTTTCCCACACAGAAATATGAGAAAAAAGTGATTTTATTTAGCTAAATCTGAGGTTTGCAGGGGATTCTGGGTAGGAAAACGTTGGGGGACCCACGCAAGCCATACCTTCCTGGACTCCACTGGGTGTCTAGTTTTCAGAAATGTGTGGGTTTGGTAGGTTTCCCAAGATGGCTGCCGAGCCCGGGGCCAAAAACCCAGGTGACCCCCCTTGCAAAACCAGGTTGTTTTGTGATAGGTCATTTTGATGTCTCCTTAAAACGTTTTGGGCCCTTGCCTGTCGTGGGTACTTGACCCACCCACACAAGTGAGCTACCATTTTCATCGGGAGACCTGGGGGAACACTGGGTGGTAGGAAATTTGTGGATCCACGTAGATTCCAGAACTTACCCACACAGAAATTTGAGAAAAAAGTGATTTTATTCATCAAAATTTGAGGTTTGCAGGGGATTCTGGGTAGAGAAACATTGGGGGATCAATGCAAGCCATACCTTGCTGGACTCCCCCAGGTCTCTAGTTTTCAGAAATGTGTGGGTTTGGTAGGTTTTCCTAGATGGCCGCCAAGCCCGGGATCAAAAATTCATGTGACCCCCCTTGCAAAACCAGGTCATTTTCGGATACATAGGGGGGGCATCTGAGTTTTTGGTCCCGAGTCAGCAGCCATCTAGAGAAACCTACCAAACCCACACATTTCTAAAAACTAGACACCCAGGGAAGTCCAGGAAGGTATGGCTTGCGTGGGTCCCCCAACGTTTTCCTACCCAGAATCCCCTGCAAACCTCAAATTTAGCTTAAAAAAAACACTTTTTGGTCATATTTCTGTGTGGGAAAGTTCTGGAATCTACGTGGATCCACAAATTTCCTACCACCTAGCGTTTCCCCAGATCTCCCGATAAAAATGGTACCTCACTCGCGTGGGTGGGTCAAGTCCCCGCGACAGGCAAGGGCCCAAACTGTATTGAGGAGACATCAAAATGACCTATTACAAAACAACCTGGTTTTGCAAGGGGGGTCACCTGGGTTTTTGCCCCGGGCTCGGCGGCCATCTTGGGAAACCTACCAAACCCACACATTTCTGAAAACTAGACACCCGCGGGAGTCCGGCGTGGTATGGTTTGCATGGATCCCCCAACGTTTTCCTACCCAGAATACCCTGCAAACCTCAAATCTTGCTGAAAAAACTCACTTTTTCTCATATTTCTGTGTGGGAAAGTTCTGGAATCTACGTGGATCCACAAATTTTCTACCACCCAGCGTTCCCCCAGGTCTCCCGATAAAAATGGTACTTCACACGCGTGGGTGGGTCAAGTACCCGTGACAGGCAAGGGCCCAAAACGAATTGAGGAGACATCAAAATGACCTCTCACAAAACAACCTGGTTTTGCAAGGGGAGTCACCTGGGCTTTTGGCCCCGGGCTCGGTGGACTTCTTGGGAAACCTACCAAACCCACACATTTCTGAAAACTAGACACCCGGGGAAGTCCAGCAAGGTATGGCTTGCGTGGGTCCCCCAATGTTTTCCTACCCAGAATACCCTGCAAACCTCAAATTTAGCTGAAAAAAATCACTTTTTCCTCAAATGTCTGTGTGGGAAAGTTCTGGAATCTACGTGGATCCACAAATTTCCTACCACCCAGCGTTTCCCCAGGTCTCCCGATAAAAATGATACCTCACTCGTGTGGGTGGGTCAAGTACCCGCGACAGGCAAGGGCCCAAAACGTATTGAGGAGACATCAAAATGACCTATCACAAAACAACCTGGTTTTGCAAGGGGGGTCACCTGGGTTTTTGGCCCCAGGATTGGCGGCCATCTTGAAAAACTATCAAACCCACACATTTCTGAAAACTAGACACCCGGGGGAGTCCAGCGAGGTATGGCTTGCGTGGATCCCCCAACGTTTTCCTACCCTGAATGCCCTGCAAACCAATAGGTTTTGGGCCCTTGCCTGTCGCGGGTACTTGACCCACCCACACAAGTGAGGTACCATTTTTCTCGGAAGACTTTGGGGAATGCGGGGTGGGGGGAATTTTGTGGATCCAGAACTTTCCACCACAGAAATGTGAGGAAAATGTGTTTTTTTTTTACAAAGTTTGAGGTTTGCAAGGGATTCTGGGTAACAGAACCTGGTGAGAGCCAGACAAGTCACCCCATCCTGAATTTCCCTGGGTGTCTAGTTTTAAAAAATGTATAGGTTTGCTAGGTTTCCCTATGTGCCGGCAGAGCTAGGGTTCAAAATCTACAGCTAGGCACTTTGCAAAAAAAGGGTCCGTTTTCACTGTGAAAATGTGTTGTGCCCACGTTGCGTTTTGGGCTGTTTCCTGTCGCAGGCACTAGGCCTACCCACACAAGTGAGGTACCATTTTTCTCCGAAGACTTTGGGGAATGCGGGGTGGGTGGAATTTTGTGGATCCACGCAGATTCCAGAACTTTCCAACACAGAAATCTGAGGAAAATGTGTTTTTTGGGACAAATTTTAAGGTTTGCAAGGGATTCTGGGTAACAGAACCTGGTGAGAGCCAGTCAAGTCACCCCATCCTGGATTCCCCTCGGTGCCTAGTTTTCAAAAATATACAGGTTTGCTAGGTTTCCCTAGGTGCTGGCAGAGTTAGGGTTCAAAATCTAGAGCTAGGCACTTTGCAAAAAAAGGGTTAGTTTTCACTGTGAAAATGTGGTGTGTCCATGTTGCGTTTTGGGCTGTTTCCTGTCGCGGTCCCTAGGCCTACCCACACAAGTGAGGGACAATTTTTCTTGGAAGACTTTGGGGAATGCGGGGTGGGTGGAATTTTTTGGATCTACGCAGATTACAGAACCTTCCACCACAGAAATGTGAGGAAAATGTGGGTTTTTTTACAAATTTTTAGGTTTGCAAGGGATTCTGGGTAATAGAACCTGGTGAGATCCAGTCAAGTCACCCCATTCTGGATTTCCCTGGGTTTCTAGTTATCAAAAATGTATAGGTTTTCTAGGTTTCCCTAGGTGCCGGCAAAGCTAGGGTTCAAAATCTACAGCTAGGCACTTTACAAAAAAGGGTCAGTTTTCACTGTAAAAATAAAGTGTGTCCACGTTGCGTTTTGAGCTGTTTCCTGTCGCGGGCACCAGGCCTACCCACACAAGTGAGGTACTATTTTTATTGGTAGACTTAGGGTATCTCAGAATTGTAGAGCAACTGTTATTGCCTATTGACTTCTGATGCATTTCTGCCTTCCAAATGAAAGACAATGTGTAAAAAATAAGTCATTTTGAAAAATGACCTATAATTCTCATGCTAGTATGGGTACTCACAATTTCGGAAATGTGCAAATATCTACTGTTTCTAAACTCTATGGGGCATATTCTCAAGAACGTGTGATAACCACCGCAAGATTAGCTTAACGCAACTTTGCATATCGGAGTAAATCGCGGGAAAACAACGCTGTGTTAACGTAGTCCCACGATAACGCGTCAAATGACTCCGTTAAAATCAACGCGACGCCGCAAAAATGCGAAACAGGAACCCGAATAAAGTTGCGATGATGCCAACCGCGATACAAAAATCAGCGATAACCAGCGACAGGCCTGCAATTCCCACGCGTCATGCGGGAAAATGCACCATAAAAGTAGAAAAAAAAATACAAACATAAGCCAAACAACGGCGAAGCACAATGAAGGCATCCGGAGCAAGTACAGAGGACAACCAGAACCCCACAAGCCCCCCGGAGGACCAGCCTGTGACCTCGGGGTCAGGGAAGGGCAAGGACAAGAAGAGTAGGAAGAAGCGGTTCAGTCCGCAGGAAAACAGGATCCTGATAACGGAGGTGATAGAACACCATCAAACACTGTTCGTCACTTCCACTGTGTCACTGGCAACCAAAAATAAAATATGGCAGACCATCGTGGACAAGGTGAATGCAGTCGGAGTGCTGAGGAGGACAATGGACGAAGTCAAGAGGCGCTGGAATGATGTGAAGCGCAAAACCAAGCAGAAACTCGCAAACAACCGGAAGGCAGCAATGCAGACTGGAGGTGGGAGTCCAGCGCCACAGGAGGAGCTGGACGAGATGGAGGAAATGGTCTCCACAGTCATCAGTGGGGAGAGGGTGGCAGGAGTTCGGGGACCCGACACTGCTCAACATGACCGGACACAACAGCAACAGGGTGAGTAACCACCAGGGACTGGGGGGATGGGGGGAGATGGGCACAATGGCACACATGCACAATTAAGCACAGCACATCTGCGGACAAACCATGCCCCAGACCCCCAACTCCCACCAAGAGACCAATGCACACAGGTATGCTACATCTCAGCACCGCATAAGCACAGAAGCCCGAGGCACACTGCATGTAAGGGATAAGGGGCAGCTAAATCAGAGCTGCAGGGGCGCCTCCCCCAAAATGCGGCACACACACATTAGATGCAGAGCACAACAACATTGACAACGATGTGGTACAAACTGCAACACGTCCACAACAGAACAGAGGACACAACTGGTGCCGCATGTGCCTAGAAACTGGCCAATCACATTTGGCATTAAAGGGAAATGTGAGTTGGCAATGTACAAGTACAAACACACATCCGTGATGTAGTCGGAATGTCCACTGTCCCGCATCAAATAGGCAGCTCCCCCAAACAGTCACAATGTACATTGTCATGCAGTCTGAATGTAAACATGTACAATGCGCCAACATACATGTGAACACAATGTCACACTACATCTCCCCTTCACATTGCCGGGGGAAATCCAACACCTCCTGCGGAGCAGTCCGAACCTCTCTTCTCTGATGACGAAGAGGACCACCACACCTTTGACTCCGACGCCCTCCAACAGCTCGTGGACAGCCTCCGCAGCCCACTTCCAGGAGCAGGGCAGCCCAGCTGCCACGAGGAGAACCCACCCCCTGCACAGAACACACAGCAGGCAGCACCCACCACCACGGCTGCCTCCCAGGACCCCCACGATGAACACATGGCCTTCCAATGCCGTGTGTTGGGGTGCCAGGAGAAGCTCGCTGAACAGGTGCAGGTGGGGTTCGACCGCATGGCAGCCAAACTAGATGCCATATGTGGGTGTCTGAGTCCCATCAGGGACCACTCACAGTCCCCAACGGACACCCACAGTCCACTCCATGCTCTCCAATGGACCATGGACGACATCGCTCGAGTCCTGACTCTGCGACAAGAATGACTGTCTAGTCAGAGTGCCTCCAGCGATCTCACCCAGGAGTTGGGACACATGCGGAGGATCATGGAGAACATGGAGTGGACGCAGGCGGAAAGAGCGGCTGCCACGGCTGCACACCAGCGAGAGGTAGCTGGGTCCCTCAATGCCCTAAAGACCCTCCTCATGGCATTGCTGCCACAAGGCCTGGCGCTGATGCATGCTGCTGCTACCACCCCATCCACATCTCCGGCCCCTGAGGTGTCACTGCCACACAGAGCTGGAGACAGAACACCACCACCCACATGTGAGGCACATGCAACAGCAGAGGACAAAGATGCGGATGAATCTGCCTTCATGGTCAGAAGGACGCAGTAGCATTCATCTCCGCCATTTGGCCTGTTTCTGCTTGGTTGTGCCCTCTGCATCATCACCTTCCACTGTCCCCGATGCACTCTGTGACATTCACCTTGGACCTCGACATGGACTGCCATATTCTGTTTCGAGGAGTAACAGCCAAATAGCTTGTGGTGGTTGCTTATGTTAGGCGCTTCTTATATTTTTACACAGTTTTTCACACAATGTTAGTAAATTGGATTGATGGGAATATCCTTTGTCACCTAACCTGGCACAATCATCACATGCAGGCATTGGGATAGTCTCCAAAAGTTATTGGAACTGGACCCCTATCTACTACAAGAATAAAATTGGTATGGGTTTGCCTTAAGAATTGAGCCTAGAGTGTGACTGTGTTCAAGGGCTTTATTGTTTATACATAGTTTTGAGTGGAGGGCACCTTGATATAAACTTCCCTCTCGAGCTCCTATTGTTTGGAGCATTGTTTCAGCCCCAGGCCTCTTCACACCTAATCAGGAAGCTGCTTGGCTCAGGCTGCCCAATCAAATGAGGCTGCTATTGGTCTACTTTAGGTAACTTCAGGAAAGTAAGTTCTAACACTAATTTCATTTAATAGTGATAATAAATCTGACCTTGGCAAGTTGTTGGATTTATTGTAACTATTACTTGCTATATTGAATTAAGGTGCTAGCGCACTCCTGTCAACAGTTAGACTTTATTACAGTTTAATAAAGCCTTCCCATATTAGCCTATGGAGCTAGCAGCACTACAATGGGGAAAAACACATTTGGCTGTCTTTCCTTCACCAGGGCCTATAAAACATATTTTATATTGTCCCTGCTTTTTATAACAAGGCACCATACTCTTGGGGCACCTAGGGCAGACCTTAGGGGTGACTTATTTCTGAAGAAAGGCAGTTTTAGACTTTGGAAGTACTTTCACTTCCAAGTCGAATTTGGACACAGTTATCTTTTGAATCCAGCCTGCAAGGCAGGGTGGGCTTTAAAATGACAGCAGACACCACAGCAGTACACACTTAAGTGCATTAAATCCATTGGTGTCTCTAAACCTACATGCCCTATCATATACTAGGATCGTAAAGGTAGGTTGTCTGAACCAATTGTATTATACCAATTACCATATACCTTTCAAACAGAACACTGGCACTGGGCCTTGTTAGGAGAGCCCAGAGCACATTCAGAGTTTGTAACCATCAGTATCAGTCAAAAAATGGGGGTGATCATAGCAAAAAGGATGACTTTCTCACACTCCAGTAATACAAATAGGATCCAATGTCTTAGGACAATCCTTCATTATTAGTACAGCCCATGATATGGTCTCTATCTGTTACAAAACTCAGTTTTTCACACAGATCTTTTGACAGTTTGCAGCAGCCAAAATCTCCATGCAAAAATCAATTGATCTGCAGAAATGCAGCAGATGTCATAATTCTGATGCAGCCTGTAACGTCTGTCACCTGGCCCATCAAAATTAAGTAGCAACTTATAATTTGACCCTTTTTATGTTAAAAAGGGAAGCCTAATTGAGTTCTGGTAGTAAAAAATGTATTGTTCTTGGTTAATTAAAACCATTACAAAAATACACGTTAAAAAGATTTAGTACGTAATAAAACAAGAGAAGTGCAATTCTAAAAGCTTAAAAGTCTCTTATGAAAAAGCGCCTTTGTTTAGCTTCTTATGAAGAGATTCAAAGGTCTGTGCTCTAAGTTTTCGATTATGTAGGTTAAAACTTCCTTATGTGGTTCTTGCATTTACGCGTGGCGCTGCTCTCCCTTGCTTGGATTCTACTAGTGACAGGAATTTCACTAGCTTCCCATTTAGCTGCGGGTCCTTGGAGTCAAAGCATGCAATCACGGCCTGTCTCCTGGTTCGAATCCCTCGTTTGTTAAAGTGCGCTTTAAGTAATCCTGTCCTTTCCTCTTTTAGCTCGTTACAGGAGCAGATTAGATGTTACATGTCTTCAGTGCCGTTCCCACATAATCTTCATGTGTTTCCACATTTCTCCCTCTGCCAAGGTTGAAGGTGCGGGATGGCTGGCAGAATTCCAAGCCTGTATTTTAAGAATTGTTCTTAGGTCTTCCTGGAGTACCCCAGATTGAAGTATGACTGTGGCCCAAGTAATTTGTAACCGCTCAGAGTCATCCAGGCGTGGCTCCTGCGGACAAAGGCGGCTTTATCTACGACAAGGGAGATTTTTTTGATTACTTTTTTTACTACTTGCTTAAAGAGCAAGTGGGTAGCTTGAGTTTCCCATAGATTGACTAGCCCGGTAGTAGCAAGTGAGTCCTCCAAGTACTTTCTGGCCGGTGAGTTGGGTATGTTACAGAATTCTTGCCAGAGCTGATGGTTCATCGTGTTCCGTGGAGAGTTCTTAATTTTGTGCCAGCACATTATGTAAGAACCTTGCCTTGCCAAGAATTGTTTAGTTAGGCCGAACTCCAAATGTATCTTTGCGGGTGAGGCATAGGTTGGAAGGTTAAACATAACTCTATTGGCCCTGGCCATGGTGGTGTCCAACAGTTTTGCATCCCTGCCTCTCAGTGCCTCGCTGCCATAGGTGATGGACGGTAGGATTTTGGCTTGGGCGACCCGGAAGAGAGGTGAGAGGATAGGTCCTGTAAGCTTTGTTTTTAACTGTCATAGTGTTATTGGTATTGTCATCCCCTTCCTCCTGATAGCCTCAAGTTGGTTAGCTAACTGACCGCCCTCATCGATGGTTACGCCTAGGTATTTGTAGGCAGGGGTGTTCGCGATTGGAGTTTTTTCCAAGTACCAAGAGTGTGTCCATCGTTTGCCGTTTATTGTCATAGTTTTTGTTTTATTGATGTTCACTTCTAAGTGGTTTTCTGCAGCATACTCGTGCATTTTATTGAGTAAGCGTTGCAAGCCGACTTGAGTGTGGCTTATTAGGACAACGTCGCCTGCGTATGAGATACTGGAGATAGCTGTGCCTCCGAGCCGTGGGGCATGCGCATTGCAGGTGCCGAGGACTGATGTCATATCCGCTGTATACAGGTTGAACAGCGTTGGCGCAAGCACGCATCCCTGTTTGAGCCCTTTGGTAGTTGGTATACGCTTTGAAAGATGGGAGCCGTTGCCTAATTTTACCTGTATCCATGTGTTGGAATGCAGGTGTATTAAAAGATTCAAAAGAGATGACGAAATTCCCCACAAGGCCAACTTTCTCCACAGTCTTGCTCGGTTGACATTGTCGAAGGCTGCCTTGAAGTCGATGAAACAAAAGTGAATCCCCTGTTTGGATGATTTCGCCTTGTCAATAAGCAATGACATAGTTAGTATATTGGTTGATGTTCCTGTGTCTTTGCGTAACCCTGTTTGGTGAGGGGTGATTATTTCCTTCTCTTTTGCCCAGTCCTGGAGCTCTGTGAGTAAGGTACCGGCAAAGTATTTTGCCGCTGTGTCTAATAATGCAATCAGACGATAGTTTTTTGGTGAGGTTTTGTCGCCGGCCTTGAAGATCGGAGAAATTAGTTGTCCGGACTGTCTAATGGTGTAGTCCGGACTGTCTAACGGTATGAAAGAGGGGGGCCAACTAATTGAGTTCTGAGTATTGTCTGTTCTGCAGTTAGAAAACTTGTGGCAAAAATCTAAACACCCCTTCTTCACATTTCGGAGCATGTGTCTTCCTTTTTCGTTACCTCAATTTTCTTCCTTGTAGTTAAATTGAGAACTAAATAAAGGCACGAATTTTAGAGGGTAGCAACAAATGCATCAAGGATAAACGTTAGTAAGAATATTTGGCTTATTACATACAGTAAACAGCCTTCTATGAGGCCTACAGTTTTCAGGTCCAACAATTCATATTCAGATCATTCACCCATCACTTTTTAGACCATCAGTTTAACAATAACTGTCATTGCAATATTCGGCACCTGTACTGCGTGTACTTAATTTACCCCAACTCCAACTGAGTTGCTCCTGGGCCAAAAATTTGCTTTATTGTGGCTTGTGAATCAGCCTATTTTTTCACATATTTTGCCCCATGGTTATTTTATTTAGCAATACATGTATTCATTAAAAAAAAATAATAATAATTACAATTTGCATATCTAAATTCTGGAGCAAGAGAGCATAACTAGCAGTGTGGTGCATCTACAGTTTTTTCAGAATTTCAATACACCTACTAACCTGCAATTTGTGAAAAGCAATACAAAGCAAGGCCCAGCCCTTGCTGGCACAATGGTTGTAATTCTAGCTGCACCTACAGCTGAATAACTCACAGTTTACCTTAGTTGCCAAATTTCCCATGTATTTTGCATGTGTAAGATTAATCTTAGGCAATATTTATTTTAAATTTAAAATCTTACATTTCTTTTGCATTTTATTTGCTATCCTATTTGCTATGCTATTTATTTTGCTAAAGAGTGATGTCTTTGTTATTTATATGTTCTTGCTTCCCGGGAAGACTGAGGGGCATATTAGCAAGACCCACGTTAAAATTATCGCCGTTTTAGCGGCAGGAAACTGCCGCTAAAGCGGCGATAATGGGCTTGCTAATATGCGTTATGGAATTCAATAGAAGCCCAGGTTAGATGTGCAGGACATCTAACCTGGGCTTCTATTGAATTCTATAACGCATATTAGCAAGCCCATTATCGCCGTTTTAGCGGCAGTTTCCTGCCGCTAAAACGGCGACAATATTATCGCCGGTCTTGCTAATATGCCCCACAGTTCCTCTAGTCTTACATTCTGCGAATGTGCTAAAGTAGTTTTCAAAAGAAGTAACAGGGACAACATTGTATTGGACTTTATTATATCAAATACTATACAGAACTTTGTACTGTAAACGTAAAAGGTAACATATCATGATCTGTAAAGCGCTCTGATACCCTACGGGGTCAAGTTCGCGCTATACAAAACACTGAATAAATAAATAAATAAATATCCGACCCTTAGTCATATCTTGAAAAACCATTAATTTCATGCAAGTTTGTATTTTTGGTTTAGAATTATGTCTGAATTTTATCTACATGTTTGATCACATCATGTTTGTGGTTTAATAGGTACTTAAATACTAGTTATAAGGTGCCCCAGATGCCTCATCTTTTAGTCTTCTGGTCTTGAAATCCTGTTCAAGATAATTGTATGAAGTTAATCGCAAGGGCGGTTTATGATACAATCAGTGATTATTTTTTTTTAAATTTCGTGTTAATTGGATTTTTGACATATTCGTAATACATTTCGAATACAACAGTCAAGCAATACAGAAATTACATGCACATACAGCACTCATTGCACGTTCAATCACAGAGAGAGCTGGTCATCAGTAACATTACAGTTATGATACACCCTAGGCTAGACAGTTGAAAGACTAGCAAGGGTGAGTGGCACAAAGTTATAGGGGCTCATTCCAAATCGAATAGTTCAAATATTCTTCCAAGTATTTTATTATGCAGCACAGCAATATGTAGCAGACTGGTCATCACGAAGGTCCAGTGCAACTGACTCTCCAGCTGACCTACAACTAAGTTCCAAATGGAACTAGAATACATATCATAACATGCATAGCAATGAGACGTAATAGGAACTGCACAATGAATCACAAGCAGTGACATGTAAGAATATAACTTATCTCCCTTATGTGGAAATAAAAGGGAAGAGGGGAAGAGGAAAACAGAAAGGAAAAAGAGGAAACAAGGGAAAACGAGACCAATCTGATCTAACAAAATCACACAATTTAAATGGAAACTGTCTAATGTGACAGGAATCTTTAACCCTGGAAGCAACAGTATCTTCAGAACAATTGGTTGCTTCAGAACCATTTAATGGTTCAAAGCGTGAACTGGTGGCCATATCCTGGTCTATCCTGTGAACAGCATCCTCCAAACTTACACGAGAATAATCAGTAGATTCAAAATTAACATTAGAACCACAAAAACCATTAGGACATCTTGCAACCCGTTTTACATTCCACAACTCACCATCTTGCGTGAAAACGCTGTTATCAAATACTTTGGTAATCTTTATGGCTATACTAAATCTACCTGAACATTTGCTAATGAGACCGGGTTTCCTGATTTTCACCCAATCTCCAACTTTAAAATCATGAATTCTAGTTTTCCACTTATTGTCATACCACACCTTAGTTTTACTCTGTTTGGCTTTCACTCTTTCTGCAGTACTATACACCATCTTTTCAAACGTCATATTTTTCTTGCATTTCTCCTTGAACCACCAGGGACATATTTTGGATGCTGGATCTCATCCTTTCAAAAGACGGAAGGGGCTAACTTCAGTGACCGTATGTGGGGTGATGCGATATAGCCATAACCTTTCCCTTAGTACATTTTTCCAATCACCCCCAACTTGATAACATCAGATATATAACCCTTCAAAACCGGGTTGAAGCGCTCAACCTGACCATTTTCATGTGGTTCATATAGTGACGTAGTAACATGCCTGATGTTATGACATTTAAGAAACTCCTCCATCTCAGTAGAAATATCCTGCACTCCATTATCAGTAACGAGGATTGATGGACAACCTTCCCTCGCAAATATTTCCTTGAAGAATTCCAGGACAATATTAGTAGTTGAGTGTGTGGAACAAACTTAACCTCCGGCCACTTTGAATGATAATCTACAAGTACCAATGCATACCGTGAATCATATGGTAAACACATGAACGGGCCAGAAATATCAAAAGATAATTTTTTCCATGGTTCATCAGGCCATTCAGAATTTTTTAGAGGGGGTACATTAAGTTTCAGCATCTTTTCGCTAAAAATACATACATCACATTCTCTGACAGTGCGATCAACCATGCGATCCATTCCTGGCCACCAAAAATAATTTCTTACTAGAGGTTTCATGGCAGACATGCCAAGATGAGATTTATGAGCCAATTTCAAAATTAAATCTTGCACTTCAGTGGGTGGCACACACTTACCACCTTTGTACATGAGTTCTCCATCGAACTCAAACTCATCTGCAACCTTAAACATGGGCATGACTTCTGCACTTATTTCTTTCTTCCTGGGCCAACCTTTCAAAATATACTGTTTTACCATCTGCCATAACAAATCTTCTTTCTCATACAACCTCCACTTATCTTCAGAAATATCCTCAAAACCACCAGAAACAACATCTTGAATGGTGGTAACAATTTCAGTCTCATCCAAAATCTCACTATCATTTTGTTGACAAGGATGACGTGACATAAAATCTGCTGTTACATTGTTTTTGCCAGGAACGAACTCAGTCTTAAAACAATACTCTTGTAACCTAGAA
The DNA here is from genome assembly GCA_963921515.1 of Calotriton arnoldi. Lineage (NCBI taxonomy): Eukaryota > Metazoa > Chordata > Amphibia > Caudata > Salamandridae > Calotriton > Calotriton arnoldi. Next base: position 1,241,776 of record CAWUFW010003722.1, read on the forward strand.
GTGAGTCTCGCAATGCGTGCAGTGGAATTCCAGCCTCCACCTGCTGATAAAATATTAACTAGAGGTTTGTGATCCGTCCTTAACGTGAACTTACTTCCCCAGACATAATTCCGATAATGTTCGATCGCCCAAACACAAGCTAATAATTCTTTTTCAATGACTGCATAGCTGCGCTCTGTTTCATTTAAGGTGCGGGAGGCAAAACAAACATTCCACTCCTCTTTTCCACACCTCTGCGACAAAACCCCCCCAATACCATACAAGCTTGCATCCACTGTGATAACACACTCTTTGTTCATACAGAATGGTCTTAAAGTGGGGGCTTTGACAATATCCTCTTTGATAGACACAAAAGCTTCCTGCTGCTCCTTTTTCCACTCAAATGGTGTTTTATGTCTGAATAACCTCCTTAAAGGTTCCATTTTGCGTAACAAAATTGGTAACAAATTTACTGTAGTACTCGTACATACCTGCGAATGACAACAATTGCTCCTTGTTCGTGGGAGCGGGTGCATTTACAATTCCATCAACATTAGCTTTCTTTGGAACCACACCATTACCTGTTAGTGCGTGTACTAAATATTCTACTGTGTCTTTGAACATTTTGCATTTATGTGCCTTAAGAGTCAAACCATTATTCTTCAACCTTTCACAAACTTCCATTAAATGTTTCAGATGCTCCTCCTCATTAGAGGAAAATATCAATATGTCATCTTGAAAACATTTTACAAACTTGTCTACATCTCTAAAGATATTAAACATGACCCTTTGAAAGACCAAGGCAGCCGAGGCTAAACCAAACGGCATCCTGGTATACTGATACAAACCCTGCGGGGTAATAAACGTAGTTAACACTTTAGACTCCTCAGACAACGGAATCTGGTGATACGCAGATCTTAAATCAAGGGTGGAGAACACCTTAGCACCTTCTAACATGGACACAACTTCATTTATGTTTGGGAGAGGATGACAATCCACAACAATACCTGCATTTAATGCTCTGAGGTCCACACATACTCTCAATTTTTGGTCCGGTTTGCGAACCAAAACAATGGGTGAAGCCCACTCAGCAGAATCTATGGGTTCAATGATGCCTTCAGTGACCAACTCATTTAACATATTTTTTAACTCCTCTCTGACATTAAGGGGCCGATTCCGATCTCGGCCGGTAGGGCTCCGAATCGTATTCGGCTTAACCGGATCCGATTCGGAGCCCTATTTTCCGACCGATTCGTACGCGCGTCCGGGCGAGCGAGTACGATGCGAATTCGCCGACCGACTCGTCCGGGCGTCCCGACCGCTCCGACCGACTCGTTCCCGGGTCGAACCGCACTGACCAACTCGCTCCGACTCGACTCGCACCGCGCAATGGAGACGTTCCCCGGCCGGGTAAGTACGATGCGCGCCGCGAGCAGTCCGACCGAGCCGCGCACTCTGGCTCAAAAGAGCAGTCGGAGCCGGACTTTGGGGGACCGTGTCGGACCCCCCTGTACGCGTAGCCGCGTGAGTCGCACACAGGGGGGACCCATGGGTCCCCCCTACCTGTGCATGTACGGCGCGAGTCGCTTCGCCGCGTACACGCTGTAGGGGGTGCCCTTGTCCGCCTCGCACCCATTGAGTCAATGGGAGCCCGCGTACGCGTTGTACGACTGGCTCCCATTGACTTCAATGGGAGTCCGACCGACTCGAGTCCGATGGCATACGTGCGCATCGTACTCGTTCGGTCGGGCTGCCAGAGTCCGATTCGGTCGGAAATCTCTCCGAGTCCGGCTCGGTCGGAGAGATTTCCGGCCCGAATCGGAATCGTCCCCTAAGTCTCTGTTTAACAGGTATTATGTTATTTTTAAGTCTGATTTTGTGTGAATAATCTTTAAGTTTACCTAAAGCTTCTGTGAAAACTTCTTTATACTTTTCCTTGATGAAGGATTCTTTGTCTTCACATCTTGTGACTGCTATATTCTTAAGATAATGATTATCAAAAACACTGGCTCCTGTGGACTCGCTTTGGTCGCCCTAAGTTGGCGGGGGTATGCCCAGACGTGGGTCCCTTGCTCACTTTGCCACTGGATTCAAGCAAGCCTGGCTGATGACGGCTGAAATGCCAGAAACCGGTCCTAGGATGCTTGTTTCCGGTCCAGGGAAGACATGGCTTGGCAGTTCGGGCTGGACTGTTCCCATGAGGCACAGGGTCAGACTGATTTGCATATGGCCATGTCTGAACTGGGTGGTGCAGTGAGCTAAAGAATGATGATGGATTAAACCCAGATCAGTTGACTGGGGGTGAGTGTTTGATTGGCTCAAGCATTCCGTCCATCATCCCCTTTTGTATCGCTTTGGTCGCCCTAAGTTGGCGGGGTATGCCCAGACGTGGGTCCCTTGCTCACTTTGCCACTGGATTCAAGCAAGCCTGGCTGATGACGGCTGAAATGCCAGAAACCGGTCCTAGGATGCTTGTTTCCGGTCCAGGGAAGACATGGCTTGGCAGTTCGGGCTGGACTGTTCCCATGAGGCACAGGGTCAGACTGATTTGCATATGGCCATGTCTGAACTGGGGTGGTGGAGTGAGCTAAAGAATGATGATGGATTAAACCCAGATCAGTTGACTGGGGGTGAGTGTTTGATTGGCTCAAGCGTTCCGTCCATCATCCCCTTTTGTATTGCTTTGGTCGCCCTAAGTTGGCGGGGGTATGCCCAGACGTGGGTCCCTTGCTCACTTTGCCACTGGATTCAAGCAAGCCTGGCTGATGACGGCTGAAATGCCAGAAACCGGTCCTAGGATGCTTGTTTCCGGTCCAGGGAAGACATGGCTTGGCAGTTCGGGCTGGAATGTTCCCATGAGGCACAGGGTCAGACTGATTTGCATATGGCCATGTCTGAACTGGGGTGGTGGAGTGAGCTAAAGAATGATGATGGATTAAACCCAGATCAGTTGACTGGGGGTGAGTGTTTGATTGGCTCAAGCGTTCCGTCCATCATCCCCTTTTGTATCGCTTTGGTCGCCCTAAGTTGGCGGGGGTATGCCCAGACGTGGGTCCCTTGCTCACTTTGCCACTGGATTCAAGCAAGCCTGGCTGATGACGGCTGAAATGCCAGAAACCGGTCCTAGGATGCTTGTTTCCGGTCCAGGGAAGACATGGCTTGGCAGTTCGGGCTGGACTGTTCCCATGAGGCACAGGGTCAGACTGATTTGCATATGGCCATGTCTGAACTGGGGTGGTGGAGTGAGCTAAAGAATGATGATGGATTAAACCCAGATCAGTTGACTGGGGGTGAGTGTTTGATTGGCTCAAGCGTTACGTCCATCATCCCCTTTTGTATCGCTTTGGTCGCCCTAAGTTGGCGGGGGTATGCCCAGACGTGGCTCCCTTGCTCACTTTGCCACTGGATTCAAGCAAGCCTGGCTGATGATGGCTGAAATGCCAGAAACTGGTCCTAGGATGCTTGTTTCCGGTCCAGGGAAGACATGGCTTGGCAGTTCGGGCTGGACTGTTCCCATGAGGCACAGGGTCAGACTGATTTGCATATGGCCATGTCTGAACTGGGGTGGTGGAGTGAGCTAAAGAATGATGATGGATTAAACCCAGATCAGTTGACTGGGGGTGAGTGTTTGATTGGCTCAAGCGTTCCGTCCATCATCCCCTTTTGTATCGCTTTGGTCGCCCTGAGTTGGCGGGGGTATGCCCAGATGTGGGTCCCTTGCTCACTTTGCCACTGGATTCAAGCAAGCCTGGCTGATGACGGCTGAAATGCCAGAAACCGGTCCTAGGATGCTTGTTTCCGGTCCAGGGAAGACATGGCTTGGCAGTTCGGGCTGGACTGTTCCCATGAGGCACAGGGTCAGACTGATTTGCATATGGCCATGTCTGAACTGGGGTGGTGGAGTGAGCTAAAGAATGATGATGGATTAAACCCAGATCAGTTGACTGGGGCTGAGTGTTCGATTGGCTCAAGCGTTCCGTCCATCATCCCCTTTTGTATCGCTTTGGTCGCCCTAAGTTGGCGGGGGTATGCCCAGACGTGGGTCCCTTGCTCACTTTGCCACTGGATTCAAGCAAGCCTGGCTGATGACGGCTGAAATGCCAGAAACCGGTCCTAGGATGCTTGTTTCCGGTCCAGGGAAGACATGGCTTGGCAGTTCGGGCTGGACTGTTCCCATGAGGCACAGGGTCAGACTGATTTGCATATGGCCATGTCTGAACTGGGGTGGTGGAGTGAGCTAAAGAATGATGATGGATTAAACCCAGATCAGTTGACTGGGGGTGAGAGTTTGATTGGCTCAAGCGTTCCGTCCATCATCCCCTTTTGTATCGCTTTGGTCGCCCTAAGTTGGCGGGGGTATGCCCAGACGTGGGTCCCTTGCTCACTTTGCCACTGGATTCAAGCAAGCCTGGCTGATGACGGCTGAAATGCCAGAAACCGGTCCTAGGATGCTTGTTTCCGGTCCAGGGAAGACATGGCTTGGCAGTTCGGGCTGGACTGTTCCCATGAGGCACAGGGTCAGACTGATTTGCATATGGCCATGTCTGAACTGGGGTGGTGGAGTGAGCTAAAGAATGATGATGGATTAAACCCAGATCAGTTGACTGGGGGTGAGTGTTTGATTGGCTCAAGCGTTCCGTCCATCATCCCCTTTTGTATCGCTTTGGTCGCCCTAAGTTGGCGGGGTATGCCCAGACGTGGGTCCCTTGCTCACTTTGCCACTGGATTCAAGCAAGCCTGGCTGATGACGGCTGAAATGCCAGAAACCGGTCCTAGGATGCTTGTTTCCGGTCCAGGGAAGACATGGCTTGGCAGTTCGGGCTGGACTGTTCCCATGAGGCACAGGGTCAGACTGATTTGCATATGGCCATGTCTGAACTGGGGTGGTGGAGTGAGCTAAAGAATGATGATGGATTAAACCCAGATCAGTTGACTGGGGGTGAGTGTTTGATTGGCTCAAGCGTTCCGTCCATCATCCCCTTTTGTATCGATTTGGTCGCCCTAAGTTGGCGGGGTATGCCCAGACGTGGGTCCCTTGCTCACTTTGCCACTGGATTCAAGCAAGCCTGGCTGATGACGGCTTAAATGCCAGAAACCGGTCCTAGGATGCTTGTTTCCGGTCCAGGGAAGACATGGCTTGGCAGTTCGGGCTGGACTGTTCCCATGAGGCACAGGGTCAGACTGATTTGCATATGGCCATGTCTGAACTGGGGTGGTGGAGTGAGCTAAAGAATGATGATGGATTAAACCCAGATCAGTTGACTGGGGGTGAGTGTTTGATTGGCTCAAGCGTTCCGTCCATCATCCCCTTTTGTATCACTTTGGTCGCCCTAAGTTGGCGGGGGTATGCCCAGACGTGGGTCCCTTGCTCACTTTGCCACTGGATTCAAGCAAGCCTGGCTGATGACAGCTGAAATGCCAGAAACCGGTCCTAGGATGCTTGTTTACGGTCCAGGGAAGACATGGCTTGGCAGTTCGGGCTGGACTGTTCCCATGAGGCACAGGGTCAGACTGATTTGCATATGGCCATGTCTGAACTGGGGTGGTGGAGTGAGCTAAAGAATGATGATGGATTAAACCCAGATCAGTTGACTGGGGTGAGTGTTTGATTGGCTCAAGCATTACGTCCATCATCCCCTTTTGTATCGCTTTGGTCGCCCTAAGTTGGCGGGGGTATGCCCAGACGTGGGTCCCTTGCTCACTTTGCCACTGGATTCAAGCAAGCCTGGCTGATGACGGCTGAAATGCCAGAAACCGGTCCTAGGATGCTTGTTTCCGGTCCAGGGAAGACATGGCTTGGCAGTTCGGGCTGGACTGTTCCCATGAGGCACAGGGTCAGACTGATTTGCATATGGCCATGTCTGAACTGGGGTGGTGGAGTGAGCTAAAGAATGATGATGGATTAAACCCAGATCAGTTGACTGGGGGTGAGTTTTGATTGGCTCAAGCGTTCCGTCCATCATCCCCTTTTGTATCGCTTTGGTCGCCCTAAGTTGGCGGGGTATGCCCAGACGTGGGTCCCTTGCTCACTTTGCCACTGGATTCAAGCAAGCCTGGCTGATGACAGCTGAAATGCCAGAAACCGGTCCTAGGATGCTTGTTTCCGGTCCAGGGAAGACATGGCTTGGCAGTTCGGGCTGGACTGTTCCCATGAGGCACAGGGTCAGACTGATTTGCATATGGCCATGTCTGAACTGGGGTGGTGGAGTGAGCTAAAGAATGATGATGGATTAAACCCAGATCAGTTGACTGGGGGTGAGTGTTTGATTGGCTCAAGCGTTCCGTCCATCATCCCCTTTTGTATCGCTTTGGTCGCCCTAAGTTGGCGGGGGTATGCCCAGACGTGGGTCCCTTGCTCACTTTGCCACTGGATTCAAGCAAGCCTGGCTGATGACGGCTTAAATGCCAGAAACCGGTCCTAGGATGCTTGTTTCCGGTCCAGAGAAGACATGGCTTGGCAGTTCGGGCTGGACTGTTCCCATGAGGCACAGGGTCAGACTGATTTGCATATGGCCATGTCTGAACTGGGGTGGTGGAGTGAGCTAAAGAATGATGATGGATTAAACCCAGATCAGTTGACTGGGGGTGAGTGTTTGATTGGCTCAAGCGTTCCGTCCATCATCCCCTTTTGTATCACTTTGGTCGCCCTAAGTTGGCGGGGTATGCCCAGACGTGGGTCCCTTGCTCACTTTGCCACTGGATTCAAGCAAGCCTGGCTGATGACAGCTGAAATGCCAGAAACCGGTCCTAGGATGCTTGTTTCCGGTCCAGGGAAGACATGGCTTGGCAGTTAGGGCTGGACTGTTCCCATGAGGCACAGGGTCAGACTGATTTGCATATGGCCATGTCTGAACTGGGGTGGTGGAGTGAGCTAAAGAATGATGATGGATTAAACCCAGATCAGTTGACTGGGGTGAGTGTTTGATTGGCTCAAGCGTTACGTCCATCATCCCCTTTTGTATCGCTTTGGTCGCCCTAAGTTGGCGGGGGTATGCCCAGACGTGGGTCCCTTGCTCACTTTGCCACTGGATTCAAGCAAGCCTGGCTGATGACGGCTGAAATGCCAGAAACCGGTCCTAGGATGCTTGTTTCCGGTCCAGGGAAGACATGGCTTGGCAGTTCGGGCTGGACTGTTCCCATGAGGCACAGGGTCAGACTGATTTGCATATGGCCATGTCTGAACTGGGGTGGTGGAGTGAGCTAAAGAATGATGATGGATTAAACCCAGATCAGTTGACTGGGGGTGAGTGTTTGATTGGCTCAAGCGTTACGTCCATCATCCCCTTTTGTATCGCTTTGGTCGCCCTAAGTTGGCGGGGGTATGCCCAGACGTGGGTCCCTTGCTCACTTTGCCACTGGATTCAAGCAAGCCTGGCTGATGACGGCTGAAATGCCAGAAACCGGTCCTAGGATGCTTGTTTCCGGTCCAGGGAAGACATGGCTTGGCAGTTCGGGCTGGACTGTTCCCATGAGGCACAGAGTCAGACTGATTTGCATATGGCCATGTCTGAACTGGGGTGGTGGAGTGAGCTAAAGAATGATGATGGATTAAACCCAGATCAGTTGACTGGGGGTGAGTGTTTGATTGGCTCAAGCGTTCCGTCCATCATCCCCTTTTGTATCGCTCCTGTGGACTAATGGCAAGAAAATCTCAATAAAATAACGCACTATGGCAATGTAATGGGTTATTGGGATGTCAAAAATAGAAGGAGTCGAACACACCTTAGATTAGTATTTCATTCATAATTCTTGTTTATATAGTTCTTTGAAGCAAAATTACATTCATGACATTTAACAATCAATTGATTGTAGTGAGTGGTGTCCCAGTGAAAAAAAGGAACCTAAACAAATAAACCTAAATAATTAGTGACATATTCGTGACATATATACAAGGTTTCCTATATTTCATGAAAGCGACCATTGAAAGATAAATATTATATGAACCACGCTTTTATACAATGATAAGTGCTGGCTTGTAATGATTCGCTTTGAAAAAACTGTCGACGGCGTTTCGACCCTGTGTGCAATGTAGGGTCTCTTCAGGACCTAAGATAGTAGGGACACCTGCGAGAAGAGGAAGGATAATGTCAGTATGTGCTTGTAATGGAGCAGCTGTGCTCGTGGAAAAAGGATGTAGGCAATCAGTATAGTACCTGAAGGAAGGGTTTGCGCAGCCTCGTGTGGAATTTGTGGCACCGTGAGTAAAGTGAAAATGAAGGATACTCACATGGAACCCGGCCGGGCACTGTTCATGTGAGAAATAGAAGCGTGTTAATATCAGTCTTTTAAGTAGAGTACATATGGCTCTACTACATAGGTGCACTATGATAAGAGACTTACCCCATGTGAGGGTAGCTGTCGGCTGGCAAAATTCGGTTAGCACAATAGGAGGATTCCGCAGGTATGGAATAGAAGGGCACGGTGAGTGTGCAGATCAAGCACGAGCTATATAGAAAAAATACAGTTATTGTCAGTGTCTATTGGCCAAACAGCGTTAGAGCGCTTAGGAAGTCTATAATTGTACAGGCTTACCCGATAGGGTTTTTAAGTAGAAGTAGCAGGCTTCTTCCATGTGTTATGGCTCTTGATAATTATTTAAGACGTCTATGCGCCTCTTTATATCGCCAGTTGATAAGTAATGGGGGGTCTGAAACCAAATAAAGTAAGAGTATATTTAGTATTGAGGTCTAATCTTAACCAAGGCGCTCTATGCGTGTATTGGACAGCCAAACTAATGCTGGCCCGCTTACCTTACTCAAGAATCAGTATGTTCGTGCCTGCATCAAGGATATCTGTGGAGCAGAACAGCATCTGTCTGTCTGCCTTGGTTCAATGACACCGAGCCTGTGAAAGGCTTGAGGTATATAGCTTCTCTCTTCCCGCAGAAAAATGACAGTGCAGTTTTGACAGACCCGAAAAATGGAGCCGCAGCTGTAGATCTAATCTGCTGCTCTGTGATCTATCATGGAAATGGACAGCAGACCGTCATGAGTCTGTCTTCCAAAAAGGGTGTAATCTCCTGGGTGACGCATGGCGAATATAATGGCCTATCCTAATTGGTGTAAAGCAGGGGATTTTTATCATGATGGGGTCTTGGGTGTTGACATATCAGAAATGTTCTTGCGCATGAAAAACGACTGACAGGGAACGCGAGTAGACGGTATGCCTGTGATCTGAGTAATTAAGGATGCTGGCTTGTACTTGTGTTTTTAACCGTGTAGTAATTTTATTCGATACATTGTGTATTCAAATAAAGTCAAATTCAATCTCTTGGTGTACTCTTACAGTTACAATCATTGCATTTTTGTCGAACACTTAGTGTTTACATATGCGAGCAATTTTCTTACTGGATACATTATGTATTTAATTCAAAACACAAACAATTCCTGCTGTGTACCTAGTAAGCATACTATGTCGATCACATTAGTGATTTCATCTGCTATAGGACACATAGATGTGGCAGGATGTGGGTATGTAAAGTACACTGACAATATGTTGCATTTGTCATATTTCAATTATTTTGCCATACCACCCTTTACATTGTTATGGATTAACTTGTTATGGATTGGTATGGATGTATAGTACAGTGACAATATGTTGCATCTGTCAGTTCTAGATTGTTTACCACATCACCCTTTATTTTGGTATAGATAACACAGTTTTAAGGACAATAATAATATGTTCACAGGTAATTTAAAACGATTTTTCACATAGTGACTGACAATTATGGAAGTCTTAATAGGTAAACTGTAAGCATATTTAACAGTAGATAAAGGCTGTGATGTTCATTGTTTGGAGTGGTGACACTTCCTCGCCACTCCTCTGTGGAGCTACCCTTCAGCTAACTAGTGCGTTCCTTTTTTCAACTCATTGGTGTCCGTTACTTAGTGTGGTAACAAAACCACGCCACTCCTCTGCGGAGTTTAATCCTTTAGCTATTGAGTTGGTACGTTCTATCCAACGGCATTCTAGTCGTTGGAGAATCTGCGAGAGGTCTCCTCCTCTTTCCGGAATTGAAGCTTTGTCTATGACTTGCCATCTTATGTCATCTGCTGTGTGGTTTTTTTCGATAAAATGGCTCACCAATGGGGCGTTGGCTACTGAGTGTCTAATGCGGCTCCGGTGTTGCCCAATTCTTGCTTTTATCGGTTGCTGTGTCTGACCAATGTAGGGCAACTGACAGGGACATGTTATGCAATACACAACGTTCCTTGTGTTGCAGTTTGCAAAGAACTCCAATGTGTGTTTAACATTCGCGTGTTCAAATGTTTTTGTGTTGCAAGTAAAAGCACATGATACACAGTTGCCGCACCTGAAATGTCCTTTAACCTCTGGTAGGCCCCATGTAGACAGCACTGATCTGGTAGTCTGCGATGGACTTTCCGTGGATGACCTGATTAAGTGGTCTTTCACGTTCTTGCCACGCTTGAAGGCGAACATGGGCACCTCAATGGATGAGTCAATATTCTTTATAATGTGCCAGTTTTTTGTTATTAATTTGCGTACTTGATTGGTATGAATACCAAATGTAGTCACGCAAATTAGCCTCTCAACTGTGGTTTTTCTTTAGCGACTAGCAGTTCTTCCCTGGGACAGAACCAGGCACGTTTGAGGAATTTCCTAACCAACCTATTGGGGTAGCCTCTAGACACTAATTTGGTTTTAAGGGTTTCTGCCTCTTTCATGTAATCCTCCTTTTTCGTGCAATTTCTGCGCAAGCGCAGAAATTGCCCGAACGGTAGACCATCTCTCAGTGCCCGTGGGTGGTAGCTCTTATAGGAAAGTAATGTATTTCTTTCTGTTGGTTTCCTATGGAGAGAGGTGTACAAACACCCATTTTCATGTTGTATATTTAAGTCCAGAAAAGCTATACTGGATTTGTCAATAGTGGAAGTAAAAGTGAGGTGTGTTTGAATACTGTTCAAATATGTTACAAAATCATTGAATTCTATTTCACTCCCTGACCAAATGAGAAAAATGTCATCTATGTACCGCTTCCAACATGTAATGTTGGAGCGGTACATGTTCGTGGCATTTAGGGCGAATTTCTGTTCTACATGGTCCATGTATATATTTGCCAGATTTGGCGCAAAAATTGCTCCCATACTAGTACCAGAACACTGCTGATAGTAGTTGCCTTCTGACACAAAATAGTTAGATCCTAGGGCAATTTCTAGAAGGGAAATAATGAATGTAGTAGGTACTAAGGTTGGTCTTGGTCTGGTGTCTAATAGATTTTTTATCACCTCAATGCTGTCATTTTGTGGTATGTTAGTATAGAGAGACGAGATGTCGAGAGTGGCTAGCCAATCTGTCTCAATATTATATGGTTTATTCTCGACTAAGTTGATCATGTACATGGAATCTTTTACATATGTTTCCTGTAAGGGGACAAAATCCATGATAAAAAAATCTATATATTTGCCAATAGGTTCCAAAATGGACCCACAGCCTGATAGTATCGGGCGGCCAGGGAGGTTCGTGGTACTTTTGTGAATTTTAGGGATGGTATATAGAACTGGGGTTCTCGGGTTTTCTGCATTAAGAAATTCAAATTCTTTCTTGCTTACAAAACCTTCTTCTTTCCCTTCTGTAGTGAGTCTCAAAATTTTCTCTTTGATGTCCGATAGTGGGTTAGTATCCAACTTTCTATAGTGTTTAACCTCACCTATTTGTTTCCTGATCTCTGTGTCATAGTCTCCCCGATCTTGGACAACAATTCCGCCTCCTTTGTCTGCTGGTTTTAGTATAATAGATTTGTCATTTTTCAGCCCCTCTAGGGCTTTGCGTTCCTCTAGGCTGATGTTGTATGGAATGTAACGACTATTGTTTTTCATGTTGTCCACTCCCGAAAGAACTATTTTTTCAAACGTTATGAGTTCTGATGGCATCATAGCATTAGTGGGGTAGAAAGTTGAGGGTGGTTTAAGTCCTGTGACAGAGAATGGTATATTGTCAGTCTTATCCATAAAGAACAATTTAAGCCGTATCTTACGGAAAAACTGGTATAGTTCTGTTTTCAAATTGAAAAAATTAGTACGTTCTGTTATCACAAATGATAGTCCCTTACTTAGTAAAGAGATTTCAGAGGAAGATAACAGGTGCTTTGACAGGTTGAAAATCGGGATACTCTCTGTATTGATGCTCACATGATCTAATATGGTTGTGGCCCCCATTGGTAATGTTTGTTCCGAGTTTGTCTCTCTCCTGAGTATTGGTACCAAGTTTTGGCTTTTCTCTTCCCGCCCCGGTCTAAAAAAGGCTGACCTGGGTGATTGTCAGGCCGGGTCCCATGTGAGTATCCTTCATTTTCACTTTACTCACGGTGCCACAAATTCCACACGAGGCTGCGCAAACCCTTCCTTCAGGTACTATACTGATTGCCTACATCCTTTTTCCACGAGCACAGCTGCTCCATTACAAGCACATACTGACATTATCCTTCCTCTTCTCGCAGGTGTCCCTACTATCTTAGGTCCTGAAGAGACCCTACATTGCACACAGGGTCGAAACGCCGTCAACAGTTTTTTCAAAGCGAATCATTACAAGCCAGCACTTATCATTGTATAAAAGCGTGGTTCATATAATATATATCTTTCAATGGTCGCTTTCATGAAATATAGGAAACCTTGTATATATGTCACGAATATGTCACTAATTATTTAGGTTTATTTGTTTAGGTTCCTTTTTTCACTGGGACACCACTCACTACAATCAATTGATTGTTAAATGTCATGAATGTAATTTTGCTTCAAAGAACTATATAAACAAGAATTATGAATGAAATACTAATCTAAGGTGTGTTCGACTCCTTCTCTTTTTGACATCACAATAACCCATTACATTGCCATAGTGCGTTATTTTATTGAGATTTTCTTGCCATTAGTCCACAGGAGCCATTGTTTTTGATAATCATTTCAGTACCCTGGTTCCAAGTGAGTAGGGTTCCCTTGTTGTTTTTCTATATTCTTAAGATAAGCAGTTTCATCTAACATAACAGGTTCTTCCGACCGGGGATTGAGAATGATACCTAGTTTCCATTGGTCTTTCCAACCTAAAACGTTCACTCCTTTCACCGCAATATACAATTTAATTTGTGTCACTCTGCTTTTAAAACGTAAAGATATATTGAAATATCCTTCCATGGCAATTCTAGTACCATCATAGCTCTCAGCTATAATGTCAGGCGGTAAAATCTCTTTTATATTAACAACTTCATTAAGTTTTTCCTTGAAATACATCATTGAAATTCTAGTCCATGGTGAGCCTGAATCTGCCATAAGACCTAATTCTACCCCTGCAACTTCCACTGTACACATTGGCGCTTTTCTTATAGGTTTGTCCTCTGTGTCCTTTACATTAGCAATTTTCTCCACTAAAGAAACAACAGAACCCTTGTTGTTTTCTACACTCAGTAAACATTCATACTTATGTGTCCCATCACATTTCTCTGACGTGCAAGATACCTTGCCATGCGTTTGGGGTGCATACCTCCTTTGATCTTTGCGCACATTAGCAAAGTGTCCCATTCTTCCACATTTTCTACACTCCCTGTTTACAGCTGGACATCCCCCAAAAGATGCCATGTGTGTTCTACTACCACATCTATAACAAACTACACTTCTATCACTCTTGCCAAATTTTTTAAAACCCCCATAGCTATTAGTGCGAGATACATTGAAACCAGAATTGGAAATATCACTTCGCTGATCCTCTAAACGTTTAACTGCACATACTTCTTCACTTTTCTCTGTCTTATTGTTCACATCCCTTATAGTGTGCATCCATTTTTAAGATTGTTAAAAAGCTTTGGCTGTGGAAATGGCTTCCGACAGTTTAGGATCTCCCATCACCCACAATTGTTCCTGTTTTTTTTTGCTTTTAACATGGACAATTATTTGATCTCTTATCATTTCATCGCACATGTTTCCAAAATTACACTGCAGGCTCAGAGATCTTAAAGCTGTTAGAAAATCATCAAAAGATTCATTTTCTTCTTGTGCCCTGGTGTAAAATTTGAATTTATTAAGGGCAATGTTTGTGGTGGGTTTAAATCTTTGTTCCATTCCAAGTAATGCTTCTTTATAAACATTAGCATTAGCATCACCTTCAGCAGCTGTAATTTGGGGTAAAGCTCTGAAAATAACTTGTCCTTCTGAACCCAAACAATGTAAAAAAATACTTTTTTTCTCTCCACACCCATACATTCTCCATCAATTGCTCTCATATAAGTAAAACATTCTTCTTTCCACCTTGTCCAAGATACTGGAGGTTCTCCTTTGCTTTGCAAAAATTTAGCAGGTGGATCAAATTGCATTTTTCACCTTTTTTCATTTAATTACGTCTTTTAAACAAATGTATTCTGAGGTTGACTTTTTTTTTATTTAATGAATTAGTATTGCCAAATAAATTTCAAAGTCCATAACTTACTTGTGAACCAACTGAAATGAAATCCCATCGATCTATTCTCGGAATATCACTGGGTTGTGGCTGTGTGATGTTTCCCTTCTTTATTTTTATTATAACTGAATCCCGGTTGAGTTTACCATATTTGTAGTGTGCGTATGCGTTGCTATGCACACTGATCCGGAGAAAAGTCGTCAAAATGGCTCCAACGTTGCGTGCGTCACGTCACCATGTTGCGTGCGTCATGTTTCAGCTCCGGAGCAAGCTCAGCGTTGGAATCCTCTGTCAGCGCGGAAAATTCCGAGATGGTGTAGGCTGCACGCACAAGGTATTTACTTTCAAAATATATACGCTCGCAGAGCGCTTACCGTTTTGAGGTTGCAGAGTCTTCTTCAATCTTCTCAAACTGTTTAAATTGTGCCATTTCCGCCCAGATACTCATAATTCATCCGGATTTCGTTCTCCATAACATGAAAGAAATGCCACAAACAGTTCTTTGCCAATAACAGTACAGCTAGCTTCAGTAATGCAACTCGTAGGTCCAGGAACACGCCGCTCCTGTGCTGCTCGTAGAAGTTGACAGGAGTGTTCCTCAGCTCGTCGCCACTTATTACAAATCGAATAGTCCAAATATTCTTTCAAGTATTTTATTATGCAGCACAGCAACATGTAGCAGACTGGTCATCACGAAGGTCCAGTGAAACTGACTCTCCAGCTGACCAACAACTAAGTCCTAAATGGAACTAGAATACAGATCATAACATGCATAGCAATGAGACGTAATAGGAACTGCACAATGAATCACAAGCAGTGGCATGTAAGAATATAACAGGGCTTTAATCAGGGTTAGTGGCATCAGTTCTCATTGAAGCTTCTGCAGTGTCGGGTGAATCCGTGTTTCTCTGTCGCAGATAGGCAGTAAAGGGTTCCCAAAAATCTTCAGGGTGAGATCGTAATGGCATGAGTTCCCAGAATATAGACAATTGTTTGTGGCATTAAGACACATCTTTAATCCAGGCCTGAAGAGTCAGGGCCTGCTTCTTGCCCCAGTTAATTGCGACCCTGAGTTTAGCTAATAAAAGTATCATGGCTATGAGTCTGCAGATATTTGGTATCTCTTTTACGTATCCTAGTAAGCCAATCACAGAATTAGGAGGGAGGGGTGCACCAGTAATATCATGTAGTGTGTTGAAAGTCTTGCACCAGTAAGTGGCAACTTGAGAGCAATTCCATGCAAGTTGTATAAAGGTGGCCTTCGGCTCATAGCACCATAAACAGTGGGGTTCAGGAGATAATCCCATCTTGAATAGTTGTGTTGGTGCGCGGTATAATCGATGTATGTATTTGAAATGTATGAGACATAGCTGATAGTTAGGCAATAGCATTTCTGGTTGGCCACAGCAGAAAGCCCATTGGGTATCTGACAGACGAGAGTCGAGGTCGGAGTTCCAAGCCTTCGGGAGAGCGATTGGAGAGCTGTTTTGCATGTGCGCGTAGAGATGTGTTATCAATTTGTGCTGCGATGAACTAGTATTTATGTATTCCAATTCAGTAAGAGTCCGCAGGAAAAGTCTTGTGAAGCGCACAACATGTTGCTCACAATCAGAAATATAAGAACGTTTCCAGTGGCATGGGGGTGGATGGGGCTGGGTCCTTGGGTGGGGAAAGGAAATGATCATCATGATATATATCCGCAAAGGTTTTTTGCCCATTATAGCTGCACACCTAATAGTTTCTTTGTCCTGTAGTGGGGGGAGCATGGGGTTATTGGCAAGAGGAATTGAAGGAGCATACAGAACAGAAATTCCTGGCACGTTTCCTAAGCCCTACCCATGCCCATCGTATGCTTTCCACCGTGTTATTCTCAGCCCTCGGTGTCTTATAAGGCAGGAACAGTGCTGTTGTGAGCGGCCAAGTAGAGGCTTTGTCGTGTTAATGGCCAAATGTGGTTGGAATGGTGTGGGGTGGAGCCAGTTGTGCAAGAAATAGGCCTGAGCACACAAAGCATAAAGCTGAATGTCTGGTGCTTCCAAGCCCCCTGTGAGTGTGGTAGTGTAAGCAGTTCATAAGAGGCCTGAGGCTGTCCCACTGCCCAATTCAGCGATATCAGACTGGATCATAAGCATTTGAATGGTGGGTGGGAGTGGAATATTAATGAATAGATAGAGAAATTTGGGGAGTATGATCATTTTTGTTATTGCAATGCGGCCTGCCACAGATAACGGAAGCCTGGACCATGCTGGAACCTGGCCAGTCTAATGCATGGCCATAGTTGGCTTGCCATACTTCCTCTGGGTCTCTGCTGAGCCATATTCCTAAGTATTTGATTGGGCCAGTTGTCCATTTCAAAGGATATTCTGTAGGAAAGCGCAGGGTGGCGTCTGATAATGGAAAGAAGACTGACCTGGACCAGTTTATTTGAATACCGGAATACCCCCCAAAACGCACAACCTCTTGAGTCAATGGGGCCAAATTTGACCTGGGGGTCACATGTATTATGGGTGATGTTGTCTGCGTATAATGATATCACTAACCCGGTGGACATGAAACCTATGCCCCTGTCAGCGTGATGTTGATGGAGCCTTGCTGCTAGGGGCTCCATGGCAATGGCGAATAATAACGGCAAGAGTGGACACTCTTGCCGCGTGCCACGTTTGATGGAAATGGTTCAGAGATAAGGCCATTAAGCCACACACGGGCCTCCAAAAGGGTATATAGGAGTTGGATCTGCTTGATAGACTGGGAGCTTAGGTCCAATCACTGAAGTAGTGGGAAAAGATATGCCCATTCTAGCGAATCAAGCATTTTAGTGGCACCCTGAGGCGCAGCTGCAAAAATGGTGTGCAGGTTATGTGATGTAAATCAGCCTGGAATAAAGCCCGATTAGTCTGGCCTCATGATGAGCCACAGTAAAGGCCGCAGTCGGTTCACCAGCACCTTTGTAAATATCTTATTGTCTAGGTTTATTAAGGATAAAGGGCGATAAGAGTCACATTGTTTGGCTGGTTTGTCAGGCTTGAGCAATGTAACAATAACTGCTTCCCTTAAGGAAGGGGAAAGGGGGCCCACAACCATGAAATACTGGTACATTTCCAGGAGGAAACGAACTAGGATCAGAGCATATTCTTTATAAAATGCCTTTGTTAGGCCGTCAAAGCCTGGGGCCTTATCACCAGGTAGGATCGCTATCACTTGAGAGATTTCCTCTGCTGTTATGGGTGAATCAAGATATTCCCGGTGGGCGTTGTCTAGCTATAATAATTGAATAGTATCCAGATATGCCTTAAGCTCCTTGGAGTCAGCTATGGGGGGTGGCAGTGTAAAGTTGGGCATAAAGAGAGGACATTATGCTCATGAGTTCAGCTGGGGAGGAAATGGTTTGGCCTTCTGCATTACGGAGCTCTGCCACATAAGATGAGGCATGTGGTTTACGAAGTAGCCCTGCTAGCATTTTCCCGGGGCAGTCTCCCTCACCATATGGATGCGCTTAGGCCTCTTTACCTGAATAGTATGTTTCACAAGTCACCTCAGCTTGGTATTCTGACATTTTGTAGTTGATATTGGCTAATATGGAGACGTCCTGGGAATGAAAGAAGTCTGATTCGAGGGTAAAAATGTCAGCTTCTATCTAGCCTGGAAAGCAAAGCGCGGATAGTTTTAGGGACTCCAGATTGCTTGGCAATGCAGACACCCAAATGACTACCTTGAAAGCCTCCCATAATGTGGAGGGAGATTGCACAGAACCTGCATTATGTTCAAAATATTCAATAATGGATGTCTGTATTTCTTCCCTAATTACGACATCTCACAGCACCCCCGGTGGCAATCACAAGTGAATGCTCGGGGAAGAGTTTGGGTAACCTGTAGATCAAGCTTTACCGATTCATGATTGGAAAGAGTATGTGGCAGGTGAGTTATTGATCTGGTCCAAGTCTGCGCATCCCTGGATATTAACCAAAAGTCAATTCTTGACCATTTGTTATGATGTGAGGAGAGGCATGTTCCTTCATGCGCATTGTGATGTGTAAGATGCTAGATATCTTGTAAGTGGTTGTCAAGGATCAATGTATGCATGGTTTTGTCCACCTGGGGATGGGGGTGCCTGGAGGTCCCGGATCTGTTCATAGAATCTTCAAGTGGGAAATTGAAGTCTCCCCCATATTACGGTCCAGGGCCGTAGTCTATTTGTTTCCACACCTCTAACAAAAACCCCAGGTCATCAGAGTTGGGGCCATACAGTGTGGACAGAATCACAGGGTGTTTGTAAAGTGTGCCCACTAATATAACGTATCATCCGTCTTTGCCACAAAGGCAATGAGTCATTTGCCAAGGGAGACCTTTTTTTAATGATATTGTGACTCCCCTGGCATAGTTGGAATAGGTTGAGGAGTAGATTTCGTCCCACCCATGAGCATGTAGCCCAGGTGCAGGGACATTAGGCAGGTGGGCCTCTTGTAAGAAACAGACATCAATTTTGTGTCTGTTAAGATAGGCGTGGACCAACCGTGCCTTTCTGTCATCATGTAGCACACGTATATTCCTTGAGAAGCAGGACACGCAAGCCATACTATCTACTTTGATCAGGGTCTGTATTGAATTGGATTATAAGGAGTGACAAGTGGTAGATCTGCAAAGACTATGAGTATATGTGCGAAGAGAAATCTTACAGAGGAGCAACACTGCATGACAATTAACCAACAATACTGCAAAAAAAAAATATTCCCCCACCGCCGTTGACTGACAGAGACGTTGTACATTGATACACCATAGTGTCTAGCTGACAACACACAATCCAGTCAGTGGACCTAAAAATCCCCCCACCCACCACTTCACTCCACGCTAGACAAAAAGGGGGATATTCTCAATGAAGTGGCGGTGAGAGGCGTTAGCCTCCTTGGCTTAACGCCTCTCACCGCCACTTCGGAAGCGCGAGGCTGTACCCTATTCTCAAGAATGTGGTGCAGCCTGGCGTTTCCCCCTGCGATGGTGCTAAGTTTCACAACTTAGCGCCAACGCAGGCACCCTTGCACCAGAGTGCAAGGGTGTCTGTGTGCAGGGGAGGGTTGTTTATGTACAGGAAGGTGCCCCTTCCTGCACATAAACAATCCCAAAATACCATTATGTAACTTTCATGTGTGCTGCTTCGTGCAGCACACATGAAAGTTACAAAATGGCATTATTAAAAAGGTTTGTTCATGTACAGGAAGGGACACCTTCCTGTACATGAACAAACCATGGCATTTTGCTTTTTCCATGTGTGCTGCACAAGGCAGCACACATGGAAAAAGCAAAAAGAGGAGAAATAAAGCATTTCTCCTCGTTTCGCCTACCAAGTTCGGCGCTGCCACCTATTAACGCCGCCCTTGAGAATAGGTGGCAGCGTCGAATTCAATGGGTGTTGCAGTGGAACGCCCACCGCAACACCCACTGCACGCCACTTTCACGCTAAGTTTAGCGTGAAAGGGGCCTTATTCACAAGGCAGCATTAAGCCACTTAACGTGGCTTAAAGCCACATTAAGTGGCTTAACTCTGCCTTGTGAATAGGGCGCTGACCCTATCGCCACGGAAACGTCAGAAAAAGTGACGTTCCCGTGTCGACAGGGGCTTGAGAATATGCCCCCAAGTGTGTGCTAGATAAATCCCAACCTCGCTCCCACCCACATTAACCCCCCAAACAGATTGTGACATCCCTCTCCCAACCAAAGAAAGAAAGAAAGAAAAGTGAAAAACTGACACAGCAAATAGGAATCACCCCTCGGGGATGTGGGGTCACCAGGCAAACAATCTTGCCATATTGGCTGGGTGGCCAAACTATTGGACTGGGGGGTCCCAAGAAGTGTGAAAGCATGTATGTGTGCACAACAAAGTGAACAGAAAACATAACATTATCGGTATCATTGAGCCATCACCAGCTTGGTATTAGGTTTTACCTATCACTCTTCTACCTGTCACTTAGCTGAGCTCCTGTAGAAGAGTGAGGTGAAGTCACCGGAGATCAATGAGAATTAGCAGCCTATTTGGCAAATTTTAGGGCAGATTTGGCCTCGGTGAAAAAATACATTTTGCACTCGTATGAGACCCTATACTTGGTGAGGTATAGGAAGGTGAACAGCACACCAGCTAGGACTGATGTGGTGAAATCAGGAAAGAAGGAGACGCTGTTACCTTGATGTTGTATGGCCCCACACTAGCGGGTCAACCTGAGGACCAGATTGCAATCCCGATGGTTCAACAGGCAGGCTACGATGGGGTGGGGAGGGGCACCCACCGGCTGCCTTGAACCAAGCAATCTATGGGCTCTCTCAACAATGAAACTCAGAGACTGGTCTGTACCAAATATGTCCTGCAGCAGGGTCCCGACGTAGTCCTCCATTCTTGAAATGGCCATGGTTTCCAGAATTCCTATTATACGGAGATTGTTGCATCTTCAACAGGTCTCCAGGTCCTCGTTCATTGCCTTAATTAGCTCTAGCACTTTGTCCATCCTCAAAAGGTGTTCCTTGGTTTCTGCCTGCAGATCGTCTGTGTCTGAGACCCTATTTTCCAGGTGGTCAAGTCTTGTATCATGCTTGTCTACTAATTTTTGGACATGGTGAAGCCGATTCGTGAGAAGATCTAGTTTGGAGTCTATGGTTTTTAGACTTGCTTGAACATCCATAAGTATTGTGCGGAGATCGGCATCCTGCATGGCATTCTCCTCCAGCTGTGGCGTATCAACTTCAGGATCTTGAGTATGCTCAATTTGATGGGTTGAGTGCCTGTTCTCAAAGGAGAGTTTCATCTGCACCATGATTACCTATTGTGAGACAGATGGGGAATCAGTGACAATATATGGGGTGAGTCTGGCAGCAAAAGTAGGGTGGGCACCAGAAGAGAGATGCCCCATCTCTTCGGGGCAAGTCAGGCGAGAGGAAGAGGGGGATGTCTGTCCAGTCTGCACTAGGTCCCGCCACACCCCTCTACACTGGCAACATGGGGAGCATGAGCTGGCCACAACTCCAGTTTGGCACCCAGCGTCAACAGACCCAGAGGAGTATCGAGCTGGTGCAAGGTGATCTTAATTGGTATGCAAACGTTTGTTGGCAATGGTTTCCGTAGCAGGCTCAGGTCAGGAAGTCCTTGCCTCTGGAGACCGCAATGACAAGTAAGGCTGGGACCCCCACCTCGTAGAGTGCCAATTACTTTGGTAAATTGTTGAGTGGTGGTAGCTGAGTAAATGGAGGATGGTCCATGGAGTATGTTGCTAGAACTGATGGTGTCTATAACCATTAGGTTATTTTTGTCTCCCTGGATTGTCAGCCCCACTGTGTAGGCCAAGAACGAGCATGCTGCAGTAGTAGTCAAATACTGATCTCTAGGCCCTGAGCCAGAACCATGAGCCTAGTACCCTTGGTTCATGCAGCAAGCAAATAGGGCCCGGAGGGGTCAGCGGGGAAAAGGCCAAACAGGGCCGTCCAGCTGAGGTGTATTCTCCAGCCTCCAATCACACCTCCGGATCAGGTGGGCCGGTCAGCACACGCTGCCAAATGGAGTGGCTGCTCCAACACCGTGAGCCCAGCGGGAAGAGCAGGGTACCGCTGATATTGGGGCGGCTGAGCGTGCAGGTAGGGGGTCGGCTAAAGGACAGCAAATTCCTCCTCTCCTCCCTGGCTTACCTCGTCTCCTCTGCGACGGCCGGCTTCATAGCCGGATCTACCTCACCCTGCCGTGGCCTCTCCTCCCTACGCTGCAGATTGTTGAGGAGCTCTGCAGCTCGGCCACCCAGCACCATCATCTACAGTGCATGGCTTTCGACACCAACGGATTTAGTCTGCAGCACTCCCAGCCGGGTCCCGCCACTGAACCTCTCAGTCACAGACTGCACGCCCGCAGCACAGAAGGTAGGCCACATTCCGAAGTTAAATATATCTCACTTTCCATAAAAGTAATCCTCATTTCTCTTTTATAAAACTCACAATAGCCTACTTAGCTGTTCTACTAGGCGTTTTTGTTCTACTATTTTCAAAAACTAGCCAAAAAGTCTTAAAGTAAATGTTACTCTAAATAAATGTCGACTAGCTCAAGTACAGGTTAGCTGGAAATATGTACGAATTGTAACCTGGTTTACTAAAGGGTTTTGAGTTTGTTTACTGACCAACTTGATCGTCACAAATTTGGTATACATCCAGTCGCCCTCTTTCAGTTGAGGAAGAGTTGCACAAATTCAATCAGATTATAAATCCTGCGCATTTGCGGAACAACATAGGGCCTCTTCACGATGCTTTCCGACCGACTCGGTGTCGGACTGGTTTCCGACCGAATCAGAATCGGGGAGTCCGACTGACCGATTACGATGATTCTGAACACTGTTCTGTCAGACTCCTATTGACTTCAATGGGAGACTGTGTTTCGACTGACTACACAGGCTCCCATTGAAGAAAGGGGTGGTTGCGGAAAACCTTGCACCCTGTGGCGGGCACCCCATGGTGCCTGGCACACTGTGCATGGTTGCAAAGAGGGCACCCATGGGTACCCTCATGGGCCCAAACCGGAGGCCTCCGGGTGAAGGGGGGCCTGCTACAAGCCCCCAAAGTCACTTTCTGACAGCCGATCCGTGTCAGACAAACCGAGTCCAAACGACTGTCTGAATCTGACATCGTAATGTGTCAGTCGGAAACGTGGTCCGTAGAGCCATACGAGTCGGCTCCGACCGACTCGGTTCCTCCGCATGCCGGTCAGAACCGAGTCGGAAGGACCGAACGGTTACCTGACATCGTAATCGGTCTGTCGGAAATGTTTCTGAGTCAGTCGGAAAACGTGGGTTCCGAAACGGTTTCGGACAAACCAAATGCCGTTTGGGGCCCTTCCGACCGACATCGTAATGTGGCCCTTAATGTGATATTGTGCTGAAATGTTTGTGGTTAGACTGCCGTGCTAACATTTCTTAAAAGGTTCATATGAAACAATCTTGAAAGTATTAGAAAATTGGGGTGTCAACATATTACATTGAAAAGTGCATTTCTGTGTGCATTGAACCATCGTGGGAAATTTTGGTATACGTAGATAACAAAATAATTTCTAATCTCATATTCTAGGTTTCAAAATTAAATTTGTACTGCAATAAGCATACAAGCTACCAATTCACTCACGTGTACCTAGCTACCACTCTGTTTCACTGACATATTGCCCTGTCTTCGGCATTATTATAACCATGTGGCGGATAACTGTAAGATGTTCTAAGACATCACTAGTGACAGCACAGACATAATGCAGGAACCTACAGGCACTTGGGTGTAGGGGGGGCAGCCTTCTGGGGTCCCCTCTTCAGGCTGAACCTGAAAAAATCTATGAGCTAGAAGATCTCAGGGACCCCATATCAATTCTGAAGGGGGGTCCTTTCATGTTCTGTTTCAACACTGATGGGCGGTATGTGTAGCAGAACCTATAAATAAAAACATATGCGTATTGTTATTGAATTTTTGCAGTTTACTGGGCAGGATATTGGATCATAATCTCTAAACAATTACACAGGCGCAGCTGGGACAGAAATTCCCAACTGCAGTGACAGGGATGTGCAAGGACTCTATTGTGTCATCCCATACAGACCTTTAAATCTTGCTGAGAAGAGGAGTGAAATTTGAAATTGGGTTTCATTAGGCAATTTGCATTCAATCACCATCTACTCGTAAGTGAATGCTAGGACCCTCATTACAAATTGAGAATAATAGAGTGGGTATTTTCAACATGTGCTAAAAATCACTGCCTCAAGGAGTGGTATTTGCCACATGTGGTAGATTCCTGCTGCTCAGAATTGTTTTTAACTTCAAAATGAGCCATAATATGCAGTATTACAATGTAATAACATATTCTTCATGTTTTGCCTTTCTTATGGGGCTTTTCCCCAAATAAATGTTGGTCTGATCTCTCAGAATCTATGAGTCAAGAAGTGCAAGGATGTGATAGTTATCACACAATAATAATTCAGATCTTGATCTGTACTTAACTTGTAATTAGGGGCATATTTATGAGCCACTTGTGCCTGCATTACACCACTAATTTTGACGCCACAGCATTGCAAGCAGTACTCCAAATTTACTAGATTTGCCGAAATGCACATGTTTTTGAACTCCTATGTTGGAAAAAATGTGTCTAAACCAACTGCACCATGCACAAATTAAAATATGCGAGGTAGACGTTCCTGCGCAAAAACTAATGTAAATCTACCGCAGTGATATTTATGGGTTTGCCAATGTGTGACGCATCATTGGCAAGTGGCGCACAAAGCCTGAAATGCATCAAAATGCATGCGCATCGGCACGGCAACACACGCATAGGAAATGATGCAGTGGTTGTGGTAGAAAAATATCAACCATACAAAACTATTTTGGAAGCTCCACCATGCCATTGAGATCATCATTCTGCAGTTAGGAGTTGCGAGGAGACCACCACCCCCATGTAGGCAATGAAGGAGGAGGGACCGTGTGTTTCGGCAATGCATATCCTTCATTGACCTCAGGGTGGATGAGGTCATCACATTTTACAAACTCAGGAGGGAGTCTATCATTGAATTCCTCCATAAGATTATCCCAAGTCTCTAGCCGACAACTGCCAGGCACAATAGCAGTCCCCCACAGGGTAAAGTGATGGCTGTGCTCCACATGCTGGCATTCAGTTCTTTCCAGATCACAACAGCAAAGTGGCAGGAATCTCACAGGCATCATTTTCTGCCTTCCTACCCCCTGTCCTGGATGCCACAATCAGGTGCACATCCCAGTACCTCCTCTTCCCCAAGACCCAACAACAAAAATTGGGTACCACGCAATTGGGAATCACGCAAGACTCCTATGCCATTGTGGGATTCCCCCATGTCTTAGGGGCTACTGATTACACACATGTGCAATTGGTTCCCCCTGCTGAAACATACCACCTGTCCAGAAACCGGAAGCACATATATTCTATCGATGTGCAGGCCAAAGTGGACCATCTGGGGATGTTCACTAATGTGCTGCCCAAATACCCAGGAAGTGTGAATGATGCCTACATCTTCTGGCACCGTATCATCAACGAGCACTTCCAAAATGGTTTATATGGCAATGGCCTACTTGTTGTAAGGAAATCTGAAGTATACAACATACCGACTAAAATTTAGAAATGTATGACATATTAGTGATCTCTGTGTTTGTCTATGGAGCTAGGGGGCATATTTACGAGAGGTGTGCCTTATGCTTGCACCTTGCATTGTGGTACATGTGATGCAAATATTGAAGTCAGACATTTTGAAGACACGCAAAGCCACTTTGAATAGCTCTGAATGGCGTCCCAAATGCGGAGTCAAGCAATGCAGTGCAAAATGCTGTGTTGCATGGGAGTTGTGTGGGTGTTTCCATACAACACCCTTGGTTAATGTTGCATGTCATGTATACCAAACCAGGCAAACCTGGGAGTGCCTCAAAGAAATATGCCTTCCCAGGTGATGCATTTGGAGGATAAATGACTGAATTCATCCAAGTTACTTCCTTTTACAATGTGTGCTGCATTCTGTGGCACATATTGATAGATGAATGTGCCTCAAAGGATTGTTTCTGTGCAGGAAGGTGCACAAAAACAATCCTGCATGCAATGTAAGCAACCTTGCACCCTGATTCAAGGATCCCTGTGTTTGCGCTATTAGCCCATTGTGTGCCAGTGCAGGGTGAAAGGACAGGAATGTGCTGTATGGCTTAAATACTATGCATTCCTGCTCTTTCCGAGTGATGCAGTGCAGCGTAGCAAAGTGACGTGCTGTGCTGCACTGTGCCACTTTGCCAAATATCTGGCCCCTAGTGTCATGTGCACATAGTGGGAACAACTTACTGCAACATGTAGACAATGATTTACCATTCTGTCATTCCTTCACTAATCCTGCAATGGCAGTAGCAGCATGACATCTGTGTATAGCATTGTGTTATCTCATACTGTGTGAACAGACGGAACTGCATAAACAGCAGTGGTTAACAAACAAGTCAAAAATCATGTGGTACACAGGACAAGTCAGTATGAGTATGAAGGGCAGCTAAGTGTGAGATGAGTGTTTCCTCAATTGTGTACCTAGTCTCCGTATCAGTTAAAGTTCCTTTAAATTAATGGTTTGTGAACAAATTCTGTGTTCATAAGTCAGTATGCCACACATGCAGTATACTTGTAAGCTAACCAAAGTTTCTGAAACATCACTGGAAGAAATAGTTGTAAATTCTATTTGTTTCATGCAATGTAAGTGTATGCCCCATTCATGTGTAAAGGTCAGTTTCAGGTACTAATGTCCAGTGGCGAAGCTAGGCCTTTTGCCTTCTGTGGCGGTCCCTGCGTTTGCTGCCCATGGCGGCGAATGTAAGAGCGGGGTGTTGGCGATTCCTGCCGTTTCCCGCAGGTGACGGCTGCAGGTAAGAGCAGAGGGGTTTAGGCCACCGCCCCAAAACTCGTGCCGCCCAGGGCGGACCACCCCCCGCTCCCCTTGGTACACCACTGCCAATGTCATACCAATAGTACAAAACACACATATGTATCAATCATACTTACAGTCTAGGTACACACGTACACATAGGAATCAAGCCACATTGAAATATGTAACCAATGTGACAGATCACCAGTTTTGTGGTGCAAGTTGGCCATATTACCTGCATATGAGCCCATCAATGCTAAACTCACATAGTCAAACACAATACAGTCAAACAATTGTTATACAGCAGGAACTAACATAGATTTAAATGCAACCAGGGCAAGGTATCACAGTCTACTCAGGATTCCAATTTCAACATTCTCTTGCAACATCAGTGATGACAGAATAAAGGCATAGAAGGTCAGAATCTCCTACAAGCTAGAATCATATACGTACATGTGGAAACCTATAGTACTGTGTCTAGGTCTGTAGTAGAAAGCTACTTGTATCTACATCAGTGTGTCCAACATTAAAATATGGGCCACATTGCCATACCTATGTGTCAATCTAAGTTCAGCATGACATGTATGACACAAATGTATAACTATCCATGTGACATGTTGGAAAAGCACTATATGTATGGAGCAAATTTCCATGCTGATGTAAGTGAACAAAACAAAGCCTGTGTCAACATCATGTAGGCAAGCAACAACATCAGAGGTTTCAGATGGACAGATGTATGTGTGAGTGTCAAACATGTTGGCACTCTCTGACCCTACCTAGGGCTGAATATATGACAGAAAACTAGATCACTACTTTGTCACTTTGCACATGTAGTGAGTGCACATAACATGGAGAGGCCAAGAACACTTCAAAATTCCTACCACATGAATCTGCTGACTGAACATGAAAGTCAGCATGTAGAAGTGTTCCAAGTGTCAGGACATGGTCAACATTAGCAATGATGTACCAAAATGACACCGAAGAACACACTCTGCTGTTTTAC
The DNA here is from genome assembly GCA_963921515.1 of Calotriton arnoldi. NCBI lineage: Eukaryota > Metazoa > Chordata > Amphibia > Caudata > Salamandridae > Calotriton > Calotriton arnoldi. The sequence goes on from CAWUFW010003722.1 coordinate 1,269,562, forward strand.
TGCAATCCTTGATAAGAAAGTCCAATATAGGCGTATATTAAGTTCTATTTTTTATTCACCAACACGTTTAGTACATGTTGTGATTGGTTCTGCCAACAAAAAACAGCTGACACGTGTTTCGTCCCCGGGACTTTTTCAAGGCTGCAAAACCATAATTACCTGATTAACAAAAATGTTATTGTATATGCCTAAAGTACACATCCAGTCCATGCGTAGATGTGCCACCATGAGGTAAGAGCCTCAGAAAGATAAGTTGTTTAAAAACAAAAAGCACTTACACACCATATGCCTAATCAATCAAAGGTTCATGCTGTGCAATTTAGTCCCATCTTAAAATGATGTCATGTGCATCCCCCCATGGGAGAGAATCAAAGGAAAGATCCAACAGTGCAAGCTCACCACTCGTGAGGGTTCAAATAATGCAAGAGACCAAACCTAAATCAACCAGAAAATTGTATTGCAAAATTCCTGACCACAATAAGTCCAGGCCCAAATGCAAATGCGTTTTGTGGCATATTGTGTTCAAGCCAGGCCTGTTGGCATGAAATTTAAGTACATGTTTTTACGCCAAGGATACCACTATTCTGTAAGTTGTCTACCATATTAAGTACTGCATATCAAGACCAAATGGTAAGTGTCCACTCACTGCCTGATCAGTTATGCACAACCGTGGAAATCCCAAAAATAGCTGTCACTGAGTAATCCCAAATAAAATCACACCCCGGCAGGTGACTCGTTTTATAGTTATATCTGCAGGGCCATGATAAGCCTGCTAAAAATATTAATGATGTGCAACCATCAGGATAACAATATCAGCACATAAGTATAGGTCAAAAACTGATGTGCGTGCTGCTAACCTGCTGCCCTCTTACATGAGATCTGAAAAAAGAGCAGTAGTGGTGAGGACACAAGTGTATACATAATGAGCAACAAGAGGCCATGCCTCCAAATAACTAATTGACCAACACAGCAAAGCATTGTGATGCAGTGTACTGAATGAAAGGTACAGGCCACGCTTGTCACATATCTACATCTAAATTGCCCATTCCTGTCCTCATGCACTCGAGAAGTGTATTGCTGCAAAGCTGGCAGTCTTTGATGTGTTCTGCAGCAGCAATGTGTGTTTCCTATGGTACTCAGTGAGTATAGAAACACAATTCACCCAATTTGTCCATACCTGAGACAAACCCCTCATTGTAGTGTGTCTCACCTATGTGGAAGCATGCATAATGGCAGGACTTTGCATGATAAAATGTTGTTGAGGATGCCATCATTTACCATGAGTGACATTCGTCATGGACATAGGCCAAGTAACGTGTACATTAAAAAATGCTATTGTAAAGAAGGTATACATGCATGTGTGGGGATCCTCAAATCACTACACATGTGACTCAATTCCTGGCCAGATTGTCATATACACCACACCAGGCCGCCGTTTCAAAATACACATGTGCCATATATTGCACAACAAGGCAATGAGGTTCAAAGGCCTGTAACACAACACTATTCACAGATGACCTTGCAATGTGTGGCATTACCAAGAGAAGTAAAACAAATTAAATGTTGTTGCAAACATCATGTCACCTGAAGAATACAGAGATGGCAAAAGTGTGAAGTGTCCATGTCAAAATTCACAGTCAAAGAGTGTACAATTGCATTGTTGAGGGATCACACATCCTATTTCATTTGCATTTGAGTGTGTGCCATTACATAAGCCTATGGCATGGAGTTCAGTCTTCTAGGACCAGTAGGGCTACACAAAGACCTGCCCTTAGAGTAGATGTACTGCTGATGCCTTTGACATGGGTAAGACAGAGTTAAAGTGGATTTAGCAGCATGATGTTTAGTGAATAGTAGTAGTGAACATGACCATGTGACCCTGGTTCACTGTAGTGAGGCCTACTGGCTCACTCACCTCTTCTAAAGGTCTGTTGATGTGTGTTAACACTCACCTCTGTCCAACATCATGTTGATCCAAATATGTGTGTATGGTAAAACCATGTGCAAAATTCATGTGCCTGTGCAAGACATACACAACACATAGCTTCTAAAGTTTCACAGAGTGCACAGAGTTAGTGGGTGTGTGCTGGTAGTGTGTGTTCACACTAACACACTCAAGTACAGCCCAAACGGAGTGCAAAACCAATCAGTATGCAGTGACTGCATGTCATAATGATGGTGGCAGCCAAATACATGAGTATCACAGTATTGCTCCACAAATATCCTGTGACAGTAAACAGAGGGGCATCATATGAGCATTGAAACACAGTTCAGGGCAGGAAGTTACCCTACTGCACTGCTATGTGTGAAAGCGAAAGGTCAGGAATGTGCTGCACCTAATAGTATACAATGCATTCCTGCGATTTCCCCTTTATCACTGCCATTTTGGCTCCCTAGGCCAGAAGCAGGCACCATGGTACAAGGGTGCTTCGCTTACATGCAGGAATATATTTGTGCATGAAGGTGTGCCTAAGCAAAATATCCTGTGAGGCATATTTAACCAATCATGAACTTGTGCTGCAGAATGCAGCATACATTGAAAGAAGAAGTAACAAGGAGAATCAAAATTACATAACACATTGTTACCCTACTCCTGGGAAGTTTGTACTTTCTGGACATTCCCAGGTTTCTCTTGTTTTGTACATGTAGGAATGTGTATCAAACCATGGAAGTTGCATGGGTACACCCATGCAATGGTCATGGAACCTCTCTCTGGTGCTGAGTATGGCAATGAGTTGTGCTTTGTTGCATTGCATCACACAAGATGAATGACACTTCATAGGGCTACGCAAGTTGGACGTGGGTTGAAGTGCATATATGATATTAGATGTGCATTGCACATGTACCATGTTTTGTTGTGCAAGTGCCACACACCTCAGGTAATACATATATTCCTGAGGGCTGCACTACTACATTACATGGAGGACCTTGCCTAGCTTTGTACGTAGGACATGGTTGACTCACAAAAACATGTTACACCTGCTGGTGCCTAAAATCCTGGAAATGTGCAAGCTGGGTGGGACATACACTGTATTATGGGTGAGCCAGCCAGTCTTTGTGCCTCCCTAAGTGTGAGTTGCATCTGTGGCACATCACAATGACAGATTCCCCACACATTGCATGAATAAAGAGCGTAGCCAGAATAGGGAATACAATAGCGTGGCACATAGGTCCCAGGAGCTGCCTTTGCATGCACACATGACTGTGGGGGACACCCTGGTGTGTACCCTGGTAATACCTGTGACAAATTATGTGTGATCCTACAGCTCATAATGTTTGCTTTACTGTGCTGCAATGATGTCTACTGTTTCCCATGACATGGCGATAGGTACTGCACATGCAATCCTTGGACCCAGGCAGTTTAAAAAAATGTAAATTTGCAAGGGTCAGATCATTTATTGTGGTGTTTATTATTTAAAATATACATGCTTATATTTGGAAACATGACCTGATTTCACATACGTGTTTGTGCAGGGCACAATTCCAACATTTGTAAACCTGGCACAGGTGATATGCAAGGAGGAATATAATGTTAAATCTCCTATGATGTTAACATTATTATGTGTGCTACATTGTTTAGCAAATGTAGGCAGATTAACATGCCTCTGTACACCAGTGACATGAATAGACTGGTATGGTACTTACAATGTTACATACAGGGTATACCTGTTCTTTCCATCACAGCACTACTTTGCCCTACCTAGGCCCAATAGTTTTCCCCCTTTGTGTCATGGTGCAAGGGCCACTGAGATGATGATTCCCGGCAGTACAAAAAACATTCACATGCCTGAGGCATGCTTCAGGCATGTGATCTGAGATATGTCTAAGTGTCAACATACAGCTAACTCTGCCAGGTAAGGTGACTGGCTGCATCTCATATTTTCTGACAATGCATACATATGTGTGTCCAACGTGTTGAATATGACAAATCACTGGGATGTCATAGTACTCTTCATAATATTTAAACAGTGTGTATTTGCAATATTTACAATGCAATATTCAAATTATTGTCTTTTAGGTGGACCTGAACCATACACCAGGGGAGAAGTTGAGACCTTCTGGGATCCCAATGCTACCAGTAAGTGTTATAAGTATATGGTTGTAGCTCTGTAAGGTTTGTTTGTGATCCATGATAGTTGTAACATTATGATGTACATGGGGATGTATCAATCACCTGTTATCAATTTACACTCAGTGTACAAACTCAACTAAACTTGTACATAGAATAATGATAAATGAAGGAGGATGTATGCTAATGTGCATGTAGGGACAATGTATGCAGGGCAACAGGAATCATGCATCTTTCCCTGCTGAGGTGATGCTTGCTCACCTACTGTTTGAGTGCCTATGGCAAATGTACCATCATCTGGCACAAAATCTGCAGACGGTTCAAAGAAGCACATTTGACATGCAAGACAGGGCACAAACATTACAAACAATGGTTCAAAAATGTTGCTGCAAAGTGGTATGAGCTAGGCTTAGCTTGTCTGGACATGGTATGCTTGGCTATGCCCATATTTGAGTATGACATTCATGCTGATGAGGTGGAACACATTACCCAGGCAGCGCTACCTAGTGTAAACATTATGGGCTCATGTAATCTGAATTAGAGTGTTTGTCCACATATATTGTTCGATTTTCCATCATACTATGCTCCTACATGCTGCATACGTTTAACCTCTCCTGCAACATATTATCAGTGTGAGAGACTATAGGCATGGTCAGACATTCATGCTGATTGACACTTAAAAATTATTGTGGCTCATAGCTCTTCTTTTAGCTATGTTTGAATTCAAAAGTCCAAGGGAGCTGCATTTTCAGCAGCTCCCTCTGTCCAAAAGCAATGCTGGTTCCTGCAGAATGCAGGGAGCTGGCAGGGACCGCAGGGGCCTTCAGGCTCCCCATGCGGTCCCCAACATCAGAAACTGGGTGTCCTGAGTTGGACCAGGGCATCTAGTATTGTGGCCAGGTCCTGGGGGATGGGGGCCTCAGGGCCAAATTCTGCATGGGAGGGTGGCCATTCAGCCGCTCTCCTATGCTTAAAAAATAAATAAATAAAGAGAAGACCCCAGGGGATGGGGTCCCTGGGCCACAATCGGCACAGGGAAGGGGGCCACGCGCTACCCCTTCTGGAATCGAAAAAAATGTAAAAAAAGAAAAAGTCGGGACCTGGGGGATTGGGTCCCCAGGGCCGTAATCGGCCTGGTGAAGGGGGCTGCATGGCCTCCCTTCCCATTTTAAAAATACTTGACCCCGGGGGTTGGGGTACCCGGGGCTAAAATTAGCCATGGGAAGGGGGGCCACATGCAAGCCCCGCCCCCTTTCTGCACCATTCTGCAATCACACCCTTGGCTGCTGAAGGTCCTTGGGGGCCAACAAGACCTCCTGTTACCTCCAGTAAGTTCCACACAGTGGGATTGCTGAGAGGTGTTTGGAGGTCATGCCCCCTTTCTCCACCACTCTGCAAACATGCCTCTCAGTGCACTGCTGGTGGGAGGATGAAGTGCCCTTGGCTGCTGAGGGTCCTTGGGGGCCAACAAGACCTCCTGTTACCTCCAGTAAGTCCCACGCATTGGGACTGTTAGGAGGTGTGCAGAAGCCATGCCCCCTATCTCCAAAACTCTGCAATCATGCCTCCTGGCCTGCTGCTGGTTGGGGGATGAAGTCCCCTTGGCTGCTGCTGGGCCTTGGGGCGAACAACACCTCCTGTTACCTCCAGTGAGTCCCACACAGTGGGATTGCTGAGAGGTGTTTGGAAGGCCACAACCCTTTTCTCCACCACTCTGCAAACACACCTCTTGGTGCACTGCTGGTGGGGGGATGAAGTACCTTTGGATGCTGAGGGTCCGTGGGGGCCAACAAGACCTCCTGTTACCTCCAGTAAGTCCCACATAGTGGGATTGTTAAGAGGTGTGCTCTGCAAATGCACCTCCTTGTGCACTGCTGGTTGGGTGATGAAATCTTGGGGGCCCAAAAGCCCAGTAAGTCCTCCAGTAAGTCCGACACAGTCGGATTCCTGAGAGCTGGGCGGAGGCCCTGCTCCCTTTGTCCACCACTCTGCAAAAACCTTAGAAATTAACTTAAAAAACCAATGATTACAGGGTCATTATAGTTGGCAAATAGAATTTAAAAAAACTAGAAATTCACTGAAAAATCCAAAGGTTACAGGGATGTTATAGTTAGGCTCATATTTCACTGGTAGTAAACCTGTGAAACTAACCTCAGTTAACTATAACGTATGCCCCCGCAATGCATTGCTTACGACCTCACATATTACATCACTCATGACATGGTCAGTGACATCACTCATGACATCGCTAATGACTTCTCAAATTACATCACTGATGGCATCATCCACAGAACTACTCAAGCACCTCTGGTATGCCCACTCACACACTCGCACAACCACTGACCTACCCATCCACAGACCTATACCAGTACTCACACACCCACGCACTCCTCAATAGAGCCACTCACACTCACTCACTAATACAGCCACTCACTCAGCCATTCACTCACCCATACAGCCAGTCGCATAACCAGACACCCACTCATACAGCTACTCATACACCCACTTATTTACCTACAAAGTCACTCACACACCCAATCGGCCTCTCAACACAGCCACTCATTCACCCATACAAGCCCTCACACACTCACTCACACAACCACTTACACACTCATTCACACATCCATACAAGCACTCACACAGCCCCATACTCAGCCATACAGACATTCACATTGACACTCTCTCTCTAATACAGCCACTCACACATGAACTCACTTAACCCACTCAGTGCCATGAGCTTATCTATTCCTGCTGCTGAAACTGAAAGTGCTCGGGCTGATCTGATCAGCCCTGAATTCCGCCCTCTAGTGGGAGACGTTTGTTTGGCGCTCAACACATTCCTTGCTTTCTCAGTGAACTATTTATTTATAAGCCACATGCCAATAATTGTATTTGTGAAACATATGTAGAGAAAAATGAGTAAGTCAGGCTGGACATCTATTCTAAAAACACCTATTATGTTGAGGTGGTCTGCAAAAGGTCCGTTCTCTCTGTCCATTCATTATCATATCTGGAACGAGGGAACCGCACCGGGAGAGAATTGCATTCTCTGCCATAAATGGGAGGCTGAACCATCGTGGCTGTGCAGACCATTGATCTGAAAATATGAGGTTTGAGGTCTGTAGAGCCCTTCGTTGCCAGAGAAACTTCATACCAATCTCCTCCTCGGAAGGCCACTTCAACTGAGAAGGCAGTCTGTGAACTGTTCTGGGACTGAGGCAAACTACTGTACCATATGTGTCCACACTTATAAACATCTCTACTGAGCTTGCAAAAAAGGGCTGGACTGCTGCCTAATAGTATAGAGTTATTTGAACACATTTTATAAACCAAAACTAAAAAGCATTTTTTCAAATGTTTTGCTATGTCTGTTAGCTGACTAGTTCTTGCCTCATTAGTCTTGTGACATTTTATTTAAGCTGAGCTCAGACGCCTGAGCTGTGTGATTCGCAAAGATTGTTACTTTTTCTCCACCTACCAGCTTCCAGCAAATGCAGACTCTACTTCAGGTGCATGCAATGTACTAAAAGGCGGTTATTTGTGAGTCATTCTGCCAACAACAGGTCAAAAAAAGTCCAGCGTCTGAGCAAGGAAGAATGCCATAGCAGTGTATGGCTCAAGGAAGACAGGTGCATTTTCCTACTCTGTCGGAGGCCCCCTTTGCCCAGAGATGTCCTGCACTTAGTGGTGAGTTCAGAAGGTAGGATCAAGTCTGTGATTAATCTGTCTTCTATGTCGGTTTGTGGGTATAGGAGTCAGTGACTTTCTATCTAGTGATTACTGGTCACCCACTGCCCTGTACGTGTGTCGGTCAGATGTTATATTACTGCATATATGTGCGGTACATTCTTCTGGCACTTTTTGCCATATATGTACGGTACATTCTACTGGCACATTTTGCCGTTAAAGTGTGGTACATTTCTGCAGGACATTTAATTTATTAATGCCGAGCATGTCGGTGAGTGGGGTCTATTTAGAGAATGTTGGCTCTATTTACACCCAGATCACTAATTTGTACCGCCCATGTCTTTCTGCTTCTCCCTTATCTGCTTTTGGAAAACACTACTTTTTTATTACCCTACCAACGTGGTTATTTTCACAGTCACCTGTCAGCCATCTTGAATTGTGCCATGGGACTTCAGGGTGCTTTATAAATGTATTGTGGTATATATAAATTGATAGTACTAGAAGTACTGAAACTAAAAATATATAGTTTCCCAACATTATAATCATAATTACATAAACTACAGCATGTTAAAGCAAAGCACTTCAAAAAGTCATTAAATTACTTGGCACTGAAGGATGTTCAATGGGCACTAATAGGGTTAACAAAACACCCACTCAAACAGCCACTCACTCACTCATACAGCCACTTACGCACCATCACTCACTCATACAGCCATTCACACACCCACTCACTCACCCATACGGTCACTGCACACCCACTTTCCCATCCATAGAGTCACTTTTACCTCTACTCACTCACCCTTACAGCCACTGATACACCCACTCACTCACCCATACAGACACTCACACAGCATCTCACTCACCCACACCGCTACTCACACACCCACTTATACACCCATACAACCACTGACACATCCATACACACAAGGATACATACAGTCACACAGCCACTCACATGATATATATTAAAAGTAGTATCACTCATTAGTAGTACACCTAGTATACTACTTAAACTTTTGTAGTACCGTAGTATATATGTTTGACAATCATAAACTCTTACAAAACACTTAAACTCACTGGATGGTGTCATCAGTGATGTCATCATTGATGTCATTTGAGATGTCATCAGGGATTTCATGAGTGATGTAACTGACCATGTCATGAGTGATGTAATATGTGAGGTCATAAGCATTGCATTGCGGGGGCTCTAGTGATAGTTAGCTCAGGTAACTATAACTGCAGAATTTCTCTGGTTTTGAATGAGTGAAATCTGAGCCTAACAATAACGTCCTGTAACCTTTGTTTTTTCCAGTGAAAAAGAAAAGCATATGTATATTACCTACTGGCGGTTGCCAGTAGGTAGTTATAGATAGCACCTAGTTTCCATAGGAAAAGCATTTTTTGACTTGGCTATAACTTTGGCGTCGTCTGACCAATCTTCATGAATTTTTGCCAAAAAAGTATCACAGTGGGTACTATTGATTGGGAAAGTTTTGGGGTGATCCGTGCAGTGGGGACCGAGAATTTGGGGCACGAAATAAGGTTGCTTTTGTAATGTTAATTCCCATAGGAACCTTTAGCCACTTCTACAGCCTGAACCGCTGAACGGACTTACACCAAATTTGGCAGGGAGGTAGATGTCAGTTCACGGAAGTGCCTTTTACTTATTTGGTGTAAATCCATTCAGTAATTTTTGAGAAATGTAAGCTTACAAATTGTAGTGATATCACTGGCCGGGGACATTTCGCGAAGGTTTTTCACGATTAATTGCGAATGTGCGTGCCAACGGGAATGCTCTGATTGGCTGGACACAACCTGAATAGAAAGTCGCGGCTGCCATTTTATCTATTGGGAATGGTTCCCGGGGCAGAAAATATGTGTGAAAGGCCACATAAGGGGTCAGGGTGGAGATACTCTGATCCCATTGTTGAGAAATGGAGGTGTTAGTGACAGAAGTTATGTGTCCAAAATTGATTCTTTTTAATCGCGCACAATATTTACGACGACGACTTGACCATCAGCGCAGCCCCCATGTACCATCGAGGGGACATCGCGACTGTCAACGTTGTTGCGAATATTTGTGAAAATATTAAAAAATATATCAATGAATCATTAGCATGCATTGTTATAGAGATATTGATAAATGTTTTTATAGAGTTATTTATATAGGGAGTTATCTACTGTGATGGTTAGAAATAATTATATAGTTATATTTTTTTTATGTGGTGGTAGGTATTGAATTTGTGCTTTTGCTTTCTGCTTTCGCAACATACCCGCGGGGATCGTGATGACCGACTTCATTGCAATCTTCCCGGCCTCACCGCAAAAACAGAAAGTAGGTTTTAGAGATGGTTGTTATATGAAATACAGTAGAAAAACATGAGTTTGAAGTGTACAGTAATAAACTTCTAGTGTGCAGAATACTGTAATGTGTGTGCATATATGTGTTTTCACTTTATGGGAAAGGCGAGATTGTCGCAGTTAACGACCCCATCACGGCATCCTGAATAACAGCGAAAATGGGAAGTAGTTCTGAAAGATGGTTTTTAAAGAAACTTAGTAAAAAAATGTGAGTTTAAACATGCTTTGAAAGAAGTATGTATATAGTAATAAGTGTAGGGCAATGTCCAGAATGGACTTTTTTACATATTATTTTTGGATGTGTTGGTTGCCATTGAATGACTGCTTTTGTTTTCCGTTTTCGCAACGTGTCCGCTGGGATTGCGACATCATCGTGAAGACTCCCAAAAACTAAAGAAAAAAAACCCTTTAGTAAAAAACGTCACAATATTTTGGGTACTAGGGTGGCTCTGACAAGAGCCATTGTGTTGGTTGTCTGTATATGGCTGCTAAACATAAGACTGGATACAGAGTTTCAGGTTAGTTAGAAACACCCTGTTGCCTTTATCTGCAAAGTGCACTCGATCATTTCTATAAATTCCATGCATGTCAAATGCAGATTGTTGTTATAGATACAGCCCATGTGATAGTCTCTGAGGAATGCAGAAACATGTTTTCTGGCTTTGCCAATCTGTGGACAGAATTGATTTGACCACTTCCATTTCTGTCTTTGGCATATATTAGAGTACACACAAGGAGATGATGGATGGTGTGCTGAAACTTTTCAGACACCCAACCCCAGTCACAGATCTGCGTTAAATCCATCATTGTGCTTTAGCTCACTTCGCCACCCCAGTTCAGACACAGCTATATGCAAATCAGTCTTGACCCTGTTCCTTATGGGAACAGTCCAGCCCGAACTGCCAAGCCAGGTCTTCCCTGGACTGGAAACAAGCATTCCGGGACCGGTTTCGGGGTAACACCCCTCATCTGCCAGGCTAGCTTGAATCCAGTGGCAAAGTGAGCAAGGGACCCACGTCTGGGCATACCTGTCAACTTAGGGTGAACAAAGCAAACACAAGGAGATGATGGACGGAGCACTGAAACTTTTCAGACACTCACCCCAGTCACAGATTTGGGTTGAATCCATAATCGTTCTTTAGCTCACTTCGCCACCCCAGTTTGAACCCAGCCATATGCAAATCAGTCTTGACCCTGTGCCTCATGGGAACAGTCCAGCCCGATATGCCAAGCCAGGTCTTCCCTGGACCAGAAACAAACATTCTGGGACCGGTTTCGGGGTAACACCCCTCATTAGCCAGGCTGTTTGCCCTAAGTTGGCAGGGTATGCCCAGACGTGGGTCCCTTGCTCACTTTGCCACTGGATTCTAGCTAGCCTGGCTGATGAGGGGAAAGCCACCTCTACTGGGCTTATTTCATTTTAAATGGTGGGGTCCTCCCTGACCCCCCCAGCCCCGGGGACCACCATCTCCCCAGGGCTTTATTCTAATTTGATGTGGGGCGCATGGCCATGAGGAACACCACCTCCAAATTAGAAGATGGGAGAGGGGCCATGCGGCTCCCCTCCTGGAGCCCTAGATGGCCCTGGGGACTGCCAACTCCCAGAGCTGGCTCCTGCAATGTCCAGGGGTGCCTATTCCAAAACATTGCTGTTTGCTATCTCCGGCCAAGCCATAGCAAATGCTGCTCCACTAAGTAAGCGACAGCAGAAAATCCTCTCGCTTACTAGAAGCGAAGCAGAATTGCTTTTGCACACAGGGAGCTGCATGTTAGCAGCTTCCTATGTGTAAAAGCAATGCCGGCTCCTGCAGGAGGTGGGGAGCCAGCAGGCACCACGGGGGCCTTGAGGCTCCCCCGTGGCCCCCAACCTTTATAAAGCGTTCCCTCAGTGGGACCAGGGCACCCACACTACCGGCCGGGCCCAGGGGGATGGGGTCCCTGGGGATGAAAGCAGCCTGGGAGGGGGAGCCGCATGGCCTTCCTCCCTTTTGAAAAATAAACATAAAAATAGTGGCAGGCCCTAGGGGATGGAGTTCCCGGGGCTGAAAATTGCCTGGGAGGGGGCCACTTAAATAAAAAAAAGAAAAAGAAAAGTCCGGGCCCCGGGGTGTAGGGTCCCTGGGGCCTAAATCGGCCTGAGGCAGGGGGGGCCACACAGCCCACCTCCCTTAAAAAAGAAAAACCTTGGCAAGTCGCCAGAGGCCACGCCTCCTTCCCCACCACTCAGCAAATCCACCTCCTGGAGCACTGCGGGTTGGGAGATGAAGTCACCTTGGCTCCAGAGCATCCTTGAGGGCCAACAAGTCCTCCTGTTACCTTCAGTAACTCCCACACAGCCGATTGCTGAGAAGTGTTTGGAGGCCACGCCCCTTTCTCCATCACTATGCAAGCGCGCCTCCTGGCACACTACTGGTTGGGAGATGAAGGGAGATTGTTGAAAGTGTTGTTTCTATCAGCTCATATTTAACATTATTCTCTGTTTAGGGAACCTAAGTATCCTGCACATGAATTCCGCACTGTGAATTAGTGATAATAATTCACAGTTAGGCCCCTTTTTTGTGAAATTGGAGCTTTGACAAACATTCCGTAAGAAAGCTTACCCAGGTATATATATATGAAAAGGAATTGTTTAAACACCTTGAGTGAAAGTTAACAAAACTAATGATTAGTATTATGCAGTAATAGACCGTGAGCTGACATGACACTCAACTAGTAATCTGGACAGCCAGTTATTGACTATACTAGGATTTGGAATCCATATGCACTGTGATCCCACCACAAATTAATAAGTGACAAATACTCATGGGAACAAAGGAGAAATGGTACAATAAATGCACAAAGTGAGCAAAATCCCAGTGGAGGGATTCAAGTGCTGTAAATCTAAAACTATATACAAGTTTCTATGAAGCTTAGGGGCATATTCATTATTGGTTTTGCATCGCCCTTCACCACAAAAGGCGACAAAGGGAGGCGCAAACCTACAATGAGAAAGTCACGCAAGGCAATCCGGTGTGGCTTGGTAAATCTAGTGTAAGGCAAGGCAGTGCAAGTTTCTACCTTACGTTTCACTGCAAGGTGAGGGCATTACATGGTTGGAGCATGGGTGTTCCTACGTATCCACCCGTGTTTTCTGATGAATTCCTAGATTTAGCAAGAGTGATAGACCTGGGAATGCGTCAGAATTGTACACCTCCCCACCAGAGGCACAACGAGAAGAAATATCTTTATTTCTCCTCATTGTTCCCTCTTTCTACGAGTGCTTCATTCTGCAGCACACATAGAAAGCGGAAAATGCCCTTTAAGATTGTTTCTGTGCAGGAACATTTCCCTTACTGCATAAAAACAATCCTGCTTAAACGCATGAGCACCCTTGCACCAAGGTGCAAGGGTGCCTGCATTTTAGGCAGGCTAGAGCATTGGCACTAGGCATCACATTGTGCGCCAGTGTAGGGAAAAGACAGGAATGCATTGTACACTGTTAAGCATAGTGAATTCCTGCCCTTACACTATCATGCAGTGTAGTGCAGCAAGGTGACTTGCTACGCTCTGTTATTTGTTAAGAAATATGCCCCTTAATGAGTCAAAATACTACCAGTGACAATGGTTATTTGATGGAAGGACGGATTGGACCATTAATTATTAACACATAGATCGCTCTAGAGAAATATAAACTCAGTGCTCAGATAATATATCAATTGAAGCAAGCAATTGCTCAATCTTAAACCAGAAAGGAAAGAGAGGAAAGAACTTCCATCTGGCAAAATGAAGTTTAAACAAGTGTTGCTCCATTAAAGGGATTGTGCCATTTGATCACAATAAATAACACAAGTATTTATGACTGAGTAAAATTGAATCAATTGCACTATTAACTATAACTAGGCACTCTACCATGGACACAGTTCTCATAAATAAAATCATTAGACATGTCATGAGTCTTGTAAGGAATGCCATCATTTAACATGCGATAAGTGATGTAGTATGAAAGGGTATAAGCAGTGCATGGAAACTGCACAAGTTATAGTTATTGGAGTGTGGCTAGCTAGCGAGTTCACAACACTGTGTACAGAGATGCGTGAGTTATAGGACATTTTGAACGGAGCACAAGTTATAACTGTATGTTATAATTATGACTTTAAAATTTGTAAGTAATATGTTAACTTTTCCTAACTATAATTAGGCTTTAATCTTTGTTTGTTTCCCTGATTTTCAATGTTTTTCAAATTGTAGAGTCAAGTGCTGTTGAGTGGATTGTTGTCTCGTAGACTGCCATCTCGTGGACTGTTGTCTCATGAACTGTCATTGAGCAGAGTGTCTGACAGTGGTATAGAGCAGACCATAGAGTTGTAGAGTGGAGCAGTAAATAGTAGAGTAGAGTTTCATAGAGTCTAGTGTCGTCGTCATAAAGTAGAGTGTAGGAGAGTCTCATAGAGTGCAGTGTTGTACAGTGGAGGGTTGTAGAGTGGTGTTGAGTGGTGTGTTGCAGAGTGTTATTGAGTGGCATAGAGTGGAATACACTGGAGTAGAGTGGCATAGAGTGGAGGGCTATATAGTGGAGTAAAGTACAGTGTTCTAGAGTGGAGTGGTGTAGAGTGGAGTGGGTGTGTCATAGAGTACAGTGGAGTGGCATGGAATAACGTAGAGGGTTGTTCTATGGAGTATCATAGAGTGGAGTGTCTAACAGTGTATTGTCATGGAGTGGAGTGTCAGAGTGGAGCGTTGTGGAGTAGAGTGGAGTGCCGTCAAGTAGAGTACAAAGAGTAGAGTAGGGTGTTGTAAGTGGAGTGGAGTGGCTTATAGTGACGGAAATGGGATTTGAGTGTTGTAGAGTGGAGTGTCGTTGAGCGGAGTGTCATTCAGTAGAGTGGAGGAGAGAGTCGTACAGTGTAGTGTCAGAGTGGAGTGTCTTAGAGTGGCATGTCATACAATGGAGTGTGGTAGAGTGTTGAATAGTGGAGTAGAGTGACAACGAGTGGAGGAGAATAATGTGAAGTAGAGTCTTCTAGAGTTTGGTGGCATAGAGGGAAGTAGCGTGTCATACAGTAAATTGGAGTGTCATAGAGTCTCACACAGTATATTAGACTGGCGTAGAGTGGAGGGGCATACAGTGGGGTAGAGTGTTATTGAGTGTTTGAAAGTGTCATAATATGGAGTACAATGGAGTGGCGTAGACCGGAATACAGTGTTGTAGAGTGGAGCTGCGTAGAGTAGAGTACAGTGCGGTAGAATGAAGTGGCATAGAGTGGAGTATAGTGTTGTACAGTGGCATATAGTAGAGTAGAGTGTTATAGATCAGAGTGGAGTGGAGATGCATAGAGTGGAGTGTCGTACTGTGGCTTGTCATAAAATGTCACATCGTAGAGTAGTGTGGTGTACAGTGTCATATCATAGAGTGTTGTGGCATAGAGGGAAGTGGCTTAGAGTGTCATGGCATAGAGTGTGGAGGCGCACAGTGTTGTGGCATAGAGTGG
The DNA here is from genome assembly GCA_963921515.1 of Calotriton arnoldi. Lineage (NCBI taxonomy): Eukaryota > Metazoa > Chordata > Amphibia > Caudata > Salamandridae > Calotriton > Calotriton arnoldi. The sequence continues at coordinate 1,285,147 of CAWUFW010003722.1, forward strand.
AGTGGCATAAAGTGGAGGGGCAGAGTGGAGTGGCATAGAGTGGAGTTGTGTGTTGTAAAGTAGAATGCAGTGGCATAGAGTGAAATGGCGTGCCATTAAGGAAAGTGGAGTGTTGTGTCAGAGTGGCATGTCATACAGTGTCTTATAGTAGAGGGGCCAGGAGTAGATTGGCAGAGACAAGGAGGGCCATAGAGTGGAATAGAGTGGAGTGGCATAGAGTGGATTGGCATAGAGTGGAGTAGCATAGAGTGGAGTGGTGTAGAGTGGAGTGGAATACAGTGGAGTGTCATTGACTGAAGTGTCATGGAGTTGAGTGTTCTTGAGTGGAGTGTCGTCGAGTAGAGTGTTGCATAGTGGCATAGACTGGAGTAGAGTGTCATAGAATGGAATGGCATAGAGTAGAGGACAGTGGATTAGAGTGTCATAGAATGGAGTGTTGTCAAGTGAAGTGTCGTACAGTAGACTGGAAGATAGCATTGCAATGTGTAGTGTCACAGAGTGGAGTGTCTTAGAGTGGCGTGTCATACAGTGGAGTGTGGTAAAGTGTTGTATAGTGGATTAGAGTGACATAAAGTGGAGGGGCATACAGTGCAGTAGAGTCTTCTAGAGTGTTGTGAGAGGATGTGGCCTAATGGCCAGAGTGGTTGACCTCAAAATCCAGTGATTCTGGGTAAATCGCCCAATTCCCAGTGCCTAACAAAATTAATATGTGTCCATCTGTAATGCAACTTGTGCTCATGTAAAGCCCTCTGATTCCTTCGGGTCGAGTTCGCGCTATTTAAATCTCCACAAAAATAAATAGAGGGAAGTAGCTTGTCATACAGTACAGTGGAGTGTCTTAGAGTCTCATATAGTGTAGTAGACTGACTTAGAGTGGGGGGACATAGAGAGGAGTAGCATGTTATAGAGTGTTTGAAAGTGTCAGACTGGAGTAGAGAGGTGTGGCATAGACTGAAATACATTGTGCTAGAGTGGAGTGACGTAGGGTGTTGTAGTGTATAGTAGAGTGCAGTGGCATACAGTGGAGTAGAGTGTGGTAGAATGGAGGGGCGAGGAGTATCGTAGGGTGTCATAGATTGGAGTAGAGATAAATGGCATAGAGTGGAGTAACATAGAGTGGAGTGTCATGCAGTGGCATGTCATAGAATGTCATATCGTAGAGTATCATGGCATTCAGTGTAATGGCAGAGAGTGTTGTGGCGTAGAGTAGAGTGGCATAGAGTGGAATGATGTAGAGTAAAATAGCATAGAGTGGAGTGGTGTAGAGTGGTGTGGCGTAGAGTGGAGTGACATGTTTTAGTGTGAAGTGGCTTGTCGTAGAGTGAAGTCACAAGTTATAGACTGGAGTGGTGTGTTGTACAGCGGAGTGAAGTAATGTGTTGTGGAGTGTCTTAGCATTTTCCATCAACCTTTTAGTCAGCTGTACTAGCAAAATTGCTGCTTTCTTTTTTTAACAATAGATATAGGTTATTACTATGTTTTTTCACCTAAAAGAAGATGTTAGGCACTTTACAAAAGTGTGAATAATTAGGGAAGTTAGGGAAACTTATTTTTTATTTTCTATATATTTTTTAAAAAGGTAACTGAGTATAGTGCTACTATTCAGGAAGTACTGTGGTACCTATTAAAATAAAAAAAAGATTTATGACGACCAATAAAATAATATTTTTTATTGTTGTTTATTATTGTTTGTCATAAATAATTTTTATTTATTTTGAAAGGTACCACTGTACTGCGGCACTTTGTTACCTTTTTAAAATATATAGAACAATAAAGTATTCACACTTTTGTCAAGTGCCCATCAATTTCTATATGTGTAAAAAAATAGTAATAAAGTATATCTGATGTACAAACCCAGAACACTGACAGAGTGTAGTAAACAGACATAGCAGCAAAATGGCTGACTTCTTGGTTTGCACATTAGATATACCTTGTACTATGCTTTTTAACCTATAGGAAAAAATGAGCCACTTTACCAAAGTTAGAATAGTTAGGCAAATGTATTTTTATTATTGCATATATTTTTAAACAACATAGCTGAGTACTGCAATATTATCTTGGAAGTACCGCAGTACTGATTGAAATAAAAAGAAAAGGATTTATGACAAACAAGAGAACAGTAACTTTTTATTGTTGTTTATTGTTGCTTTATTGTTCGGTATAATTTTTTTTATTTCAAAAGGGAGCGCGCGCTGTTGCGGAGCTAGAAGGCAAGATGGCTGCCGGCTGACTGCTGGGAAAGCCGCTGCCGAGTTCTCGCCCCAAGAAAAGTAAAGATGCCGGCATGCTGATACCCACCTACCTTGCTGACCGGCTGATATCGTGGTGGTGGGGTAGCGGTCTTGGACGGAGATTGAGGGGACTGGCTTCCGCAGTTGAGGCGCAGCTGAGATCTGGCACAGCGGTCAGTGCACTTTGTTGGTGCCTGACCCAGGAAGGGACGATGGGCCCAAAGACTAACAAGCCCGGGAAGGAACTCCTGAAGGAGCCCCCCAAGGAGGTAGCTGCCGCAGGAACAGCTGCTGGATGTGGCACAACCCAACCTCGGCGTGGCGCATATCCCAAAAGGACGGAGGAGGCTGGCAGCAAACTGAGAGATGGAGGTACGGTGGTCCGGAACAAACCGCGAATGGCTAACGCGGAGGGCTCTTCACAGCAACCTTCTGTTGACGAGGCTTTCTTGATGGCGTCCGCTGGCGGCATTGTTAACGTCCCGAGTGCGGCTGAGACCGGGATAAAGGAGGCTGCTGAGATGGGTCTGGCTCCACCCCTACCTTCCACGGATACAATGTTGCTGCAGCAGCCTGGACTGGAGCTGGGGCTGCAGGGAGAGGACGCTGCCACTCGATTAGTGCAAGAGGAACCACCAGTAAGCACAGCTACCAATGGGAGAAGCGTGTTAGAACAAACTGGACCTCCTCTTGTGATGGAGCCTGCTGAGAAAGGTAAAGACAAGCTGCCTATAACTATGCCAGATGCCCCTAATGTAGCTCTGCCTCCGGGGGGGTTATGGGCCAAAGTTTGGTATCATTGTGGTCTAAGTCAGCTTTGGGATCCCCAGAGGGAGGTACGTTTTTCTCCCTTACTGATGACACGGACATTTCACTCTCAAGTGAGGGCAGTACAGCGGAAGGGACTGATTCAGGGGACTCCTCACCTACCCAAAGGGGGTGACGCAGTAAGACCTCCACCCAGAAGCGTAGGATTAAAGCCAGAACCAGCCCTTCTATGTCAGATATAGCTACAGCCCGCAAACTTAAGTGGGATTATTCCGCCACCAGGCAGATCTATGATGATGATGAGGCGCAAGCATTAGCCCAAGGGGGGCCTGCTAATTCCCGAGTTCTGTAGACGACCCTGCCACCCCTCCATCACTCGATCTCGTCTATTCCACCTTGAAACAGATGCAGGGTGAAGCCAGACAGGAGAGTCGTAGGGCTCATCAAGCTACGAAGGGGCATATTATCAACGGCCAGCGATAATTATCGCTGGCCGTGCTTAGCGATAATAGTCCTATCGCAGGCTATCTCTGGAAATTATCGCCCTGGTAGCGCGTTATTAACAACGCGTTTCTCCAGGGCGATAAAAATTCCAGAGATAGCGAGGTTATCGCCGTTTTGCAGGGAACATCGCTGGTTTTCCAGCGATGTTCCCTGCAAACGGCGAGTAACTCTGCTGATACGACCCTGTGGTCGTATCAGCAGAATCCACCCCTATGTTAGGGATGGCTAAGTCAGGATTTTAGCAGACGTTAGATTTTGGCGAAAACGGCCGTTTTCGCCAAAATCTAACCTCTGCTAAAATGATGTGGGCTGCCTTGTAAATATCGCGATGTGAACATCAGCGATATTTGCAACGTAGTCCATCCGGGATACGCCAGTAACGCCCACTTTGCATCTCATTAGAGATGCAAAGATGGGCATTGGGGAAAGGGCGATAATGCAAGGATTCACGCGATAGCGTGACCTTGCTGATTAGGCGATAAAATTATCGCCGCTTTTCGTCCGAAAACGGACGCAAAAGCGGCGGTAATTGTTTATCGCCTCGTTGATGATATGCCCCTAAGAAACTGCAGGGGTCCCTCCGAAAGGTGAATAAACTATGCACTGATATGGCAGAAAGGGTAACCCACGTGGAGGAGAGGACCGCAACTCTGGAAGAGGAAGTGGGGAAGCTGCAGACATATAGGGAGGCACACGACAAGCAGGCAGAGGATGTGCTTTGGAAACTCGAAGACTTTGAGAATCGGCAACAGAAAAATAATGTGAGATTGCTGGGCCTTGCAGAAAACATCGAAGGGGATAGTGCCAGGTCATTTGTCGTAAACCTCCTAAAAGGAGAATTCCCCGATCTCTCTCACTGGAATTGGGATATGGAGGTCCAGTGGGCACATTGCTTTCCGATGACACAAAGAAAAGGCAATGCAACGGAGCAGCCGGTGCGGCCCAGGGCAGTCCTAATGTTTATCGGCAACTTTCTTCTCCGACAAGCCATTCTGGACAGAGCAAGGCCGGATGCAAAACGCACATTTGAGGGGCACACATTCTTCGCTAGGCCGGACTTTTGCCATATCACGGTCGAAAGAAGATGGAGGCTCTGTCAAATGATAACTCCCTTCCAGGGGACCGGCTGTGAAGCATATTTGCTGTACCCTGCTTGGCTTAAAGTAATTTCGAATGGAAGGGTGCGAATGTTTACCTCTGAAATTAAGGCACAGGAGCACCTGAATGAGATGAAAGGAGCTAAAGGAAGGTCTGGACCTGCACGGCCGTCTCAAGGGGGGCCCACAGTAGGCTGAGACTTTCACATTCAGGGGTGGTATGACTCCCTAGAAATGCCTCTAGTCAAAATATGTACTGTTTTTCTTACGCCACCGGGTGCGAAACACAATGGGTGTATTTATGGGATCGGGGTGAGGACTTTGTGGCGACTCGAGCTGTGAGACTCGGCTGCCACACATAAGTCATAGCTGACCTATTTGCTCGTGAGGGGTGTAGGGAGGCGGAGGGGGGTCAGGAGGGGGGGGGTGGGACAGTGGGAGGAGGAAGGGGCGAGAGGGGCAGCACAGCACTTGAGGAATATTTTGATAAATGGGACAAGTAATGAGAAGAGGCTGATTTATAAAATAAATGGTGTAGGACGGCAAAGACGCATTAAAGGTACTATCACATTAGATAACTTGTCTAACTGTATTCGAAGAGTATCCAAATTGTCTCAATGAATATCTGTGGCTTAAATGACCAGGGCAAGAGACAAAGAGCTGCAATAGTCCTAAAAACACTCTGGGCCGATATTATATGTCTTCAGGAGACCCATATAGAGGGTACTAGATGGAGTATAATGGAACAGCTAGGATTTAAACTTATTTTCAATACTAAGCAAGGGACTAAAACAAGAGGGGTTGCCATTCTCTCCCGGCAGGGGATATATCCTTTAAGAGAAGCCAATCAGATAGATGGGGCCGCTGGGTTTTGGTAGAATGCATGCTTTACAATGCCACTTTTACAATATGTTCAGTTTATGGCTCAACCGCAGATGACCCAGAGCTCTTAGAGTTTTTGGATACAGAGCTAGCACTGTGGCCTACCCCCGTAATATTGTGTGGTGATTTTAATATTAATGGTTTGGGAGGACTCTGGGGGGAAAAGGGCGAGAATTACATGGGACGAAAGAGAAAGGTCTTTAAGGCTCTTACTAATCTAGTACAAAATAACGGATTAACGGATGAGTGGCCGCACTTAAAGCCTGCTGACCCAGGTAGTATGTTTTTTTCTGCCCCCCAGAAGTCAGTGGTTCGACTAGATTATTTTTTTGTCTCCCAACAGTTAATATCTAGTTGTAAAATAGAGAAACATCCCCGGATCATATCGGACCATAATCCCTTTACCCTAATAGTTACTTTGGCAGGGGCTGGAAGATCAGAGAGGGTTTGGACCTTCGAAAGAGGGCTTCTAAAGGATCAGGAGTATGTAGCGCATATGAACGAAGGGATTAAGGGGTTATGGGATATCAATAGGAAGAGCACAAGCTGTGGGGTGGTTTGGGAAACGTTTAAAGCTGGGCTCAGGGGGAGCCACTTAGTTATAGTTTGCATCGGCAAAAGAGCGAGGCACAATGAGAGAGAGTGCTACATAAGACCTTAATGGAGGTAGAAGAAGAGCTTGCAGCTGCCTTGGCACTGGGTACACCATTGGATAACATACATCTCAAGCTGGCACTGGCCAAGGCAGAGATAGGGGACATCACCGCATCCAAGGCACCTGAGAGATTCCTTGTAAGGAGGGAGCACTGCTATGAGTTTAGTGAGTGGGTGGGCACGTCTTGGCAGCATGACTGAGACAAAAGAGCGCAACAGGGGAGATTCTCGAAGTTATAGATTCAATGGGTAATTTCATCAAGGGCTCGTCGGAGATTCGGAAAGAATTTCGGGACTACTATAAAAATTTGTATTGCGAGGAACAACGAGGGGAGGAGCGCTTGATCCTAGAGTATTTAAGCGATATTCCTATACAGCGTATAGCCCCCGAAGATGCGGAATCACTTGAGACTTCACTGACTGTGGAGGAGATCTATGGCGCACTTAGCAGTCTCCCTTCTGGCAAGGCAGCAGGACCAGACCAGATTCCACTAGAATTCTATGAAACCTTTCTCGATATAATAGGGCCGGATCTGGTTGACACTGTTTGTCAAGCTCAGCAAGGGAGCTCTGTTCCTGAATCCTGGGCTGGGGCAGACATTTGTATATTTTAAAAAAAGGGCAAAACACCTAGAGAGCCAGGTTCTTATAGACCAATTGCGCTAATGAATAGCGATGCTAAAATAACGTCTAAGGCCTTGGCGACCCGCTTAAATCATATTATCGGTAAAGTGATCCACCCATGCCAACACAGGTTTATACCAGGGAGGGGCACAACAGATCATACTCGCAGGGTTATAACTTTGTTTGACGCAGCCAAAGTCTCAGGGGATCCCATGGCTCTGATACTCTTGGATGCCGAAAAAGCATTCAATAGGGTCTCCTGGGACTATCCGTGGGCAGTTATGACTTGGTACGGTATTGGGAACTGTTTCATCAACGCAATTCAGGCTTTGTACAAAGCACCGACTGCTCGATTGAGACTGAACGGGGGTATACAGCACCGTTATCAATCACACGGGGCACTAGGCAGGGCAGTCTGTGCTCGCCCCTGCTTTTTGCCTTATACATTGACCCTCTGGTTCGGAAGCTGAAGTCCAATAATAAACATAAGCCAACTAGATTTCACGGGCTCGAAACAAAAATCCTGGCCTCTGCAGATGATATTGCTGTGGTTACCCTCCACCCCCAAACTGCTATAGCCGCAATCGAGGAAGAAGCCTAAGCGTTCGGTTTGTTCTCTGGGTATGCACTCAGCCGACAGAAGACACAGATAGTTAAGAATAGGATGGCTGATCTGGATGACCCCCGAGTAAACGACACGGCAATATATCTAGGCATTAACATCACGCCTGAATTGGGACAGCTGGTAGAAAGGAATATCACCCCAGTAATCCAAAAGGCGAAAAAAGACTTCGACAGAATACATAATTTCCACCTGTCTGTGGTCGGACGGTGTAATGTGGTTAAGATGGTCTTCTTACCCAAAGTGCTCTACCTTTTTAGGGCTATCCCACTAGAAATCGAGAAACAATGGTTTACAATGCTGGAAAACCTCTTGAATAGGTTTATTTGAGCACAGGGGAAAACGAGGAGAGCCTTAAGGTACATGACGTTACCAAGGAGGAGGGGAGGCTAGGCAGTCCCAGATCTCAGAATGTATTATTGGGCTGCTGCTTTTCAATACATGCAGGGGTTAGTAGATGGGAGCGTCGAGGATCCATGGATTAAAACCTGCTCTCCAGATGTATATAAGCTACTGCTAGGGGAGGATGCATGGAACTGTTTACTGAAGTATAGTGAACCTAGCTACTACAAAAGAACAAGATTTAAAACACTGGTGGCCGCATTTAAGATTTGGGCAACGTTTTTTAAAAAAAAACGGCTTAGGGAGAGTTAATTTTTATACTCAGATGTACAGAAACCCTATGTTTCCGGGGATCTTTTCTGATAGTACAATGTTAGAGTGGGACGGGTGTGGACTTCGGAAGGTAGGTGATCTCATAGGGCCAGAGGGAATCCGATCATTTGGAGACATTCAGGCTAAGTTTGGAATTAACAAAAGAAACTTCTTTAAATATCTTCAGGTACGTAGTTTTCTAGGAAGTAAAAGGCGGACTGAATGGATTTAGGGAAGTTAAAACTATCAAGGCTGTAAGGGATGATGAAAACTGTACGATTAGGAGAATTTATGTAGAACTGTCTATATTGAAGCAGGACGACCTAGAGAAGAAGGGGAAGACATGGGTGGATAAGCTTAGTGTAGATCAAGATAGATTCCTTGAGTCCTTAGACTTAGGACAGACCATTTTGTGTTCAGCGGGGCTGCATGCCCAGCATTTTAAAACAATTTTTTCTTTGTATTACACTCCAGCAAAGATAGCCCAGTGGGGGGGACAGGAAGGAATTAGATGTCCCCGCTGTAACAGCAATGACGCTGATTTAATTCATATGTTTTCAACCTCCCCACGGCTCGAAACTTTAGTGAATGCAATTGAAAAATTCCTGGGTCAAACTTTGAATTTAAAGGTATTTTTAACGCCTGAACTAATGCTTCTGGGGATTAACAGTGGTGAAACGCAAGATTCGTCTCAATATTTCCTTTTTTGGCTATGGCAGTGGTGAGAATCTGCATTGCCTCGGCCTGGCTCGACCAAACGGCCCCGACATTCCAGCAATGGCTTGCTAGGTTGCTTGCCATTTTCAACCTGGAAAAGGGGATTTATGAGAGAAAGGGTAGAAGAGGGAGAATGCTTGGCAGGCGTATTTGGGCACCAATTTATAGATGGAAGGAAGACAGGGCTGAGAACAGAGTTTCACCGACTGTCTGATCATTTTTCTCTTCTATTTTTTCTCCTTGAAGGACGGTCTGCAGCCCGCTTCTAATAACGGCTGGTCACTGGTTAGTAGTTACGCAAATGTTTGTATATATAGCCCTGCCTGCAGTACTTTACTTTTCCGAGGTTAATTGATTCATTGCTTTTATACCCTGATGTTCCCCTCTCATTTTCTGTATGTATTACTGATGACTGATAATTCCTCATGTATTAATTGTAATTGTTATAATAGTGCTGCAAAAATAAAAATTTATAAAAAAAAAAAAAAAAAAAAAGGGAGCGCGCTACTTCCTAGGTAATACTGTAGTATTCCGTTATCTTATTTTTAAATATATAGAACAATATAAATACTTTTCCCTATTTCAACTTTTGTAAAGTGTCTTAGGCCTTCCTCTATGTATAAAACATAGTAGTAACCTATATCTCTGGTCCAAATCCAAATCACAGACAAAGTATGGTTTAAACAATATGGCTGCTTTTTACTTTTTTTAAGGGCAGTCATTAGCCAATAATTTTCTGTTTTGTCATTGACATGCACCACAGTAAACTGTGAAATTACTACTACCCAATATATCACTAACATTTTGTTCCTTATTACTATAAAGCTAATGAGCGAATTTTCATGAAATACCTAAAAGGATCCTTTCCAGACCATAATCTATATACCTGTCAAATTTCATGAAAATCTGTTCAGCCATTTTGCTGCTATGTCTGTCTAAAAAGACTATGGATAATCCATTGGTGAAAAGATGTTTTTTGGGACATCTTTTTTTCTTTGCACCCCTTAACTAATCGACACAAAACTTTGCATCATCAGCAAATGTAGAAAAAGTAATAGGTCTGCAAAGTTTCATAGAGATTTGTCAAACAGTGGCAAAGTTATTGACAAGCAAATATCAGAGGAATTCCTAGCTCTGGGAGTCCCAACTATAACTACAACTATATCTACAGTGTTGCTATCTAACTCTATATATTTTTATCATTTACAGTTATCTCAACTAACTATAAGTTGTGCCCTAAAGTAACTATGACTCGCTCCCCCGCCATTCACAGTGTTGCCATCAATTATATAATTTTATATGTCACAGTGATGTTATCAATGGTGGCATAGAACATGTCATGAGTGATGTGCTGTGTGAGGTAATTGACAGTGCATAGCAATGGAGCAAGAGTAGCTACTTTAGGGTACAAATAAAAATTTGTTTCGATAACTGTACCTGGTGAATTTCAGTAGTTTTGTTAGTTTAAAATGCCATGTTTTAACTGACATTTTATTTTTTTAATATATTTTTATTAATTTTGCTCTTAATACCAATAACCCCCCTCCCCACCACCCCCAAGCAGACCTTTTCCCTGGTTATGACCCATTTCATCAAACAAATTACAAAACCAAATTTGGATAAAGAGATAAAGAGAATCAAAAACGAAAAATATATACATTAAAATACATAGATATGCATACAGGTTCAGCTATCTTAAGAATAAACAAAAAGCCAGGAAAAAGGAGAGCTGATAGTTTCCAGGTTACATAGAGGAAGCCATACTCTTCACATTTTTTCCCTTGTCTTCTTACTTTTCCGAGAATAGATAGCTCTTTCCAGATGATAAATTGACAATAAACTGGCATACCATTGCTGGATCACTGGAGTAGAGGGATCAAGCCAGGCTGTTGTCGAGCAAATCCGATAGACAGCTATAGAAACAAACATAAAAGGTTGAACATTGGTGAAGGGTATCTCATCGTCCACCCCTAGTAAAATCCATTGAGAGGTTAAAACAATATCAATCCACACTTTTTCTACCAGAAATGTATTAATCTCAGCTTTCAGGTTCTCTAACATAGGGCAGGTAGCCAGCATATGGACCAGGTCTACTGCAAAGTCTTTACACCTGGGGCATCTTGTCCCGTTGACCCCTCCCCACTTGGCAATCTTTCCCGGAGTAATATAAAGATTAAAAGAAGTTTTGTAGTGTTGAGCCTGTAAATTGGCTGAGATTAAAAACCTATGGGCATCCTCCAAGGACCTTAGTAAATCATCTGGTTGGGCGTTAATCTTATCCTCCCAGCTCTTTGAGTGTTTTAGCAGATAATCTTGTATTGTATTATTAAGGGCTTTATAAAAAGCCCCTATCCTGGTATCACCTATCATGATCAGCTCCATAACTTCTATCTTTTCAAATCTCCTCGTCCCACCACCCTTCTTCATTAGGAAGTCTCTAATTTGTAAAAATTTAAAGAAATCTTTATGGTCAAGATACATTTTTTTTTTAATGTTATCAAAAGACCTAAATGAATCATGTTCAAAAAGATCCCCTAATATTCGGACTCCATGTGTCATCCACCTACACAAAGCTGAATCTTGGAAGATTTCCAGAAATAGCGGATTATTCCGTATCGGGGTATAAAAAAATTAAACCTCCCAAGACCTATTCTTTTGCGAACTTTCCCCCATATACGGTAAGCTGCTATTAAAACCTTAAATCGTACTCTTTTATAGTATCCAAATTCGATTTGTCGCAAAAGACAGCCCATACCTGTTTCCCCCAGTAAGCTCGTGTATAGACGGGGTGCCCCCCCATTCTGTGTCATCCCCCATAAGAAAGGCCAGCTGCTGTAGAGCAGCAGCCCAATAATACAATTTAAAATTGGGCACTGCCATTCCTCCCTGTTCCTTTGGGTGAGCCAACAATCTTAGCGCTCTCCTGGGGTTGGGATATGCCCATAGGAATTGAGTCACTATCTGATCGATTAACTTAAACCAATTATTACCTATTTCCAATGGAAAAGCCCGGAAAAGATATAAAACCTTGGGTAAAAATATCATTTTGATCAGGTTGGTCCGCCCGATCACTGACAACTTCAGTTTAGTCCATCTCCAAAATCTTGTTTTGCTTTAGAGATTAAGGGTGTCAGGTTCGCTTCCACAATCTTTCCCAAGCCCCGCTTTAATAACCACCTCAAGATATACAGTTTCCTCAGTCACCCGCCCATCAACCAGTAGTTCATCTGTATTAATAATAACCTGGGTTTTTTTGCTATTTAAAAGGTAGCCAAAGAACTGGCCAAATCTCTTGGCTTCCTTTTCAATCTTCACTATAGCGCCACTGGGATCAGGAGTAACAATAGCAAGATCATCGGCATACGCCAATATCTTTATCTGCCCCCTGGTGACTTAATCAGCTGAATTGCCTGGTTGTGTTGAATTTGTCTGATCAAGGGGTCCATATAGATGGCAAATAAGAGTGGGGAACAGGGGCATCCTTGCCTAGTGCCTCGTTTTATAATTACTTCATCCAATAGACATCCCATTATAGAGATCCTAGCCCTGGGCTTATAATAAAGAGCTTTTACTGATCTAATAAATCTCTGTCCGATCCCCTTATGGGCCATCACCTCCTCGAGATACGGCCAGGAAACCCGATCAAACACTTTTTCGGCATCTAGCAAAATTAACGCCACAGGATCTTCAGTAACTCTAGCCTCATCAATGAGGGTGATGACTCGTCGGATATGATCGGTCGTCCCCTTGCCGGGAATAAAACCATGTTGCACAGAGGCTGTAATAAGGCTGATAACCGTAGCAAGACACATGGCTAAGATTTTTGCATGGATCTTAGAGTCACTATTAATAAGCGTAATAGGACCATATGAGCCTAGCTCTTTAGCTGATTTGTTCTTATTAGGAAGACTGCAATCCTAGCCATTGCCAAGCTATCCGGGGGGGGTGGGTATTCCCTTTCTGTACGTCCTGCATCAGTTCCGCTAAATGGCCTTTAAGTGCCCCGGCAAATATTTTATAGAATTCTCCAGGGATGAAGTCCATGCCGGTCGCTTTCCCAGATTTTAAGCTCTCAATAGCTACTTCTATCTCTTCTAATGAAATAGGCTGATCCATTCTCTGTCTATCGGATTCTTCAAGGATCGCCTCGCATGAGGCCGAGAGATATTCCCCCATGGTACTGGGGGCTTCACTTGCCTTTGAGTATAGTTGCTGGTAAAACCGCTGAAATGCCGCCCTAATCTGAGCTGGGTCAGATTTCTCTCCAAGCACCGGATCTTTTATTTCCCTTATTTGTCCGCCCACAGTTGTTACTCTTGCCCTAAAAGCAAGATTTTGACCTACTTTTTCATTGTATTCATACGCTTTTTCCCGCCATACCAAATACTTATCTGTGGCCTTTTGAACAGAAATATCTAGTATCCTAGCTCTGGAGTTTGCCAGCTCGATAAGGGCCATGTCAGACTCATCCCCAGAAGAGATTTTATTAGTCAGATTTAATTTGGCATTAGTTAAGTCTGAATACAATCCCTCCAATAACGTTTTTTCCTGTTTTTGATGTTCAACGCTAAATCTCAATGTCTCCCCCCTAAGACAGACCTTAAATGTATCCCACACAACACTGATGTGAGCATTGCCCTGATTGTTTAGAAAAAACTGGGGAATCCAACCCTGGATATGGCTCACATATTGTGCGTCTAACAGAAGTGCCCTTTCGAAAGACCACGATCGCTCCACTTTCGGGAGCTGGGTCATTTGGAGCTCCAAGACAAGAGGATTGTGATCTGACATGACCCTAGGGAATTAAGATATACGTGCATGCCTAATCAAACTTTTAGAGATAAAAAAGTAGTCAAGTCTGGCATGTACCCTACGTGGAGCCGAAAAGTATGTATAACCTGGATCGTCCTTCATTGTCTCCTTCCATAAGTCTACCAACCCATGACTATTTTGTAAATCAGCCAACGCATGGAATACTTTTGGTTTCCTACCAGCATAATTCCTGGACCCATGTCCGATTGCTAAGCAGGATAAATTAATATTAAAGTTCCCACAGATTATAAGAGGTAAAGGCCAGGAGGTCAACTCGCTATTAAGCCATCTTCACAATGCTGGATCATCTAAAACAGGGCCATAGATGGAGCATAGCGTAAACGAGTCCAAGCCAAAGCGACATTCTGTAATAGCCCATCGACCTAAAGTATCTGAATGAGACTGAGGAAAGTCTCAGATGCCCCTTTTATAGAGAATTGCAACCCCCTTAGTGCGGGTTCCCTGCTTAGTGCTACATACCAGCTGGAAACCAAAACCATTAAGTAGATTTCTACAAGATTTCTCAATGTGTGTCTCTTGGAGACATACTATATCATGTTTTAGCATCTTTAGATCAAAAGCGATCCTTTTCCTCTTCCGGCTATCATTGAGCCCACATATATTAACAGAGACAATGTGAAGTTTATTCATTTAAGTCAGAAAAAAGAAAAACCAGCAATAGGCATTGGCCAAAATGTATCACTAGGCTGATACACAGAGAAAAAAAGAAAAAAATCTCTTCATCTTCAACCAATCCTTTCCTTGAACTTTGTCTGCTTGGGCCCCCCAAACCCCCCCCCCCCAATCCTCCCAACTCCCAAGACCCAGAATCCCTCCTCCCCCAACCTCAACCCCTATATGGAGCTGCGGATCAGACAGGACCCTAGTGATGGCTCCTACTAAGATACCCACCCCGTCCCACTCCAGCTCCGGTGAAAAGGAAGAAAATGCAAAAAGAAGGACCACAGAAGGGATCACAGACACGCAATTGGGCATAAAAATCTGAAAAAAGAAGGGGGACAAGAACGGGAGAGGAAGACCCCAAGGAAAAAGAGAGAGCATTTCTCTTCTTTATCTTCTGACAGTATATCCCTGCGAAAGGCCCAAACTTAAGACAAACTTAAGACAAAATCCTAACTTAAGTTTAACTTAAGTTAGGATTTTGTCTTATCACCAAAACTTAAGACAAACTTAAGACAAATTCCTAACTTTTTTAATCCTAAAAGCCTTTTGTGAATACCGAAAGACGTAAAGTTAGGATTTTGTCTCAGATTACTTTTGTGAATCGGGCCCAGCGTTTTTGTGTACTAGGGGTTTGTCTCCATCAGAAGTAATGCTATCGCAGCCACCAGAATCTCGATCTATTTTGTCAGAAAGATCATCCGTTAAATTAGAGCAGTCTGAATTATCCGTTAAGGAAAAGAATTTATCTCCTTGGTCAGGTGAGTTTAGGCTTCTTGCCTCGGTGCTATCCGATGGTATATTGGGATCTATATCAGGTATATCAGGAATACTGGGAGACGTTGCCTAGTTGATAGAGAGTTCTGGGGATATGGAGGAGGTAATGCCCCAAACGCCCCCTCTGCCTCTTCTACTAACCCCTCTTGTGCACATACCGTCATCCCTGAAGCAACACCCCCCTCCGCCCCCACCTTAGCCGCTTTGTTAGTACTTACAGCAAGATCTGCTGCAGGCGGCCCCTTGTCCAGTTCTGGCGGGCCAATGCGCCGGATAAGCCCACTGAAGATTGAGGGGATCACAGGCTGTTTGGGCTCCACCTGTGCATGTGTGCCGCTTGTAGCCCGGAAGTCCTTCGGCGACCTTGGATTTCCTGGAAC
Organism: Calotriton arnoldi; assembly: GCA_963921515.1. Taxonomy (NCBI): domain Eukaryota; kingdom Metazoa; phylum Chordata; class Amphibia; order Caudata; family Salamandridae; genus Calotriton; species Calotriton arnoldi. The sequence goes on from CAWUFW010003722.1 coordinate 1,300,550, forward strand.
ATTGTCTGTGGTGGTTCCTGCTTTTGGTTTTACATCGGCGTCCCCCCGTCCTTGCCCTTTCTCAGCTCCATAGTTCTGCGAGCTGGGGGGACTGTGGGCTGAAGCTCTCTCCGCTCCTTCTCCTTTACGGCTTGGTCCTTATTGACCCGGAGCAGAATCGTGGGGTTCGAATCGCTGTTCCGCGGCGTATGCCCATAGCGCCCTTCGGTCAGCCTCATCAAGATCTTTAAAATCAATTGTCGCGCTCCCCTGGAGTGAGCGAGAAACTCCAAGAGTGCGTATAACCTGTGGAAAGGGAGACGTTGCATGCCTAGCAATTCCCCAGAAACATAACGGTAAGTCCAAATACAAGGGGCCCTTCTTAGCGACCATCCAGAGACATAATTCGCCGGAGCTGGGTGAGGCGGCTCGTGCGACGTTCTAGGCAGCCGCCATCTTGCTCCCCTAGATACAACAGCTCTGTTGCCAACTGACAGCTGTTAACTGACATTTTCACCTAAATATAAGGGCCCTTAATCTTTTTAGTGAATTTCCAAGTTATTTTTAAATATAAAGTAAGATGTCAATCACAGTGGCACCCAACCCCTGTGCGCTGTGTGGCTAGCACCCTAATTGCCACAGCGCACAGCCACTGGCTGTGTGCAATGAGGGGTTGGGCCAGGCCCTGCGCCAATCTGCAGCTTGCACCTTGCATGGCCCAGCGTGGATTGGCAAATCTGGTGTAACGCAAGGTAGTGCAGGTCGCTGCCTTGTGTTACACTGGGCCAGGAAGACGTTACATGAATGAAGTGTGGGTGTTCCCACACATCCTGCCATGTATTCTGAAGCATTCCCAGATTTACCAACTCTGGAAGGCATGGCAATGCATCAGAATTGTATGCCTTCCCAATAGAGGTGCAACAAGGAGAAATATCTTTATTTCTTCTCATTGTTTCCTCTTTCTAAGTGTGCTGCATTTTGCAGCACACTTAAAGTATGAAAATGCCTCTAAGGGTTGTTTTCGTGCAGGAAGGTGTCCCTTACTGCACAAAAACAATCTTGCTTGTAATGCAGGAACCCTTGCACCATATTGCAAGGGTGCCTGCATTGGCGTAGGCTGCACTGAGTTTGCAAGCGCCAGGAGAGAACAGGAATGAGCTATATCTTGACAGCCATGACACATTCCTGCCATCTCCCTTTCATGCAGCACAGCAAGTTGTCTTGCATGAAAAAATCATAGATCTGGTCCTTAGTTTCTGAAAATAGTTGCCTGAATTGTGCCAAATCTACATCTCTGTTCAGAAACAGTGCATTACACGCTTTTGTGTGTAATGCACATGCATTACACGCTTCTGTGTGTAACGCACAGTCACACAATATTACCTATGACATTCAAAGATACATATGATAAAACCACATAGAAACTCAATTAACTCAAAAGTAATCAAGTACTGCTGTTAACCAGAACTCCAAATTAATGATGCTGGAGTTAGGATTATTTTGGAAGTGTATGATATATTTAGACTCTACATACTGACAAAGGGCAGTTTTGTATTGTATATTAAGTAATACAAATGGGCAGTATTTTTTCCATAAGTATGTGTTGCTCAATTTCGTAAGTGTGCTTTCGAAGAATATCAAGATTTCAAACATGAAATATAAAGCTATGGCGTGTCTTTATTGGATTTTTTGATCGACTGTAGATCTGCATGTGGGTGATTTAACAACATTTTTCACTGGTCTGTCTTTCATTGCTATTAATTCTCATTCTTCTTTAACATAGAAATCAGATTGAATGTTCCCTAATTGTCTGTTATAACCTGAACATATCTCATGGTTGGTGGGCTATTTCTTGCAAGCACTATCAACTAGGAGATAGACGTTGTGTGTGCATGTCTGAATTTTCAACGTGTTTTCAAAAAATGGATTAAAGGTTAAAAGTTGATCTGTTAATTTAGCCACAATACATTCCACGTTGTGTGAGATCTTGGAATATCTGAAGAGCAAGGCCCAGATTTACTATGATTTCTCATTGGGTTGTATCACTTTTTTGCCATAGCCCAAAGTATATTTTGATGCAAACCCATATTTACAAAGTCTTGTTAACATAGGTTTGCATTGTTGGTGTAAAGAGGAGAAATTTCTTTATTTGTTCTCGTTTTTTCCTCTTTACATGTGTGCTGCATTCTGCAGCATGCATACAAAGAGCAAAAAGACTCAAAGGACAGTTTGTGTGCTGGACGGTATTCCTTCCTCCACAAAAACTACCCTGACCGCAAAGCAGGTACCCTTACAACATTACGCAAAGATGTATACCATGGTGCTAGGCAGCCACAAGTGTGACAACACTATGAGAGAGCACAACTGTGCCATATCTTTGCAAATATGGCACAGTTCTACTCTCTTCCTTTCCTCCAATGCAGCACAGCAATTTTCCTTGCCACACTGTGTTGCGTGAAATTCTTAGTAAATCCAGCCAAAAATGTTATGATGGAATAAAAAGACGCTGAGTATTACAAATCATCAGATGCCATTGGTCCAGGAATTAGGAGGAAGCTACAAGTTAGCTGTGGCTCATTTCCTTACAAACAGGTACAATGGTTTGGCCATGAAGATGCTGCCTGATAGATAATAAAGGAAAGAACCTCATCTAGAATTTGCTGGCCAGACGCCTGTTTGTTGGGGTAACAGAGGCACTACTTAGGAGGATTGAGCCACAGCTAAGCCACCAAATATGGAGTTGGCCACTTGGTTAACGGTCTTTATTGGAAAAATTGCCTCCAGAATCCATAGTAATAACTGTTTTGTGTTAGACAATGAAGCAAAAGGAAAAGGAAAAGGTAGTGTCTCTGACATACTGGGATTTTTCCATTAGTGTACAGGCCATTTTTTGATCTTTAATGTTTAGGACTACCATGGTGTAAATAGCAATCACTAAACTTTTGTCTGACATTGTGTGGAAATGTAAAGGTTGTAACATTTTTACAATGCCTTTGAACAGTCAGCTTGTTGGAGAAACGTTTGAGATTTGTTTAATCTTGGATGGAAAATAAAATTATTGTGATTTGCATTTACAGCACATAAGATAAAAAAGGCAAATAGAAAAGGGAGTCCATTTATTTATTTATATTTATAACATTTATAAAGTGCACTGTCACCTAACAGGTATCCTGGAGATTAGGGGATTACAGGGGAGGAAAAGAGTGAGTGGTTCCTACAGTGTAAACAAGAATTAAACTTGCTAAAATAGTGTTTAACAATTTTTCACTGCTTTAGGGACCAGCCAGGTTTTTAGTGCCTTTCTGAAATGCAATAATTTGGAAGAAGATCTCAAGATGTCTGGAAGATTGTTCCATGACAAGTAAAAATCATAACAATGACATGCATTAAAGTTTATTAAAAACTAGTATGAAAAAATAAAAGTTTTTGTGCCTTTCTGAAATGCAGTAAGTTGGACGAAGATCTCAAGGTGTCTGGAAGATTATTCCATAACAAGTAAAAATCACAACAAAGATATACTTTAAAGTTTATTAAAAACTAGTAGGAAAAAATAACATTTAAAAATGTCCGACTCACCACAATTACAGTACAGTACAAGCTGAAGTACTGCAGACACAACTGAAACAGGAACCTTTGATTCACCAAGACCCACTGAAGATTACAGAATCTCTGGGCCGATCACTTCTTTATTTCACTGTCACAGAAGTTTAACAGCCATACATTGTCTGACAACTAGAGAGGGATGAGGAAGATGCTGGGGGTGCCAATTGGTAATGCCGGAGACTCCTGCTTTGCATGCTTTGCTACTTACTCTACAGTGTTCCTGCTAATTCAACAAATGAGAAAAAAATGTCTTTGCAGTACCAAATTGCCTCTGCATTCTATGACTTGGTGAATGTGTAGGCTGTGGCTCACCCTATTTCTGTTCTTCATCTTCATCTGAAAAAATAACAGTTTTAACAAATAGTACTCACTTGACAGCACGTCTTGTAGCAAAAACTACAAGTTAAATAAATTACTATGGCCTGTTCATGCTCTTCCAAACCTACATCTTCAGCTGATTTGCACTCCTACCCCGTTGAGGAGAACTGTGCACAACAAAGGCTCTGCCTGTACTTGAGCGCTGCACTCTCTCTAGGTTAACAGGTACCTCCCTGTGATATTAGATCGTAGAAATATTGCACCCAACCCTCTCGGAGTCACAACCACCTGACTCACTTTCTTGTCTAACAAAGCAGCAACTAAGGTACAATACATCAACAATGTTCCAATACATTTTATCCATATATTACTCTTTCTTGCTAAGAACACATCCAGGTTCTTCATTTGAGAGTAACCACCTAGCTAGCACCATATGCATTCTTTGTTCAAGCAAGTCACCTCTTGTAGCAAACTCAAAGCAACAATAGTTCATTAGCTGATTGCCAATAACATTGGGCCTTTGACTTTTTAACATTGCTCAGAAACATTATGTTTTGTTATTTGTAACAGTGCCTAAGCAATGTCAAATTCTCATTGGAATTTATCATGTGCAATAATTTCACATTGACTTGCATATGCACTAGATCTAATGACCTTATGAAAATGTAATCCTTTTCCACACAACTCACAGCTCTAGCAAAAGGTGAGGTCATTCTAATAGCAAAACTCAACTTTGCCCCAAAAAAATGACAAAATAGCATCACTAACCATCACCTCCTATGATCCAACTTGCAATACTTGTACCTCAGTTAATAGGAGCAGAAGCAGATCCTTGCCCCAAGGCCAAGGATTTCTGTTTAGTTGTAGCTGGCTGCAGTGCTTTATTTGTAAAACAATAAGTGCCATGGCCCAAGGTTTTGCTCAAAAGCCCACAGCCACTGCAATGGAATGTCAGGGTGCTGAATACCAAGGCAGTGTTGTCTTGATTCCACCTCATTCCTCTTTCATCCACTACCAGATGCTCCCTACACCTCTATCTCAATCTTGAAGTTTCTTTTTCATCTCTGGTTTCTCCCTTTGTCACTGTCTTTCCAACTTTCTCTTTCTCATATTTTCACCATTTTGTTTATTTTCTCTCTTGCCCTGGTCAAAATCTAATGAGGAAAAACAAGTGTCAGGCCCCAAAAATTGTGTCTTTTGCAATTGTCGCCCTACGTGGGAAGGGTATGCCCAGACGTGGGTCCCGTGCTCACTACACCACTGGATTCAAGTAGCCTGGCTGATGAAGGGTGATGCCCTGAAACTGGTCCCAGGATGCTTGTTTCCGGTCCAGGGAGGACCTGGCTTGGCAGTTCGGGCTGGACTGTTCCCACAAGGAACAGGGTCAAGACTGATTTGCATATGGCTGGGTCCAAACTGGGGTGGTGTGGTGAGCAAAAGAATGATGGATTTAACCCAGATCCTTGTGACTGGGGGTGAATGTTTGCATTGTCCAGCATTCCGTCCATCAATTGTTTCTTTTGCATTTGTTGCCCTAAGTGGAAAGGGTATGCCCAGACGTGGGTACCGTGCTCACTAAACCACTGGATTCAAGCTAGCCTGGCTGATGAAGGGTGATGCCCTGAAACCGGTCCCAGGATGCTTGTTTCCGGTCCAGGGAGGACCTGGCTTGGCAGTTCGGGCTGGACTGTTCCCACAAGGAACAGGGTCAAGACTAATTTACATATGGCTGGGTCCAAACTGGGGTGGTGTGGTGAGCAAAAGAATGATGGATTTAACCCAGATTCTTGTGACTGGGGGTGAATGTTTGCATTGTCCATCATTCCGTCCATCAATTGTTTCTTTTGCATTTGTCGCCCTAAGTGGGAAGGGTATGCCCAGACGTGGGTCCCGTGCTCACTACACCACTGGATTCAAGCTAGCCAGGCTGATGAAGGGTGATGCCCTGAAACCGGTCCCAGGATGCTTGTTTCCGGTCCAGGGAGGCCCTGGCTTGGCAGTTCGGGCTGGACTGTTCCCACAAGGAACAGGGTCAAGACTGATTTGCATATGGCTGGGTCCAAACTGGGGTGGTGTGGTGAGCAAAAGAATGATGGATTTAACCCAGATCCTTGTGACTGGGGGTGAATGTTTGCATTGTCCAGCATTCCGTCCATCAATTGTTTCTTTTGCATTTGTCGCCCTAAGTGGGAAGGGTATGCCCAGACGTGGGTCCCGTGCTCACTACACCACTGGATTCAAGCTAGCCTGGCTGATGAAGGGTGATGCCCTGAAACCGGTCCCAGGATGCTTGTTTCCGGTCCAGGGAGGACCTGGCTTGGCAGTTCGGGCTGGACTGTTCCCACAAGGAACAGGGTCAAGACTGATTTGCATATGGCTGGGTCCAAACTGGGGTGGGGTGGTGAGCAAAAGAATGATGGATTTAACCCAGATCCTTGTGACTGGGGGTGAATGTTTGCATTGTCCAGCATTCCGTCCATCAATTGTTTCTTTTGCATTGGTCCCCAAAAATAAGCACGGGGCTACACCTGCAACCAGCAATTCAGAATGAGCACTGGACACCTTTCACATTTTTAAGACTCATTTGACCAGCAACCCTTCCATTCAAGAATAGAGCAGCATTTGCTGGGTGTACCTCCTGCTGCCATGGAAGAGAATGAAACATGTCCTCTCCTTTCCTTCCAAAACATGACCCATCTTAGAACCATCAGTAAAAATGCATAAATAGTAAACAATGCAAATGACAGAAAATCTCAAGAACAGCTTCACCCTAGTTAGGGCTCACCAGCCAGGTATAGCTTGCTTCCAGTGATTCAGAATGCACAGATCCCAAATTGGGGCATACCAGCCCTACTTAGGGTGACACACCAAAGTATACAAAAAATAGACTGATGGAATGCTTGAATTAATCTCATCCTATGGTACTTACTTGGGCCGTATCCCAGTCCACTGTTATTTAGCACACCATGCCACCTCGGTTTGGACCCAGGCATATGTAAAGCGATCTTGACCCATCTCAAATGGGAACAGCCTGGTCAAACTGCCAGAACAGGTCCTCCCTGAACTGGAACACAAGCAACCCAGTACTGGTTTCATGATACTTAGGGCTCAATAACCAGGTATAGCTTGGTTCCAGTGACAGAGTGTGAAACAAACATTCAGAAATGGGGTCAACACCAACAAATGAAATATGTCTTTCCAGGGGCCAAACAATTCTTAAGATTACACTGGGCCGACAGAGACAGAAGACGAGTGAGAGGTGGGGATAGAGGAGGACAGAGTTTGATGTATACAAAAGACAGAGTTGAGAAAGATAAAGTTCTCTTTCCCAGCAGACCCCTTTGAAGGTGGGGCCCTGGGTAATTACCCATTTTGCTGTTGCCTTAATACATCTCTGGCATTTTAGAAGAGGTAGAACATGGACAGAAACAGTGATTTCAGTTGTGGCTTTTCGATGCTCTACCCCCATACTTTTCAACCACTAACACCCATAGCGAAGCAGGCAATTAGAACAAATCTAATAAATATATATAAATGATTTGGAAGTACGAAGTCAAACAAAACTGTGCTGACTCCAAAAAATGCATTTATCCTTTCACTATTGTTGATGTTTCTCATTAATGTTATATCAGCAATGAAGGCCACAAAAACACACACAGGGTCTGATTCACAAAGGTAAACTTACACGTTTGGGTAAGTTTAAGGTTATTTGCAATTCACAAAGTGAGTAGTATCTTTACGACTGTGGAGTCTCTGCACTTGTGTCATAGACTCGATACATAAAAAGATGGCAGTTGTAAAGATACTACTCAAAAAACTGCTTTGTGAATTTCAAAAAATCATAACCTTACACAAAAGTGTAAATTTACCTTTTTTAATAAGGTCCACAAACAAGAAATGGATCTCATTCCTTTGTTATAAAATTAATTGGAAAACACATACCCACAAACATGCATTCACACATACACTAGCATCTGTGGAGTCTTCAGCGCAATCAAACAAAATGGCAAAATAAAGTTAACACTCCATTTTATCAAAATCTTTGCCATAGGTAAGTTCCTATTTCTCAGTGAAGTCTGACAAGGTTGCATCTTGACTCCTAGCCTTTTCTGTTCATACATTAATTATTTGGACGGGTGTCTCTCTGGGAGCTCTGCATCTGGGTGGTGGCTTGTTGAATACTTTGGGGCAGATTTACAAGCCCCTTGCGCCACTTTTGCATCATTTTTAACATGGGAAAAATGACACAAAAGTGGCGCAAGGGGCTTGTAAGTCTGCCCCTTTGCTTTTAGCCGATGATGCAGCATTTTTCTCAAAGACCCTATGCGTCGCTGTAAACTCTCTTCTGCGGAGAGAAACACATGGTTGAATAATAGCAACAACAAAACCAAAAACATGGCAATGAATCCTCATAGCTATGTCAAATGTACTTACATTTTTTTTTTTTTTAGGAGTTTTATATAGTGCAAACTAGACCCCGAGACATTGGGTATCAGAGCGCTTTACATGAGCACCAGTTTCGTTACAGAAGGACACATTCATTTCTTTTTTTTTGTTAGACACGGGGAGATTAAGTGATTTGCCCAGAATCACAGGATGTTGAACGTCGTTGCCAAGACTCGAACCTGGTTCCCCTGCTTCGAGGTAGACCGCTCTAGCCGTAAGGCTACATCCTCTCCCCAATGACACTGGTAGACTCCTTCTCGGTTAAGACTTGAGATGGTACGAACAACATAGCAAAATTGGGCTGTGCTGTCTCCTAGATTGAGTAGATGCAACTCAGTGATGCTTCTCTAGGTGTGCTACAGTGCCACTTCCCATCAACTAAATTCTATCAGGCCAATTTCGTACAAATATCTGCCTGTGTTGCCAAGCTTTGGGACTAAAAATGTTGGTCAAAGTTAACAATAATCAGAAATTTTGTCTGAGACCTCACATGAATGTTCTATTCTTAGGAGTGCCCAATTTGTAAATATTGATATCGTCCAAGATTTATCCATGTTCACACAGCAAACCTTAGGGCCGGATTACGAGTTTAGGTGTTATTTAACACACTCTGATAATTAATTATACCATAGGGCACGTTATATCTCGGGTTTGATAAATAACACCTATTATGAGTTTGTCTGGAATAACATGCGGATTTTGGTGTCTCAGCAAAATCCCCAATGATACGGTAAATACTGGATGCTTTTCCCCCATTAAATTTCAGAAGGTTTGACATACTGAAATTTAATGCCGGTTGAATTATTTTATGCATCCGATAATTACTGGATGTGTTAAATACCTTCAAACTTGTAATTCCTACACATGCTTATACAGAGGTTTACACACGAGGCGGAATTAACCGATCCACTCTTAATCAGGCCCTTAGGGTCTGTAGGACACTGAAGTTGGACAATGCATAAATTCATGATTCCTCAATGGAAACAAGATTGCCACTGCTAGTTTGCAGGTAAATGTTTATGAAAAGAGTTCTCTATTTGTATAATGCCTCTGATGAAATATAAATGGGGTGTTGGGGCTTACTTGGATTGAATGTCTCCCTCTAACATTAAATCTTTCTTTGAGAAATTCTATTTTGGGAGTCTGCCTTTCGATAGCTGACAAAAATTTTGAAAGAGCCTGTAGCATTAAAGACGTGTAGTTTTAGTGTTACTGAAGACGAAAGTGGTGAATATTAGAAATACACAAAATATTTTGATATTATGTAAAGCAGTTTTCCAGGAGCCCGCAAATGTTGTGTTGACCCAATCTATTGCTTCTGCATGCTGTATTCAAATTAAACACTAGCATTCTTGATCATCCTCTTTAAACTATTTAGTTCACAGAAGTACAAACATAGATTTGCATTTTTTCAATTCAAGCAACCTCTAGAACAACAAATATTTCTTTATTGTAAATTTTATGATATATGCTTGGTTTGATATTGTAGATATTTGCCACAGTTGCATATGCTTGACGAAGTGTGTTCTTATGTCATATTGTATTACATGAATTCAATTTGGCTATTAGATGTACAATTTTCCTTTGTAATATGATTTTCAGGCGTTGCTCTGGAAAATAAATCCCATTGATTGACTCATTGAGATAAGTTATCTTGGACATCTGGCAAGGCCTTTTACCTCCTGAACCTGGTTTGGAGCCTCTTGGACCCTCCTCTTATTGCACGTGTGCATGTTGCATTTTGGTGCCATCACAAGAATGCTTACTACATGGTGCATATTTGTGAAAGTTTTGTGTTGGCCCACTACTTCAGTGCTAAGGGCCAGGAAGCAAGACATTAAAAAGGGGCAGGGGCCTGTGCACAGGCGATTGCAGTGCATATCTGTACCCGCCTAGAGGAGGGACGTACCTAATGGGTTCTTTGGTTCCCTGTGTCCCCTTTCCCTGGGATGCTCAGTGTGCCCCCATTAGATTGTTATCCCCTTCTCCCACTTTGAAATGTAGAGGCAGGCCATGTTCCCATGTAAATGAGTGAAATAACCCAAGGAATAATGCCAAAGGACATGTTGTGCTGGCCTAATCCATATTACAGATGTGGCCATGCAAGCATCTGCAGCTCCAAAAGCCTGTTGTGCCTACAGGCAGTGTGTGTAAGATGGGCTATTGGTACTTCGGGGTTTCTCCTAAATTTAAATGTGATCTTTGAAGTTAATTTCTATTACAAGTTCTATTGCTGCCATGCTAGTGTGTTATATTCATCTACAGAATTCACAGGTGGTTTACATGAAGTTGTGAATTCTTGGTGTGAAAATTCACTCACTACCCCTATGAGCTGGAGAAACACTGTTGCCATGGGCCCTCATGCAAACAAGGAAAATAGGCCTTCCACTTACTGTTTGGCCTAAAAGACAGCCCAAAATGGAGGTGGAGAGAGCCTCCCATAAAACTGTATCCTGGTGCAACTGTATCTACTGCACTATTTATAGCTATGCCCCAGTGTTGAGCCATACCTCAAACACCAATACATATATAGACATTGGACTGAATCACAAATGTCAATCTATGAGTGGCACAAATATATTCATAGACAGCTTCCAAATGCTTAGATACATGTTTATTCGCATGACTATCAGGGCAAGGACAGACATATTATTTGTTTAAGTTATGAGGATGATTCCCAACAAAGAATCAATCTTATTGTGGAACGAGTCCTCCACCCACCCACCTTGCAAAACAAAACCCAAATCTTCACTTGTGGTCCAACTATAATGGAGCATCTTCTTTAATTATAATTATTTCAAGCAATGAGTTTAGTTCTCATGGATAATTACCTCTAATTTTCTAATGCTGTTTGCCATCTAATTGAAGTTGTATGCATGTGATCTTTTCTTATGTTAAGATGTTAGACCTGGCCCTTTTTGCAGGGTCATCCCCAAACTTTTTGCCTTCACCCTCCTGTTTTCTTAACCCATTTTTGTTGGCTTTAAGACTCTGTGCACTTTACAACTGCTAACCAGTGCTAAGTGCTGGTGTTCTCTCATTAAAAGATCGTAGACTTGGCCTTCTTCTAATTGCCTATTTAATTTACTTGTAAGTACCTAGTAAAGTGCTATTACACGACCTCATGACCTACAAATTAAATGCTACTAATAGGCTTGCTGCAGCAACAAATAATGGATGGAATGCTGAATAAATCAAACATTCAGCCTCAGTCAAGAGATCTGGGTTAAATCAATCGTTCTTTTGCTCACTACGCCACCCCAGTTTGAACGCAGCCATATGCAAATCACTCTTGAACCTACTCCTCATGGGAACAGTCCAGCCCGAACTGCCAAGCTGGGCTCTTCCTGGACCAGAAACAAGCATCCTGGGACCCTTTCTTTTTGCACTAGTAGGCTTGCAGCACTCATTGTGCCTCCACTTAAGTAGCCCTTTAAACGTGTCTCAGGCCTGCCATTGCAGCCTGTGTGTGCAGTTTTAAACTGCCATTTTAATAAAATGAGGCTTCCATGTGTTCGTTTCCAAGAGAAGGTTTATTTACACCCACCAGAACAGTCCACACCAGCAGCAGATCCCGCAACTGACGCTCTCCATCTGAGGTCCCACGTTCTGCTGCTGATGTACTTAACATTCCCAGAAAGAATCTCACATTAAAGGGCAAGTTACAACACATCTTCCCTTTACAATATTAATGAGAGGTAAGAAGGGAAAAAGGGAAAGGACATGGGAAAGAACAAATAAACGGCAGAGCACAAACAGAGTGCTAAAAATATCAAAAGTTATAATAAGAATCGAACATGAAAGTGAGCACAGTAAAAAAATAACACCATTACTTAAGAATGTAATCTTGGAGATATGATGGTGACCTCCTTGCTCTATTATTGCGAAAAAGCGGATCAGCTTGAACCTTTCCATCACTACACTGGAAATGATTGGACTCGAGCTGAAACCCCACATTACCATCTTCTCTTCCACAAACGGGACATGCTCCAAACATCACCACCACTGAGCATGACAACATTTCTCATTACCTTGATGATGCGTTTGGGACCAAAAATGTAGTTTCACCTTTGCGAGACCACACTGCTTTTTTGACAAAAACAAGATCACACACTTTCCAAACACACTTTCGTGCTCCCATCTTGGCATCAAACCTTTGTTTATAATTCTCTTGATACCTTTTTACTTTCCAATTATTCACAACACTGCTCCTATCTTTTACACTCAACCACACAGGATTGAGTTTTGAACCGGCTGCTCTACCCTTGAGCTTTTTAAACGGCGAGCAACCAGTCACACTGTTTGGACTATTTCTATGTGCCCATAATTTTTCTCTAAGAATGCATTTGAGAGGGGATCTTGTTTCCACAGCAGTTTGAGCAGATGCTGTTATCAGCCTATTCATGCTCTCTACTAACCGTTGACTTGTGGTGTATAAAGAGCAGTCCGGTTATGACTCTACAGTGTTCCTGCTAATTCAACAAATGAGAAAAAAATGTCTTTGCAGTACCAAATTGCCTCTGCATTCTATGACTTGGTGAATGTGTAGGCTGTGGCTCACCCTATTTCTGTTCTTCATCTTCATCTTCATCTGAAAAAATAACAGTTTTATCTTAACAAATAGTACTCACTTGACAGCACGTCTTGTAGCAAAAACTACAAGTTAAATAAATTACTATGGCCTGTTCATGCTCTTCCAAACCTACATCTTCAGCTGATTTGCACTCCTACCCCGTTGAGGAGAACTGTGCACAACAAAGGCTCTGCCTGTACTTGAGCGCTGCACTCTCTCTAGGTTAACAGGTACCTACCTGTGATATTAGATCGTAGAAATATTGCACCCAACCCTCTCGGAGTCACAACCACCTGACTCACTTTCTTGTCTAACAAAGCAGCAACTAAGGTACAATACATCAACAATGTTCCAATACATTTTATCCATATATTACTCTTTCTTGCTAAGAACACATCCAGGTTCTTCATTTGAGAGTAACCACCTAGCTAGCACCATATGCATTCTTTGTTCAAGCAAGTCACCTCTTGTAGCAAACTCAAAGCAACAATAGTTCATTAGCTGATTGCCAATAACATTGGGCCTTTGACTTTTTAACATTGCTCAGAAACATTATGTTTTGTTATTTGTAACAGTGCCTAAGCAATGTCAAATTCTCATTGGAATTTATCATGTGCAATAATTTCACATTGACTTGCATATGCACTAGATCTAATGACCTTATGAAAATGTAATCCTTTTCCAAACAACTCACAGCTCTAGCAAAAGGTGAGGTCATTCTAATAGCAAAACTCAACTTTGCCCCAAAAAAATGACAAAATAGCATCACTAACCATCACCTCCTATGATCCAACTTGCAATACTTGTACCTCAGTTAATAGGAGCAGAAGCAGATCCTTGTCCCAAGGGCAAGGATTTCTGTTTAGTTGTAGCTGGCTGCAGTGCTTTATTTGTAAAACAATAAGTGCCATGGCCCAAGGTTTTGCTCAAAAGCCCACAGCCACTGCAATGGAATGTCAGGGTGCTGAATACCAAGGCAGTGTTGTCTTGATTCCACCTCATTCCTCTTTCATCCACTACCAGATGCTCCCTACACCTCTATCTCAATCTTGAAGTTTCTTTTTCATCTCTGGTTTCTCCCTTTGTCACTGTCTTTCCAACTTTCTCTTTCTCATACTTTCACCATTTTGTTTATTTTCTCTCTTGCCCTGGTCAAAATCTAATGAGGAAAAACAAGTGTCAGTCCCCAAAAATGGTTTCTTTTGCAATTGTCGCCCTACGTGGGAAGGGTCTGTCCAGACATGGGTCCCGTGCTCACTACACCACTGGATTCAAGCTAGCCTGGCTGATGAAGGGTGATGCCCTGAAACCGGTCCCAGGATGCTTGTTTCCGGTCCAGGGAGGACCTGGCTTGGCAGTTCGGGCTGGACTGTTCCCACAAGGAACAGGGTCAAGACTGATTTGCATATGGCTGGGTCCAAACTGGGGTGGTGTGGTGAGCAAAAGAATGATGGATTTAACCCAGATCCTTGTGACTGGGGGTGAATGTTTGCATTGTCCAGCATTCCGTCCATCAATTGTTTCTTTTGCATTTGTCGCCCTAAGTGGAAAGGGTATGCCCAGACGTGGGTTCCGTGCTCACTACACCACTGGATTTAAGCTAGCCTGGCTGATGAAGGGTGATGCCCTGAAACCGGTCCCAGGATGCTTGTTTCCGGTCCAGGGAGGACCTGGCTTGGCAGTTCGGCTGGACTGTTCCCACAAGGAACAGGGTCAAGACTGATTTACATATGGCTGGGTCCAAACTGGGGTGGTGTGGTGAGCAAAAGAATGATGGATTTAACCCAGATTCTTGTGACTGGGGGTGAATGTTTGCATTGTCCATCATTCCGTCCATCAATTGTTTCTTTTGCATTTGTCGCCCTAAGTGGGAAGGGTATGCCCAGACGTGGGTCCCGTGCTCACTACACCACTGGATTCAAGCTAGCCTGGCTGATGAAGGGTGATGCCCTGAAACCGGTCCCAGGATGCTTGTTTCCGGTCCAGGGAGGACCTGGCTTGGCAGTTCGGGCTGGACTGTTCCCACAAGGAACAGGGTCAAGACTGATTTGCATATGGCTGGGTCCAAACTGGGGTGGTGTGGTGAGCAAAAGAATGATGGATTTAACCCAGATCCTTGTGACTGGGGGTGAATGTTTGCATTGTCCAGCATTCCGTCCATCAATTGTTTCTTTTGCATTTGTCGCCCTAAGTGGGAAGGGTATGCCCAGACGTGGGTCCCGTGCTCACTACACCACTGGATTCAAGCTAGCCTGGCTGATGAAGGGTGATGCCCTGAAACCGGTCCCAGGATGCTTGTTTCCGGTCCAGGGAGGACCTGGCTTGGCAGTTCGGGCTGGACTGTTCCCACAAGGAACAGGGTCAAGACTGATTTGAATATGGCTGCGTCCAAACTGTGGTGGTGTGGTGAGTAAAAGAATGATGGATTTAACCCAGATCCTTGTGACTGGGGGTGAATGTTTGCATTGTCCAGCATTCCGTCCATCAATTGTTTCTTTTGCATTAGTCCCCAAAAATAAGCACGGGGGATACACCTGCAACCAGCAATTCAGAATGAGCACTGGACACCTTTCACATTTTTAAGACTCTTTTGACCAGCAACCCTTCCATTCAAGAATAGAGCAGCATTTGCTGGTGGTACCTCCTGCTACCAGGGAAGAGAATGAAACATCACCTCTCCCTTCCTTCCAAAACATGACCCATCTTAGAACCATCAGTAAAAATGCATAAATAGTAAACAATGCAAATGACAGAAAATCTCAAGAACAGCTTCACCCTAGTTAGGGCTCACCAGCCAGGTATAGCTTGCTTCCAGTGATTCAGAATGCACAGATCCCAAATTGGGGCATACCAGCCCTACTTAGGGCGACACACCAAAGTATACAAAAAATAGACTGATGGAATGCTTGAATTAATCTCATCCTATGGTACTTACTTGGGCCGTATCCCAGTCCACTGTTATTTAGCACACCATGCCACCTCGGTTTGGACCCAGGCATATGTAAAGCGATCTTGACCCATCTCAAATGGGAACAGCCTGGTCAAACTGCCAGAACAGGTCCTCCCTGAACTGGAACACAAGCAACCCAGTACTGGTTTCATGATACTTAGGGCTCAATAACCAGGTATAGCTTGGTTCCAGTGACAGAGTGTGAAACAAACATTCAGAAATGGGGTCAACACCAACAAATGAAATATGTCTTTCCAGGGGCCAAACAATCCTTAAGATTACACTGGGCCGACAGAGACAGAGGACGAGTGAGAGGTGGGGATAGAGGAGGACAGAGTTTGATGTATACAAAAGACAGAGTTGAGATAGAGAAAGATAAAGTTCTCTTTCCCAGCAGACCCCTTTGAAGGTGGGGCCCTGGGTAATTACCCATTTTGCTGTTGCCTTAATACATCTCTGGCATTTTAGAAGAGGTAGAACATGGACAGAAACAGTGATTTCAGTTGTGGCTTTTCGATGCTCTACCCCCATACTTTTCAACCACTAACAACCATAGCGAAGCAGGCAATTAGACGTGGAACGGAGCTGCCATGTATCAAATCAGCCCCAAACAAATCTAATAAATATATATAAATGATTTGGAAGTACGAAGTCAAACAAAACTGTACTGACTCCAAAAAATGCATTTATCCTTTCACTATTGTTGATGTTTCTCATTAATGTTATATCAGCAATGAAGGCCACAAAAACACACACAGGGTCTGATTCACAAAGGTAAACTTACACGTTTGGGTAAGTTTAAGGTTATTTGCAATTCACAAAGTGAGTAGTATCTTTACGACTGTGGAGTCTCTGCACTTGTGTCATAGACTCGATACATAAAAAGATGGCAGTTGTAAAGATACTACTCATAAAACTGCTTTGTGAATTTCAAAAATCATAACCTTACACAAAGTGTAAATTTACCTTTTTAATAAGGTCCACAAACAAGAAATGGATCTCATTCCTTTGTTATAAAATTAATTGGAAAACACATACCCACAAACATGCATTCACACATACACTAGCATCTGTGGAGTCTTCAGCGCAATCAAACAAAATGGCAAAATAAAGTTAACACTCCATTTTATCAAAATCTTTGCCATAGGTAAGTTCCTATTTCTCAGTGAAGTCTGACAAGGTTGCATCTTTACTCCTAGACTTTTCTGTTCATATATTAATTATTTGGACAGGTGTCTCTCTGGGAGCTCTGCATCTGGGTGGTGGCTTGTTGAATACTTTGGGGCAGATTTACAAGCCCCTTGCGCCACTTTTGCATAATTTTTAACATGGGAAAAATGACGCAAAAGTGGCGCAAGGAGCTTGTAAATCTGCCCCTTTGCTTAGCCGATGATGCAGCATTTTTCTCAAAGACCCTATGCGTCGCTGTAAACTCTCTTCTGCGGAGAGAAACACATGGTTGAATAATAGCAACAACAAAACCAAAAACATGGCATTGAATGCTCATAGCTATGTCAAATGTACTTAAATTTTTTTTTTTTTTTTAGTTTTATATAGTGCGAACTAGACCCCGAGACACTGGGTATCAGAGCGCTTTACATGAGCACCAGTTTCGTTACAGAAGGACACATTCATTTCTTTTTTTTTTGTTAGATACGGGAGATTAAGTGATTTGCCCAGAATCACAGGATATTGAACGTCGTTGCCAAGACTCGAACCTGGTTCCCCTGCTTCGAGGTAGACCGCTCTAGCCGTAAGGCTACATCCTCTCCCCAATGACACTGGTAGAGTCCTTCTCGGTTAAGACTTGAGATGGTACGAACAACATAGCAAAATTGGGCTGTGCTGTCTCCTAGATTGAGTAGATGCAACTCAGTGATGCTTCTCTAGGTGTGCTACAGTGCCACTTCCCATCAACTAAATTCTATCAGGCCAATTTCGTACAAATATCTGCCTGTGTTGCCAAGCTTTGGGACTAAAAATGTTGGTCAAAGTTAACAATAATCAGAAATTTTGTCTGAGACCTCACATGAATGTTCTATTCTTAGGAGTGCCCAATTTGTAAATATTGATATCGTCCAAGATTTATCCATGTTCACACAGCAAACCTTAGGGCCTGATTACGAGTTTAGGTGTTATTTAACACACTCTGATAATTAATTATACCATAGGGCACGTTATATCTCGGGTTTGATAAATAACACCTATTATGAATTTGTCTGGAATAACATGCAGATTTTGGTGTCTCAGCAAAATCCCCAATGATACGGTAAATACTGGATGCTTTTCCCCCATTAAATTTCAGAAGGTTTGACATACTGAAATTTAATGCCAGTTGAATTATTTTATGCATCCGATAATTACTGGATGTGTTAAATACCTTCAAACTTGTAATTCCTACACATGCTTATACAGAGGTTTACACACTAGGCGGAATTAACCGATCCACTCTTAATCAGGCCCTTAGGGTCTATAGGACACTGAAGTTGGACAATGCATAAATTCATGATTCCTCAATGGAAACAAGATTGCCACTGCTAGTTTGCAGGTAAATGTTTATGAAAAGAGTTCTCTATTTGTATAATGCCTCTGATGAAATATAAATGGGGTGTTGGGGCTTACTTGGAGTGAATGTCTCCCTCTAACATTAAATCTTTCTTTGAGAAATTCTATTTTGGGAGTCTGCCTTTCGATAGCTGACAAAAATTTTGAAAGAGCCTGTAGCATTAAAGACGTGTAGTTTTAGTGTTACTGAAGACGAAAGTGGTGAATATTAGAAATACACAAAATATTTTGATATTATGTAAAGCAGTTTTCCAGGAGCCCGCAAATGTTGTGTTGACCCAATCTATTGCTTCTGCATGCTGTATTCAAATTAAACACTAGCATTCTTGATCATCCTCTTTAAACTATTTAGTTCACAGAAGTACAATCATAGATTTGCATTTTTTCAATTCAAGCAACCTCTAGAACAACAAATATTTCTTTATTGTAAATTTTATGATATATGCTTGGTTTGATATTGTAGATATTTGCCACAGTTGCATATGCTTGACAAAGTGTGTTCTTATGTCATATTGTATTACATGAATTCAATTTGGCTATTAGATGTACAATTTTCCTTTGTAATATGATTTTCAGGCGTTGCTCTGGAAAATAAATCCCATTGATTGACTCATTGAGATAAGTTATCTTGGACATCTGGCAAGGCCTTTTACCTCCTGAACCTGGTTTGGAGCCTCTTGGACCCTGCTCTTATTGCACGTGTGCATGTTGCATTTTGGTGCCATCACAAGAATGCTTACTACATGGTGCATATTTGTGAAAGTTTTGTGTTGGCCCACTACTTCAGTGCTAAGGGCCAGGAAGCAAGACATTAAAAAGGGGCAGGGGCCTGTGCACAGGCGATTGCAGTGCATATCTGTACCCGCCTAGAGGAGGGACGTACCTAATGGGTTCTTTGGTTCCCTGTGTCCCCTTTCCCTGGGATGCTCAGTGTGCCCCCATTAGATTGTTATCCCCTTCTCCCACTTTGAAATGTAGAGGCAGGCCATGTTCCCATGTAAATGAGTGAAATAACCCAAGGAATAATGCCAAAGGACATGTTGTGCTGGCCTAATCCATATTACAGATGTGGCCATGCAAGCATCTGCAGCTCCAAAAGCCTGTTGTGCCTACAGGCAGTGTGTGTAAGATGGGCTATTGGTACTTCGGGGTTTCTCCTAAATTTAAATGTGATCTTTGAAGTTAATTTCTTTTACTAGTTCTATTGCTGCCATGCTAGTGTGTTATATTCATCTACAGAATTCACAGGTGGTTTACATGAAGTTGTGAATTCTTGGTGTGAAAATTCACTCACTACCCCTATGAGCTGGAGAAACACTGTTGCCATGGGCCCTCATACAAACAAGGAAAATAGGCCTTCCACTTACTGTTTGGCCTAAAAGACAGCCCAAAATGGAGGTGGAGAGAGCCTCCCATAAAACTGTATCCTGGTGCAACTGTATCTACTGCACTATTTATAGCTATGCCCCAGTGTTGAGCCATACCTCAAACACAAATACATATGTAGACATTGGACTGAATCACAAATGTCAATCTATGAGTGGCACAAATATATTCATAGACAGCTTCCAAATGCTTAGATACATGTTTATTCGCATGACTATCAGGGCCAGGACAGACATATTATTTGTTTAAGTTATGAGGATGATTCCCAACAAAGAATCAATCTTATTGTGGAACGAGTCCTCCACCCACCCACCTTGCAAAACAAAACCCAAAACTTCACTTGTGGTCCAACTATAATGGAGCATCTTCTTTAATTATAATTATTTCAAGCAATGAGTTTAGTTCTCATGGATAATTACCTCTAATTTTCTAATGCTGTTTGCCATCTAATTGAAGTTGTATGCATGTGATCTTTTCTTAGGTTAAGATGTTAGACCTGGCCCTTTTTGCAGGGTCATCCCCAAACTTTTTGCCTTCACCCTCCTGTTTTCTTAACCCATTTTTGTTGGCTTTAAGACTCTGTGCACTTTACAACTGCTAACCAGTGCTAAGTGCTGGTGTTCTCTCATTAAAAGATGGTAGACTTGGCCTTCTTCTAATTGCCTATTTAATTTACTTGTAAGTACCTAGTAAAGTGCTATTACATGACCTCATGACCTACAAATTAAATGCTACTAATAGGCTTGCTGCAGCAACAAATAATGGATGGAATGCTGAATAAATCAAACATTCAGCCTCAGTCAAGAGATCTGGGTTAAATCAATCATTCTTTTGCTCACTACGCCACCCCAGTTTGAACGCAGCCATATGCAAATCACTCTTGAACCTACTCCTCATGGGAACAGTCCAGCCCGAACTGCCAAGCTGGGCTCTTCCTGGACCAGAAACAAGCATCCTGGGACCCTTTCTTTTTGCACTAGTAGGCTTGCAGCACTCATTGTGCCTCCACTTAAGTAGCCCTTTAAACGTGTCTCAGGCCTGCCATTGCAGCCTGTGTGTGCAGTTTTAACTGCCATTTTAATAAAATGAGGCTTCCCTATGTTCGTTTCCAA
Source organism: Calotriton arnoldi (assembly GCA_963921515.1). Lineage (NCBI taxonomy): Eukaryota > Metazoa > Chordata > Amphibia > Caudata > Salamandridae > Calotriton > Calotriton arnoldi. The sequence continues at coordinate 1,321,482 of CAWUFW010003722.1, forward strand.
GAGAAGGTTTATTTACACCCACCAGAACAGTCCACACCAGCAGCAGATCCCGCAACTGACGCTCTCCATCTGAGGTCCCACGTTCTGCTGCTGATGTACTTAACATTCCCAGAAAGAATCTCACATTAAAGGGCAAGTTACAACACATCTTCCCTTTACAATATTAATGAGAGGTAAGAAGGGAAAAAGGGAAAGGACATGGGAAAGAACAAATAAACGGCAGAGCACAAACAGAGTGCTAAAAATATCAAAAGTTATAATAAGAATCGAACATGAAAGTGAGCACAGTAAAAAAATAACACCATTACTTAAGAATGTAATCTTGGAGATATGATGGTGACCTCCTTGCTCTATTATTGCGACCAAGTGGATCAGCTTGAACCTTTCCATCACTACACTGGAAATGATTGGACTCGAGCTGAAACCCCACATTACCATCTTCTCTTCCACAAACGGGACATGCTCCAAACATCACCACCACTGAGCATGACAACATTTCTCATTACCTTGATGATGCGTTTGGGACCAAAAATGTAGTTTCACCTTTGGGAGACCACACTGCTTTTTGACAAAAACAAGATCACACACTTTCCAAACACACTTTCGTGCTCCCATCTTGGCATCAAACCTTTGTTTATAATTCTCTTGATACCTTTTTACTTTCCAATTATTCACAACACTGCTCCTATCTTTTACACTCAACCACACAGGATTGAGTTTTGAACCGGCTGCTCTACCCTTGAGCTTTTTAAACGGCGAGCAACCAGTCACACTGTTTGGACTATTTCTATGTGCCCATAATTTTTCTCTAAGAATGCATTTGAGAGGGGATCTTGTTTCCACAGCAGTTTGAGCAGAGGCTGTTATCAGCCTATTCATGCTCTCTACTAACCGTTGACTTGTGGTGTATAAAGAGCAGTCCGGTTATGAGTGATGGAGTGATCCTTTAAAAAATCCATCATCTCTTGAGAAGTGAACTGCACCCCGTTATCAGAGACTAAAATATTAGGTATGCCCTCACACGTGAATGCGTCCTTAAGAAACTCAATGATATTCTTTGTCACAACAGAACTCATGGTGCAAGCAAAGACCCATTTAGATGTGTAATCAACAAGGACGACCACAAACCTCTCTGTGGGAGACAAGATATCAAAAGGTCCAACAACGTCAATAGCAAGTTTGGACCAGGGACGTTCAGGTATGGCAACAGGTGAGAGAGGTGCCACATTCACTTTTCTCAATTTATCATTCCCAGCACATATGGTACAATCCCTTACAGCTACTTCAACTTGTCGGTCAACCTCCGACCACCAATAGGATTCCCTGACTCTTGCTTTGGTTAAGCTACGTCCGAGATGACCTTCATGCGCCAAATTGATTATTTTTCTCTCATCAAACAAGGAGGAACTAATCTCTCACCCGAAAAAGTTCCCCTTGCGAAATGTTCAATTCATCATGAACATTCCAGTAACCTTTTGCACAATTGGGAACATCATTAATTGTAGGCCCCCCATTGACAACAAACTCCATTACAGGTTTCCCTTGACTTGTCGCACTCAGAACTGACTTTCCATTTCTCTTTATTAAGTGCTGATTCCTTCACCCAAGAAACTGAACAGTCAGAACTGTTCGAAATAATTTTGTCTAAGGGCATCCTTGAAAGAAAATCAGCTGGAATATTTTTAAGTGCAGGCAGGTACTCTACTGTGAAATTGTATTCCCAGAGTCATTCAACCCATCTTTTAATTCTGGGAGTGGTACTCTCAACATTCCTACAAGCAAACATGTGTACAAGAGGCTTGTGGTCAGTTTAACCAAAAATGGTAAACCCCACTAGTAAAATCTAAAATGATTGATAGCCCAAGAACAGGCTAACGCCTCACGCTCAATTACTGAGTAACGCTCTTCTGCTCCTTTCAATGAGCGAGAGGCAAAACCAATGACCTTTTCATTGCCATCAACCATTTGGGATAGAACTGTGTCCAAACCCCGTACACTGGCATCAGTAGTCAGGATAGTCTTTTTTGAGTACATCAAAATGGCCCAAAGTTGGCATGCATGCAATCTCATTCTTAACTTTGTTAAAAGCATTAACACAATCTTCTGTCCATTTGAAATCCACACCCTTTTTAGCAGCAGTCTTAAGGGTTGCACAACACTAGCAAAGTTGTACACAAACTTTGAGTAATATTCAGATAAACCAAGGAAAGATTTCACTTGGTCTTTGTTCAATGGAGCTGGTGCCTGTAATATTGCCTCTGCAAGATCAATTTTGGACTAATGCCTTCACTGGAAATAGAGTGTCCTAGGTAGGATACAGACCCAACTCTGAATTTACACTTTTCGCTTTTCAAAGTAAGTCCACGTTCTTCTAGTCTAGACAGTACTTTGAACAATACTTTGTCATGGTTGGCTCTATTCTGCCCATAGACAAGTATATTTTCCTGAAAAAATAAGACAGAGTCAATTCCAGTTAATACATTTTTCATCACTCTTTGAAAACACGCAGCAGCACTCGCCAATCCGAATGGCATCCTGATGAATCTATAAGCACCTAAGGGTGTTACGAAAGATGTTAGTGCCCTTGAGTCTTCATGTAGCATGATCTGGTGATGAGCTGACGATAAATCCATCACGCTGAAAATACAAGCACCTCCCAATTTTGCCAGGGCTTCATTAATGTTTGGCAAAGGCTGCCTGTCGACCCAGATACAGTTATTTAAGCTTCTTAAGTCCACACACATCCTAATTTTGCTGCCCTTGTCCTTGGGGGCTAAAACAATGGGAGCCAACCATTCTGAAGATTCTATCTCTTCAATGACTCCCAACTCAAGTAGTCTGCTGATTTCTTCTTGAACGGGTTTCATCATGAGATTAGGCACCTTTCTTACCTTGTGTACTACTGGTTTCGCCTTGTCCTTTAAAACTATTTTGTGATTGAAACCATTAAGAAGCCCAAGATTTCCACTGAAAACCCCAGGATATTTTCCTACAATATCTTGATCATCACTCTGATGTGTGACTAGCATTACCTGATCAGGCGCATTTGGGTTCAAAATGATTCCAAGGTCTTTTTGGTGTTGCCACCCTAAAAGATTATCCCCACGCTTGGCAACATAAACTTTACCAAAAGTTTCTCTTCCTTTAAACACAATCGATTGAATGGAATAACCTATTAAATCAATACTTTTCCCCCGTACCCTACAGGATTGATGTCAGGTGGCAAGAGTTTTACATTGTTGAGCTCAAAGGTGGAATTCCAAAATCTGTCGCTTAACAAGGTGTACGGTGAACCTGAGTCAGCCAGTACTGGAACTTTTTTGTCAGCTATGTATACATCACATTTTGGCATAACAACATTACCTGCATCAACATATTTTACATCATGTACTGACTTAATAATATTTTCTGTAATGCAGTGAATGGCTTGCTGAGAAAATATTTCATCATCCTCAACCATGTTTACTTTTGTGTTTCTACACATGTGGGCATCATGCCCTTTTTTCCCACAATTTCTACAATTCATACTCCTGGCAAAACAATTGGGAAAATTTGGTCCATGGTTCTGACTTCCGCACCTAGGGCATCTTAATTTGGCATCCTTATTTGAATTATAGTTAAATTTTTGTTTATCAAACTTTGCAGACCCTTTCTCCTGTTTAATATTTGCTTTACACACAGTTGCAACTGAGGCGTCATGTGATACATTATCCAGATCATCCTTTTTTATATTGGCAATGGCATCAGCCAGAACAGTGCTGTTGCGCATTTCTTTTACCCAATGAGAAGTGTGTTCGATGCTCTCAACAATAGTAATAGCTTCTTTAAGATTTAGATTTTTTTATAACAACTTATCTTGAATCTTTGAGTCATTACTACATCGCACCAGTTGGTCGTGAATGAGAGAATCAGTCAACTGCTCACACTCACAAGTCTGAGCCAAAGATTTTAATGCTGCTACATAGTTACCAACTCTCTCTCCTTTGGCCTGTACACGCATGAAAAATTTGTGTCTTTCCATGACAACATTCAATCGTGGTCCAAAATGAGTTTGTAGTAGTAAAACACTCATTTCATAGACATCGTTAGGTTCGCCAGCCCCTCTGCCAATTGGTATGGGATCCAAACTATCGTAGATATTTCTGCCTTCAATGCCAAGATTATGAAGCAAAACTGCCTGTTTTCTAGCAGCAGAGAACTTTTCACCACCAATGGCTATGAGATATGAATCAAAAAGTGGTTTCCATTTCTTCCATGGAAGAATAGGCTCGCCATACTCACATAAAAACTGAGGTGGTTGGCTCATGCCACTGGACGTTGACATGCTGAAAGGTAAAGTAACTAAACAAACTAACAAAATAAGCTAATACAATAATCTTAAACAATAGTCTAATAAAATAAAACAACAAACTAACTGAAATGCTAGTTTTTAATGGTAGTAGTAGTTTGTCAATTAACTCCTTGTCTGTTCCACTCCCTTTAAATACTTATAAAAAAAAATAGGCAACTCTATATTCCTGCTGGTGTTGTTAGAAAAATGGTAAAAATAATATAAAACTAACAAAATAAATTAAAACAATTAACTTATCTGTTGAGGGAGTTTTCTTTTCTAAATCTTTCGTTTTCAGGATTCAGGATTCTTCTCTTCCTTTTCTTTCTTACTTTTTGTGAACACACATACATGGTAAACTGATGACAGCTCTGCGTGATAGAGTTGAGTCACACATTCATATGAAACAAATGACAGCACAAAGCGTAAGCGCTGTGTTGAAATGAACACTCTAGTCTTTCTCCCACATCGGTACGTAAAATGTACATGAGTCACTTCCTTTCCTTCTCGTAGCGTGCACCCTTTGACAGCACGTCTCGTCTCGAGCCTTGACGATACTCTCGAGCTCTGCTACGCTTACTCACACGCGTCAGACAATGCCAGCTCGCCGTGGAACTTCTGTCTCACGGTAAGTTTCTGCTCCGTTTACTCACGCGCGTCAGACAATGCTAGCTCGCCGTGGAACTTCTGTCTCGCTGTAGGTTTATTTTCAATTTATACAACTCGTGTGCTCAACGGCAGCATTCAGGCTTCACAAATAATTAAAGCACTTCTTTGTCACGACTTCGCTCGATTCTTCAGCACTCAATAGCTATAATATTATTACATCCCACAGCTGATATACATCAAAAGTTGCACCACTTTTATCCCAATAAAACAGAAAACCAACCTCTGTTGTCGTTGTCTGTGGAAATCTTGACAGTCTAAGCACGCTGGGTTCTTCGGTTGTTGTACCTTCGTTTATAATTCTCTTGATACCTTTTTACTTTCCAATTATTCACAAAACTGCTCCTATCTTTTACACTCAACCACACAGGATTGAGTTTTGAACCGGCTACTCTACCCTTGAGCTTTTTAAACGGCGAGCAACCAGTCACACTGTTTGGAGTATTTCTATGTGCCCATAATTTTTCACTAAGAATGCATTTGAGAGGGGATCTTGTTTCCACAGCAGTTTGAGCAGAGGCTCTTATCAGCCTATTCATGCTCTCTACTAAGCCGTTGGCTTGTGGTGTATAAAGAGCAGTCCAGTGATGAGTGATGGAGAGATTCTTTAAAAAATACATCATCTCTTGAGAAGTGAACTGCACCCCGTTATCAGAGACTAAAATATCAGGTATGCCCTCACACGTGAATGCGTCCTTAAGAAACTCAATGATATTCTTTGTCACAACAGAACTCATGCAGCAAGCAGAGACCCATTTAGATGTGTAATCAACAAGGACGACCACAAACCTCTCTGTGGGAGACAAGATATCAAAAGGTCCAACAATGTCAATAGCAAGTTTGGACCAGGGACGTTCAGGTATGGCAACAGGTGAGAGAGGTGCAACATTCACTTTTCTCGATTTATCATTCCCAGCACATATGGTACAATCCCTTACAGCTTCTTTAACTTGTCGGTCAACCTCCAGCCACCAATAGGATTCCCTAACTCTTGCTTTGGTTAAGCTATGCCCGAGATGACCTTCATGCGCCAAATTAATTATTTTTTCTCTCATCAAACAAGGAGGAACTAATCTCTCACCCCGAAAACATAAACCTTTTACTGAGGCTAAACCTTTCTTTTTAATCTATATAAGTCACCCCTAGGGTAGGCCCTAAACAGCACAGAGGGCAGGGTGCATTGTACTTAAAAAGTTGGACATGTACTTTTAAGTTCTAAATATAATTGTAGTGAAAAACTCTAAAATGTGCGTTTCACTACTGTGAGGCCTACCTCTTCCATAAGATAACATTGGGTTACCTTATTACATTAAATAAGTGATAACTTACAATTTGGAGCAGGTGGACAGCTTGAGTTTGGTGTCTAAACAATTGGAATTAAAAGCCCTCTTTAGTGGTAAAGACAGATTTTTAGTTACATTTCTGTAAGTTGGCATATTCTTGTTCTAACCATTTGGTGCCTGCTAGGACTAGGAGTATCTGGCAGTTCGTCTTTGTGCATAGCTCCCAGATAGTGAGACAGAATGGAAAATAGGTGTTAGTAGGATGGGACACTCTGAGTTAACGAGGGGGAGGAGCTTGTTACTTACTCCAGTTGCACATCACAAAGGCACTACATGAGCACTCTTACAAAGGGATTGTCACTAGTCTACTGTAACCTCAGACATGATGGGGCCAGGACAGGGAGGGATGGGATACCTTACACCTCAGGGGGGGTGAAAACCTCTAGAAGCTTCCTCCCCCTCAAGGTGGGCACCAGGTATAAATATTGGACCCCTAGATCCAACTCTTCAGTACACTTCTGGTTCTGTGGACTCCACCAGGAAAAAATACTGCTGTGCTACTGTAACAACTGCCACTCTGATGGACTGCTGCTCTGATGGACTGCTGATCTGCTGTGCTGACCTGCTGCCCTATTGCATGTGTGAGAAGGACAGGACCTGCATCTGTTGAACCAAGTACCCCAGAATGCTAGTTGGCTGGCCTTCTAGCTAGAGTCTTAGGGACAGAAGGCTCCAACAACCTTGAACCCAGCATCTGGACTCTGCCATCTGTGAGTCCTACTCTGCCAAATGGTGCCACCCCAGTCCTGGGGCCTTGGAAGTGGGCCTGAATATGCTCTGCCATCCCATTTCTGGTTTCAGCAGAGCCAATACATCTCCTCCTCTGTGCAGCGCAAAAACAAGCAGAACCAACACATCAACTCTGCTATTTGGATTCCCCCGATGCAAGGACTTCACACTGCTGCCCACATCCACCCAGGAATGACAACTGTGCAATTCATCCTCATTGCAGGCCTTCGCATCGCAAGTCACTCATTGATGCCATCCTCGACGATGACACAGGAATCCACATCACAGAGTTGCAGCTCCTAGGAATCGCTTCTGTGCAACGCCTCCTCGACACTGAACTCTGCAATGCTCCTAAATTACGATTTAAGGTACTCTTGTTCAGTGGGACTAACTGGGTCCCTGTAGCCGTTTTGTGGTTTCTATTTGAGTAAAGTTCACCCCCCCTCAACTAGTAACCCAATTTCTTACATAAGGTAAATACATATTTCTAAAATATTGTTTGTGTGAACCCATGATTTTTTACCTTGGCATTTCCCCTGTTCCTATATTTCCCTGTGTTATAGGATGTCTAACCACCCTGCATTTTCCAGGATTGCTTCACAATCTTACTCCTGTGCTGCTCCCCACACAGATGTCAATTATCCCACATTTTGGCTCCTTGCATTCACAGGACACGCAAGAGAAGAGGAGTGGAGCCATCAGACAGGACATTTCAAGTGGACCGGCAGTTTGTTCAACTCACACTATTTCAGTCCTTTTTGGCCTGTAAAAGCTGTAGCTGAGAGGAGAAAAAGCAGCACAGGAGAAGTCCTGTGCAATGTGGCTTTAAGAGTGTAGTCAGTTAAAGAGATACAAATACAGCCACAGGCTTGAATTAGTGAATGAAAATATGCTGGTGTTCTTTAGTGGAAGAGGGCTTTAGTGTTATTTCTTCCATTAGGCCTATTTCAAAGTGCTCACATATTGTTTGATTAGTGTACAGAATCAAGGTACAGTATGATTTGCCCATCATCTAATCAATCAACATACCTGCTACTTGCCACAGAGGCGATAAATGTACTTGCATTTTTCATTTGGGTGAATATATCATGCAACTGGCCACTGTCCCTCCTCGTCCAGGTAAAGACAAACCATTTTTAACTACATACTTACTTGCATCTTTTACATTGATGCTATATACTTAATGTTAGAAATGGGGGTCTCTAGATGGCAGAGGTAGGTACCTTTGACCAAGTAAGGGCCCTTGCTTCTAGTCAGGGTAAGGGGGCTACACTCCTAAAATAACCCTGGCTCACCCCCTTGGTAGCTTGGCACGAGCAGGCAGGCTTATCTCAGAGGCAGTGTGTAAAGCATTTGTGAACACATACAGTAATACAGTGAAAACACTACAAAGGGACACCACACCAGTTTAGAAAAATAAGTAATCTTTATCTAGACTTAACACAAGACCAAACGACAAAAAATCCACAATACAGTTCTCGAGATATCTTTAAAAATAGGTTATTCACTTAAATCAAGCTTGTAGCAACAAATAACTCCACTTTGAGTTATACGACGTCGTGACAGATGGAAATCCCAAAGTACGGCGCCGACCGCGAGGTGCGCGGCGTCGGTCCAGGAGTCAAACAACAGTACCTTGGAAAAGCGATGAAAACAAAGATGGCAGTTCACAGCGTCGGGGAGGTGCGGCTTCGTACGCGCTGCGCGGCGTCGGTTCCTTACGACTCCAGGGGAGGTGTAGCCTCTGTTCCTTACTGCAGCGCAGGGGAGTGGAGGCAAGACGACGGTTCCTTACTGCGTCGGGGAGGTGACGTCACGATGGCGCCGAAACCACTGTTCCTTACGATGTCGATGGATTTAGGGGGTCATCCACGTCGAGGATCGGCTCCGCGATGATGAAGTCGGCTTTGGAGTCGATGCGGCACAGCAGCAGGCGTCGGGCCCACGTCGCAAGTCGGAGCAGCGCTCACGGCTTCGGGCAGGTTACGGTGTCGCTCGCTGGCATCGATGTGGCATGGCAACTGGCGTGGGGCCTACGTCGCAAGTCGGAGCAGCGCTCACGGTTTCGGTGCAGGTTACGGCATTGCTCGCCGGCATCAGTGTTGCAATTTCCTTCTGTAGCAGCTAAAACAGCAGTTCTAGATGCAGGAGGACAGAAGGGGTGAAGTCTTTGTGTTCCTGAGACTTCAGAACAGGAGGCAAGCTCAGTTTCAATCCCTTGGAGATCTTCCTAAAGATGATTAAAGTACACACAAAGTTCCTTTTCTCCTTTCCTTGGCAATAAGTAACCACTACAGGCCAACACCAAACAATCACCAGTGCAGGGGCAGTCTCCTCCTTCAGCTTCCTTGGTTTCTCTCCTTGGCAAAGGTTCGTCTTGATTCCCAGAAGTGATCTAAAGTTCAGGGGTCTGAGCCCCAATATTTATACTGCTAAATCCTTTGTTCTCTGAAGGCAGAGAGTGTCTGTACCTAGTCAAAACTAGTTCTGTCCTCCCTGGTGCAGCTTCCTGGCAGGAGGTGGAGACAGCATTGTTGAAAGCAGTCCTGGCCCAGGTAGCTGAAAGTGAAACTCCTCCCCCTACTCGCTATTCTATGAAGGCTCAGGCAAGTGAAAGGAAATCTCCTCCCCCTACTCTCTATTCTATGTAGGCTCTATTCAGCCCAGCCCTGACTCATCAGACTGCTGGAGCCAAAGCTCTCTCAAGCCCCCTGCCATTCACAAACCAGACATGGAATACACAAACCTAGCAGAGGCATACTGGATGGTTAGGCAAGAAAATACCTACTTTCTAAAAGTGGTATTTTCAAACACAGAATGTAAAAATCACCCACACTAAAAGATGTATTTTAACATTCTGAGTTCAGACATACTAAACTTTATTTTCCTATCTTGTTCCTTGGGTCAGTTACGTTTATAAGATGTTATAATCAAACTGCCCATTCTGGCCTATAGGAACAGATAGCCTTGCAATAGTGAAAAACGAAATCGGCTGTAATTCTCTATCAGGACATACCACACACACCAGGGCATGTCCTACCTTTCACATACAATGCACCCTGCCCAGAGGGTTACCTTGGGCCTACCTTAGGGGTGACTAACATGCAGAAAAGGGAAGGTTTAGGGACTGGCAAGTGGGTGCACTTGCCAAGTCGACATGGCAGTCCCAGACTGCACACAGGCTCTGCAATGGCAGGCTTGAGCCACATTCTACAAGCTGCTTCTGTGGGTGGCACAACCAGTGCTGCAAGCCCACCAGCAGCATTTGATTTACAGGCCCTGGGCACACATGGTGCAATGTACTAGGGTCTGACAAGTAAATCAAATGGCCAATCATGGAGTCACTAATCCATTACAACAATTTACAATAGGGAGCACTTGCACTTTGGCACTGAATAGCAGTGGCAAAGTGCCCAAAGCATCTAGACCAGCAAAAACACAGCAAAAACATAGGAGGCAACAGCAAAAAAATGGAAGGGAGACCCACGCCAATGGTACAAGTTCAAAAAGTGATTGACTATGAGCACACAATTTGGCCAAATGGGAAGGCCATGAATAAAAACTGTGTCTGCTGGTTCCACAAGTTGTAATCAGCCACTAGACCACAACTGGGTGGCAGTGATTCTGATGCAAAACCAAGGGACTACCCTTCCCAAGGAAATGTAACTGTGTTGTGGGCCCTACCCAGCTTTAGAATATAGGGTCTTATTTACAATATGCATGCGCCGCCTTTGCATCAAAAAGTTTGACGCAGCGTGGGACGTACTCCAAATTTACAAGTAGACACATGTGGCCAAATGAGTCAGTTTTTGTATGCCTGCGTCGGAATATACCTGCACCAGAACCAGCTGCACCACACAGAAATTAACATATGCAAGGTAGGGGTTCCCTGACACAGTGATATTTAAGAGTTTTTCAAAAAGTGACGCATCATCAGCAAGCAGCGCTCTGAGCCAGAAATGCATCGATTTTCCTGTGTGTCGGTAAGCCAGGCATAGGAAATGATGCATTGACACTGGCATATAAACGAACATACCCAAAACACTTTGGCAAGCTCAACTACCCCATGGAGGTGCTAATACTTCAACTAGGAGTAGAGAGGAAACCACAAACACCCCCACGCCCACTACCACCACCTCCACCACCACTACATAGGCAGCGGAGGAGAAGGGAGCATGTGTATCACCAGAGGACTACCCTCATCGACCTCAGGAAGGAGGATTTCATCACCCACTACAAACTCAGGAGGGACGCCATCATATGCCTTCTGAACTAGATTGCACCAAGGCAGCGGGCAACATCTCAGAGGCCCACCAACATCCCTCTGCAGGCCAGGCTGATAGCAGTCCTCTACATGCTGGCATCTAGGTCATTCCAGACCACCACAGCCAGAGTGGCAGGAATCTCTCAGCCATCTTTTTTTGCCTTCCTACTCTCCATCCTGGATACCATCATCAGCCTGACACCCCAGTTCCTCATGTTCCCCAAATCACAGCAACAACTGGATTTAAAGCAAGGCTTTTATGCCATAGCTGGATTTCCACATGTCTTAGGGGCTATGGATTGCGCACATGTGCAACTGGTGCCTCCTTTTTCAACATCACACCTGTACCGCAATAGCAAGCACACATACTCTATCAAAGTGCTGGCAATTGTTGACCATCTGGGGATGTTCATCAATGTGCTGGCCAAGTAACCAAGGAGCGCTAATGATGCCTACATCTTCAAGCACTCCATCATCAATGAGCGCTTCCAGAATGGGCGATATGGTAATGGCACACTGTTTGGTAAATACATGTGAGTACATGAATGGCCTAATAACAATAAATAATGTATAATAAAATAGTCATCTCTGTGTTTGGTGATTGAGAAAGTGCATATCTAGGAAGGGTCTCAAGAGCCTCATACTTGCACCATACATCATGGCACATATGCAATGCAACCCTGCAAGTCACACATGTCAAGACACACTAATCCACTGTGTGTGCCTTTCGATGGTGGAAAGATCCAGAGCAATGCAGCGCTAGGCAAAATGCAGTGTTGCATCAATGTGTGCAAGAAAGGCTTCCATGGCTGTTGTCTGTGTGTCCACATGTAACTCCCATGGAGCATGAGAGATGTCATGTATTCCACACCTGGGAAACTGTAAAATGTCTCAAATAAAGTGCCCTCCCCAGGTCATGTGTACCACAGAAAAATTACTTAAGACAACCAACACACTATTGTCACCTATATGTGGTTCATTCCGTGGCACACAGACACAGGCCTCCAAGGGTTCATGCTGTGCAGGAAGGTGGCCCATCATGCACAAAGTAAATCTCACAGAAATGCAGCCACACAATCAGCATGTTGCGACTGTGCCTGTCTCAGTGCTACGCAGCCTAGTGTGTGTCAGTGCAGCTTGAAAAATCAGGACTGTGTGCTGTATGGCCTAAAATATGTCCTACACTGCCCTTTCTCAGTGTGGCAGTGCATTGCTGATACTTTTTTGTTGCACTGTACAGTACCACATTTCTAAATATCTGGGCCCTTGTGTCCTGTCCACATAACGGCCCCAACGCACTGCAACATGTAGACAATGTTGTTCCATATTGACATGCACTCACTAATCTATCAATGGCAGTAGCTACTGACATCAGTGACTACTACTTTCACATTTCAATCTCAGTGAATGAATGGGACCACATCATCTGCACTGGGTAATGAATTAAAAATAATACATGTGTAGGCTAGAAAAGTCAATATGAATTACAAGCCAACACAATAGAGAAGTGTGAGATAGGTATCTCCTCATTGGCGTACTTACCCTCCATATCAGTCAAGACTCATCATTTTCAGGCTAGTGCAAAAAAGTATTTTGTAAATTAGTAAGTGTGTCACATATGCCAGGATACTTGTATGTGTATTAAAGTGTCAGGAATAATAATTTTGAAAGGCCATGTTTGCCATCCAATGTCAGTGTAGGCCCTAGACATAAGTAACTGTCTATACTGGTTCACAAAGTGATATCAAAAGAACAAAAATATCAAATTTGTCAGCCATACTGACAGTCCACGTACAGAAATACACTCAGGTATACAGCCACCACGACAGATGCAAGCAATCTGTGGGTACACTTGTTCTGAAGGTAATTTGACTAAAGTAAAGCCATATGAATTAAGCAATGTGCAAGTCACAAACACTAAAAGAATGTTGCCAAATATGGCATTCAACAATCATCAACATATATTGCAATGCAACCTGGACAAGGCAACACAGTGTACTCAGGATACCAATCTCAACATTCCTTTGACACAGCAATGATGATAGAATCATTGCAAATACGCAGACAATCCACATCAATTTACAGTACAACACATATGTGTGAAGACCAATGTATTGTATACAGGTCTGCTCTAGACAGATATCAGTTACAAAATCAGTGTGTCCTACATAGAGATGCCCCATATTGCATCCCTATGTGTCAATCTAAATGCATCACAACATATTGACTAATGAAAAGCAGCAGTTGAAGGCCAACAATAAACCATACAACTATACATGGGAACATGCTTAGAATGCACCACATGTACTCAACAGATTTCACTTTCTAAAAGAAGTGAACAATTCAAAGGCTCTGTCAGTGGCAGGTAGTGCAGCAACAACATCAGCGGTTCCACAGGGACACATGTATGTGTGAGTTTGACACAGGTTGGTACTGGCACAGCCTATCTAGGGATGACGAAAAACTCACAGTTAAGAACAACATACTGTCAATTACAGTGGCAATGGACATTCAAAACACCAAACCAGTAAGCTACTGCTCAAATGCGATTGTCAGATTGTGGCTGTGTCAAAAGTAGTAGTGCATGAACATCTTTCGATATGACACAGAGAACAGGAAGAGACGTGTGGAATAAAATGTGCAAATCTATATGTAACCAATAATGTCCAATACTGGTAGAAATGTATACACATAACAGACATGTATTTGAATGTGGGTTGATCAATCACCATGATCATTGACTGATTTTTAATGTTTTTGTCTTTTCAGTTGACCAAAGATATGGTATGCAGCCATGGGTCATGGCCCCATTTGCACATCCCCAGACTGAAGCAGGGCGGAACTAGAACTTGGCACTGGGCAAGACCAGGGGTATTGTTGAGTGAACTTTTGGGGTCTTGAATTCTTGCTTCCGGTGCTTGGACATGTTCAGGGGGAGATTGCTATACTCCCACCCATGGTCTGCAAAATGATCCTAGTGTGTGGTATACTGTACAATATCTGTATGAGGACAAATGTCTCATGGGATGAGGGCCATGAGGACCAGGATGAGGATGAAGATCAGGACAGAGGGGAAAATGTTGCCACAGTTGCTGCTAAGAAATCTCATTGTACAGAACTTTTTCTCTGAAATGTGAAGCAGCTTGATGGACATGTTCCTTTTTGTTTGAATAGATCCTCAAAAATGTGACTACATGTATGAATACTATCTTTGTGTATCATATCTCACCTAATAGAATTTGGCCCATCACAAAGATATGTAGCTAGGTGTTACACTCACCCTAGGACAACATCATGTCGACCAAAATATGTATGCATATTAAAAATATGTGCCAAACGCATGTGCTTCAGGAAGACATACACCAAAACAAAGGTAGCAATGTGGAACAGTGTGCACATGTTGAGAGTATGTTTTCTGCTACAGTGTACTGACGGTCAGACATCCTACCACAATCCAAAGAAGTGTAAATGTTAGCAATGTGCAATGACTGAGTGTGTGTCTTGTACGTCTTGACATTGTTTCCTGCCTGACACTCGTGGAGGCCAGTTTAGTGACCTTATTGTCTTATGACTATGAACAGAGGCCCATATAATGTGCATGGGCACACAGTGCAACCCAGATAGTCTCTATATGCTGCATCAGTGTTTACAAGCACATCGCAAAATCATTGTGATATCTTACATAACGCATATAAATATTGTGCCGGTGTTGGATTGGCCACCTAGGCCCAATGCAGGCACACTTGACCTACTAGGCAAGGATGCAACTGTTACATGCAGGAATGGATGTGACCATGTTGTTATGTCTTACTCTTAAACAAACAATGCTGTGACTCCTACAGTTCCATCTATGTGTGCTGATAACAGCAGGACACAAAGAAAATCACACAGAAAAACGATGTCAAGGTATAATTACATGCAATATCACTTCTGCCAAGGTAGCATGCACTGTGTCTGAATGAGGAGACATTGCAGAGCAAGGAGGTGAGAAGGGACGTGTGCATTGCAAGATAGCCTGACCAATACACATCCTTTGCTGTGTCTGACAGTGTCACACTTGTGTCACAGCTGGATAGGGATGACAGAGTAGAGCCCATTGGTGTTCTACATCCTACATGTGATGTTAAAGTGGTGCAATCTGAAAGTAAATGCACATTTGACCATCTGGTGGGGATAGATACCCACATCCTAAGTTCATGTAACCCACTCTCATTTGTCAAATAATGTAATGCCTGGAAATGGTAAACATATTCCTACTTGGAAGTCATCACACTTGTTTGGCCGACTCAATTTGGCTTGTGATAATCAAACTATAGTCTAACATTTTGGTAAACACTTTTCCGCAGGTGCATTGTGCATGTGCTACACATATTGTGCCAGACGCCAGGCCCAGACAGAATATGTGTGTGTGCCACAACATTATATGGTGATATTTTAGTCTGGTAATGATGTCTTGCACACAATAACAGGTGTCATATTGGCCAACAATACGGATAGAGTATCCCTCCAATCTTTACGGAACTGGACGCAATGAGAGGAAGTGCTCGCTACACATAGACTCCACTCTACTCGGAGTGGAGAAGGAAAAAAAATCCTTTTTTATATATAACCCTCACACACTCTATTAGTGTCATGCTTCATCATCGGACTCACCCTTACTCCTTAAGGTCAGGGTGGGCTCAACTGTATTTCAGGGAGCACTTAAGAGAAAGAGACTAGAGGGTGTAATTATTAGATATCAATCCCTCATCCACTCCAAGGTGTCACAATTAAAAATCAAATTATGGAAGGGGGCTGTAGGATTTATTGGTCTTATGACCCTTACTCGACCGACATGTTTCAGCTCTACTCTGACAGGCCTAAAAAGGTACAGGGCTTTCATCAGTGTAAATTCAACTATGGAACATTCAACCAGCGACACAGCTATTTGCGCGATAAAATAATCATGTGTAGCAGTCCTACCACAGCCCGTGACCACAAACGCCGGACAGAGACCAGATTTTGAAACACAAGCCCTGAAAGACATTGTGGACCTTAAGCAAAGGATGGCTGGAATGGAGTCCAAACTTGCTACAATGTGGCAGATGATGCAGACATAGCAGCAGTCTGTAGACCGGATTATCTCATAGATTTTGCCTTCCCTCTGACATTTAGTCTTTCCCCAGTTTTCTATATATTGGTTTTAGATTTTAGTATAGGTTAGGATAGGATGTGGCATAGGTATAGGTTAGTTTAGTATTAGTAAGATCATATTTTATTAGTGAGTTGTTTTTGGTGGGGATATGGGTGGGTAGGTTTTTAAGTGGCTTGGGGGTTGATGTTTAGGATATGTTCATTGAGTAAATAAAAAAAATATATAAAATACAAAAAATAGATATTTGTCTAGGTTTTAATGTTTAGCTAGTTTGTGTATGTGTGAAGTTTATGTTTGTATTACGTAATTTTTTGTATTAAGGGGTTGGGGGTTGATGTTTAACATGTTGTGGTTTATGTGTAGAGTAGTGCCACTTTGGCAGGGCATTTGTTCATCCCTCATGACACCAGCAAAGTCAGCCAGGGACTGATTCAATCAATGGAGCTGAGGGTAGGTGCCTCTTATTGCCTCAGATTGGTCCTGTTTGCACCTACTAGGGTGCCCACCATGGTCTCCATCGCCGCCCACACCTCATCTACCAGCTGCTGCTGCACTCCTTCCGCACACCGTTGGAAGTCACCTTGGGGGTCCTTGTAGTCCAGGTCTGGGCTTTGACTGGCAGAAGGGGTATGTCTGCTGTTAGGTGGATCCTCTGGAGACCCTGCAATGCTGTCAGCCATTCCTGCAACCGGAAATGATGAAGCTAAGGAGGCCAGGATTTGCTGTAAGGTGTCTTGGTCCAGGGTTGGCAGGCTGACATCCTCACCAGGTTCCTCATCAGAGACAGGCAGCTTGTCAGGAGGTGTTGTTTCTCCCTCTGCAGTGAAATAGGGATATGTTAATGGTGATCTAGGTTCAATGTTGACATGAGCTACCTGGCTGGCATACAGACTTTATTCTCATTCACATTCTGCTCTACATAGATGCGTAGGGCACATATTACTCATAGTTATTATGGCCAAGTTGCACTATTGTTGCCTTTCAGATGTCAGTATCTGCATTGTTCACCCGATCACAGTGTGAAAAGGAGGACCTTTTGTGTCATGATACACATTGCAACACAGTTACACAGCTTGCTGGGCTGCCATGTCTGTGCGTGTAAGTTGAGGTAAGGGCCACATCTGGCTTGGTGATATCCTAACTCTTATATGATGGCTATACTGGTTGTGGTTTCACATATTTTTACCACTACTGTGCCGATTGCAGCAAGTCCCCAGGGTGCCTGCATTCCCTGTGGCCACAACTCAGCCCACAGGTCCTGGGAAGGTGATGTGGGTTTGGTCATGTATTTGATTTTATCCAGCAGTCTGCCTTTCGCACAAGTACACCATAGCACGCTGCCTTGTTCTGCTGTCATGAAAGCACAACGTGCATTCATGTAGCCAAGGGCTCATTTTTCAACTACATCCACACACCTGTACACCACGAACAACCTTGCTACACTGCAGGTATGTGTGAAGGAATGTACTAACCATGGGTTTCCTATTTGTGCACACCCATGTGATTTCATTGCACACACAGTTAGCTCCATAGTTGGGGACATTGGGTACTGTGTACCAACTCTAAGGGGATGGGCACTGTCAAACTAGGTTGATTGATAGCACTGATGCTAATCCCTTTTCATCATCGCTAGAGTTGGTTATCTGCAGAGTATCTCAGAATGTTTGACCCAGGCCTGCTCACTTGTACGTGTACATGGCTCCTCTGGCAATCCTCATATAGGCCCAGGAACTCAACTTACTGTCACATACTGATGGAACCCAATTCATACATTGATTCTCATGTGACTCCAACACCAACAATATGCATGAACATATCCAATTGACTGACATGGCTGCCTGCATTTGAGGGCTAGGGTCAAGCTGTAACCTACATGCTAGTAGTGCTGGAATAGGTTATAAGTACCTACCCAGGTCTGCCACACTACTAGGCCCATATACCTCAACCTCAACCATCCCTGAATCCTGCCCTCCATGGTGGCAATCTAGTTCATCCTGTCGCTTCAAAAATCCCTGTTTCACACCCTCTGACTTTGACATATTTGGCATGATAAGACTTTTCTTTTGTGGTCTCCCTTCTACCACATGCTACACCTTCACCCAGGTCAACATCACATGTAGGATGTAGTACACCAATGGGCTCTTCTCTGTCATCCCTTCCCAGCTGTGACACAAGTGTGACACTGTCAGACAAAGTAAAGGATGTGTATTGGTCAAGCTACCTTGCAATGCACACGTCCCTTCTCACCTCCTTGCTCTGCAATGTCTCCTCATTCAGACACAGTACCAGTTCAATGTGCTCAGCCACACCTACAATGCACTGCACTACCAGATGCCCACCGGGCTCACACATCATGATTTACTTAAACACACATGGGCTTCTGATTTGCATCACTTACATTCAGCCCAGTATGAACTGGTACATTAAAGGATTTCGGGTGGTTCCTACCATGGCATGCAACACCTGTGTGCTCTCACCCTGCACGTTGGGACAACTGCATGGAATTTAGTTTCACACTACTAACTATACACATGGTTCTTCACATTGTCCTATGTGTTGAAATTTCACATGGCCCACACCTGAGACCCCTCTCAGGTGAGGAGTTTATCCTCTGACAAACCCATTCCATTCCATTGCTTTACAGTCCTAATTTGGGTGCATGGGCTGAAGTAAGACACACTAGACTCATGGTGCAAGGTGGCCTGCATTGTCACAGTCAGGTTGGGCAGGGTTCAAGTATCCACGCATGATGTGTTATTCTGTTCCATGTTTTTTCTTTGTATTGTGAGTCTTTGCAGTTCTGATGACTCATGTTATACATTCCAATACAAGTCACAGTATACAAAAATTAACATGGCCTGGTGCTGCAAATCACACATGGAACTGACAAACTTGATGGAGCTGGTTTGAGCTGAGCAACATGTTTCTAGGCAGTGTGACTTACATTTATGTGATGTTTAACTGTACATGAGAAAGATTCCTACCCTTTCCCTTGCACACAGAGCAGTGGAACGCAGGAACATAGGGACAGATTTACAAGAAACTGACGCATCTGTAGAGATGAGTCAGTTTCCTTGCACCAGCCTGCGAAACCCTTGCGCCACCATGGATGCGCCATATTTACAATATGGCGCACCATGGCACAAGGATTGACAGCTGCATCAGAAATTCTGACGCATCTGTTGGCGCAAAAGTCACGCATTGCTGGAGTCGTGTCGCAAGCACGACACAACTCCAGCAATGCATGTTGAGGCCTATTCTCACTACACTGCTGCACTCCTTATGCCTGCTTGAAGCAGGCGTAAGGTTTTGAGGCAGTGGCGTCCTGGAAGTGGCGCAGTGAAATCTTGTAGATTTCACTACGTCACTTTTACGAGGCTTTCCTGCGTGGGAACGTCCACCCTGCATACATTATACCTGACGCAGGTATAATGTGACGCAGGGCTTTACAACGTGACGCATCTCTCTAGATGCATCACATGGTAAATTGGCCGCATTGTTTACGTCGATGCTGCATCACAAAAGTGACACTACGGCAGCGCAAAAGTGTTGCAAGGAGCTTGTAAATCTTCCCCATAGTTTGGTGCGCTGCACTACATGGTCTTTTTGCCTATATTGCCCCTTGTTGCCACTTACCTTGTAGGTGTTGCTGGTGCTCGTAGCCAGCACAGTCCGGACTGGGAAACTCTACCACCAACTCTCCTGGGATGAAAGCTGCCACCCCCTCTTCCAAGGGGTCCAGCTCCTCCTAGTCTGCAGGTCCTCCTCCTCCAGTCTCTATGACTGCCTTCAGGTTGTTGGCTAATTTCCCCTTAGTTCTGCCCTTCAAATTATGCCAGCACATCTTGCAGTCAGTCACCATCCTCTAAGCTTGTCTAACACTGTTGATCTCAGTCACTAATGACTGCCAAAATGGCCTGTTTCTTCCCTAATGGCAATTTGGAGGTGACAAAGAGCTGATGCTTGTGCTTTGTCAACTCTGTGATCAAGAAGTCATTCTTCTCCTCACTAAGTTACATTTCCTGTTCCTCTTCCCCTGGTAGTCTGTCTGGATATCCTGGCTGCAGCTGGGGATGTTGGGGTTGTTGCCCTGGCTTCTGTTCTCTGCTCACTGCTCCATATCTGCCTTCTGTGAGTTGTCTTTTTTTCTTCTAAAGTGTCATTTTTCATTGGTTTTGTGACGCTTGACACACTAAAAAATGACACAAAAGTGGTTAACAAAAATAAGGCGGGCCCCTGTAAGCGGAAATACCAGCAGGTTTAGGGGAAAAGATATCGGTAAATAAGACAGAAACAAAACCCTGCCTGGTAACCAAAGCTAAACAATGTATTTAATAATCTATACAAAAGTGCATAAAGTCACAAAAACAGCCCATAGAACCTCACGGTTCTAAAAATAGATCCTTCTCATAAAGTATATAACATGTTTATTCGTTCATTTCTTTCAGTAATGTAATAAAATATGATCATATATTCATTTTATATAGTTTATACAAAAAGAAACACATCAATAATAAAATATAAGTGTTACTATACAGGCACTTCTCACGCAACCCCCAAAGGCATAATAACCCGTAGATCAACTCACGTAAACTAACCATTCATTCAAACCATACAAACCAGACCAACCTCCCATTTCAATCGTTCTAATATGTCAAACATCACTAAAAAACAACAAAAACTCTTTTCTAATGGACCAGAGGAGAAACAATTAAATAATAACAAAATATTCTGAAAATTCCCAAATTATCAAATAATACATGACCAAAAATTCCTGTTTACAGTGGTGCTCAAATGAAACAAATGTCCTGGTCCAAGTGGTTGTAGAAATAGCGCTGACTCCGAGGTCAACCTTCTTCAGGGCGCAGAGGGACTAGATGAAAGTAAACTCCACAATGGGTAAAACCTTTTTACCAGGGGTAGTAAGGGGGTTCAGCGATAAACAATGCTAAACAGTCTGGCTCTAATCCAAAAGGGGTAACGGACAGAGGCAACCTAAGAATATTAGATTCATGGACAGCAGAAGGGCTTTAAAAAAGCCAGAGGATTAAGAGAATAAGGGCTAATGGATAATCTCCAAGTTTAGCTGGTTCACCATAATGAAAGGAAGATGTCTTGATATCAATCTTGATGAAAGGAGACAGACCCCTAAACAAGTTCTCTGATGCACACAATACTGTCGTCCGACAGTTCTGTGGGATTGCGTCCTCATTAGAGTCCCAAAAAAGTGACAAACGTCACTTTACGTGCAGCAAACTAGCCTTATGTCACTTTGTATGCACTTGCATCAGTTTTCTCAATGGCAGCCGTCCCACGGAAGCACTGACGCATCCATGGCATTTAAAAACAAGCATTGGCAATGCAATAGGTCTCGCATTTGATTAAGTTAGAGCTATTGGTATTGTAAATGACAATATCTTTTACCTATGTGTTATGGAGTCATGTATGTGGTGTGTAGTGGAATGATGTGGGTTGGATTGGAATTTTGTGTGGTGTGGAATTGTGTGGTGTGGGTTGTGTGGTGTGGAGTGGCTTTGTGGAGTGGAATTATGTGGCATGGTATGCAGTAGAATTATGTGGATAGTAATTATGTGGCATTGAGTGTATTGGAATTGTGTGGATTAGGATTGTGTGTTATGGAGTGGAATTTTGTGGAATAGATTTTGTGTTCTGGAGTGGTATGTAGTGGAGTTTAATTATGTGGTGTGCTGTTGAATTTTGTGGCATGATGTGGAAATTGTGGTGTGGATTGGATGTATGTGGTGTGTTGTGTTGTTGAGTTGAATTATGTGGTTTGGTGTTGAATTATGTGGTGTGGATAGGAAATGTGTGGAGTTAAATTGTGTGGGGTGGAACTGTGTGGATAATGAACACCAACTTGTCAAAAGCAGCACATCACAGAAGCAACCATGTTCAACAATCACACAAGATGACCTATGCAAAAGAGCAAGTAATGAAGAACACACGCACACGAAAGCACACATACAAGGGATACAACTCACCCTCTATACCCCTTGCACACTGATCCTCACTTAATTGGTGTGTGCATAGGAGAACCATGCAGCAACCCTTAGATTAGGCAGCACAGAGTAGTGCTGCAAAACATATTGAAGACAGCTGAGAGCCATGCCTCACACAGCTTAAAAACAAAAAACATAAAAGGAGTAGTAACATAACATAATACAATGCATTTCATTCTGAAGAACAAACCTCTCGTTGTTCCCAGTACTTGAATTGGAAATATAGAAGTGCAGGTACTCCCTCCCCTTTTCCTCTCACCCAGGACCAAGAGCTGTGGGGTTTGTATTCAATGGCAGTGCAAGAGGGAGGCACAGTGGCAGAAGAGGGAGGCACAGCGGCAGAAGAGGGAGGCACAGCGGCAGAAGAGGGTGGCACAGCGGCAGAAGAGGGTGGCACAGTGGCAGAAGAGGGAGGCACAGCAGCAGAAGAGGAGGCACATCAGCAGAGGAGGGTGGCAAAAGGCAGAAAAGAATGGCTCAGAGGCATAAGAGGGAGGCACAGTGGCAGAAGAGGGTGGAACAGCGGCAGAAAAGGGTAGCACAGTGGCGCAAGACAGAGGCACAGCGGCCGAAGAGGATGGCACAGAGGCAGAAGAGGATGGCACAGAGGCAGAAGAGGGTGGCACAGAGGCAGAAGAGGGAGACTCAGCGCCAGAAGAGGGAGACTCAGCGGCAGACGAGGGAGACTCAGCGGCAGACGAGGGAGACTCAGCGGCAGACGAGGGAGACTCAGCGGCAGAAGAGGGAGACTCAGCGGCAGAATAGGGAGGCTCAGCGGCAGAAGAGGGTGGCACGTAGGCAGAAGAGGGTGGCACAGAGGCAGAAGAGGGAGGCACAGCGGTGAAAGAGGGAGGCACAGCGGTGAAAGAGGGAGGCACAGTGGCACACGAGGCAGCACAGTGACTCTAAGGAAAATGGTGAATTGCATCTATACCGGTCTATTAGTTGACATATGTGTACGGTTTATATGATGGTGTCCGTGGACTAGTGCTCTGCTATTTATCAGTAGACATCCAACCTCCACCCCAGACAAAATACACCTTATAGCTTTGTCAAATACGATATACAAAGTTATAGTCCCTGCCCTTATGTTTCAGCTAAGGAAAAAGTTGCATTTTTATTTTGCTGCTTCCCTTTGTCCTGCAACCCACATGGGTGAAAGAAATGTACGTGAGAAAGAGGTGAGGGCTGCGACAAAATCAAAGTGAGGGAAACGGTGGAGAGGGAGAGAAGGAGAAAGAAAAAGTAGAAGAGAATAGATAGAAATGGAGAATATAATATCATTACAGAGGAGTGTCTGGTGCTTGCCTAGATTGCTACGGGGTGGGGGGAAAGGAGAGAAGCAAAAGCACACAAGCACAATGACAATTACAATTAAAACCACAGCATCAAAGTTTTCAAAAGCAGTTATAAATAATTCAGGTTAATGCACTTGTAAAAGAGCATATATGAATGAATAATCTTTTGAACTGTAAGCAAACAAGCCCATTTTGGAGGAACAAAACTTATCAGCTGACCCTGGCATAAGAGGAAACGGTCATCTGCAAGGAAGCCCAACCAGGAAAGAAAGGCCAGGTGCCGTACCCTATGCAGGTAATCCACTGAAGGGCGGTGGGGCTCCCAAAGGAGGATGATAAGAAATTCCAAACTACACTAGAAGAAGGACTCGAAGTAGTTCGGGATGGAAGAAAACGTAAAGAGGGTCGACAGACAGAGAGAACAGGAGGGGGAGAGCGTGGAAAGGAAAAGAAATATAAAGAGCAGCGGAAGAGAAGGAGAGAAAGCCGGGGGGAAAGGGAGGAGGGGAAGAGACAGATCTGGGGGTCACGTTGTATAGAGCTACCCTCTTCTGCTGGCAAGTCATTGCAGACACAAGTTAACTCCTCTTTGCTTGTGTCGCACATAGCAGCCCGAGAGCTTCCTCTCTGTGCAGTGAGGTTTCACGCTGCAGAGACCTCATGCCCCGTGAAGTTACACAGTGAGGGGCGCGCTCTGACAGTTCCCTCCGTGCAGTGGAGTCACCAACTGCAGAGGTCTCCATCCGAGAGGAGTGAAGTCACATACAACAGAGGTCTCCCCCTCTGTGAAGGCACACACTACAGGCAGCCGCTTCCCCGCACAGTGAAGCCACACTCGCAGCCACCTCCCAAAGAAAGTTAAGTCGATCCGAGGCACCACAGAGGGTTTCAAACGTTCTGGCTGCTAAGCTCCGGAAACACAATCTCTTTGGCAAACACACAGCTGGGCTCTGTTGTATAAAAGCTGAAGTGGTCATTCGAGCGTACACAAGAGTTTATTATTATACAGTGCAGTCCCGGCGTTCATTTATACTCACACAGTTCTCCCCGTTTCTCTGATCTGATAAGGCTCGTTCTGACACAGAGCATGCAGTATCTAATAAGCCAGCGGTTCATCTACACTAGGGTGCCACATTTAGCATGCAAACAGCACTTCTCGGACCAACCTCTTAAGAGACCGGCACCACAAAAAGCATTTTGGGAATATACCCGTCTCTCGGCATTTAAAACGCAAGCGCGACCTCCAATTCTCCACGGTGTTTGGGACTGCAGGATGTATCCAGAGTCTGCCCGCAGACAGGCGCGGCTCGGCAATCACTGCGACTTGGAAGCCAACCAATGATGGAACAGCTACCTTACCCACGTCATGACTCTTTTGACCAATCACCGCTAGTAGACCCTACCCAACACGCATTTTTATTTTTACAAAGTGTTTCAACCCTCGATGAAAAATACTCCGATAATCCAGACAGACTGTAATATTACAGTAATTCACACAAGAGGTGAAAGATGGACTTGTGTTATTGTTTTCCTGGTTCTCGGCGAGAAATTAAAGCCTGCAACGCACGCACCACAACCGGCGCAGTGACGCGGCTCCAGATAATCTTAGGGAAATGCGGGGGGATGTTAGAAAAAAAAACGGCATAGAGATGAGGGAACACCAGCATTCGCACGAGCAAATGCGGAATTCATGATGCTCGGCCTTTCACTGGATGCGGCTGAATTGAACAAGCACAAGCGCGTGCAGCAGCAGGGGGAGGGGGGAGGGGAGAGAGGAGGGGGCCTGCGCGATTCCCTTGGGGGAGCGAGCAGCAAGGCGCGATAATTGCTAACATATGGCGCCGCTCCCGCAAGGGAATCGCCAAACGTGCACGCGTTGCCATTGAAAGCAATGCAACGCATGCACGTTTTTAAGGGGAAAAGTGAAGAGATTCCAAAAGGTCTTTTTCCTATGCAACGCATGCGCGCTGCGTAGGCAAGACCTAATGATGTACCAAGCGTAACTTTTTCTGACACATCGCTGCCTTGATGCAGCAATGGGTCAGTGTGAGAAAGTGCCCTCTTTCTGCATGATTCCCCCCACTTTTTGCTGAATTGCTGATGTTATGTTATGTTATAAGGGTACTTATAGAGTGCACAGCTACTCAGGAAAGAGTGTTCGGGCGCTAAGAGAACCTCATGGCTAGACTGTTGCTGTCACTGAAAGAGGGAGAGACTAAGGTTGTTGATGAAACAGCCATGTTTTCAGCTGCTTCCTGAAGGGCAGTAGATCAGGCACCTGTCTGAGTGGCAATGGCAGAAGGTTCCAAACACGGGCAGCCTGCACTTGGAAAGAGCGGCCACCAGTCCGAATGCGTAAAAATTTGGAAATGACCACCTGCTGTCGAGAAGATGACCTCAGGGTTCTGCCGGGGACATAGTGTAGAACTCTCTTTATAATATAGTGAGCACCCGAGCCATGTAAATCCTTAAAAGCCAAGACTAAAGTTTTGAAGCGGATTCTATTTCGGACAGCCAGACAGTGCAAGGCCTTCAAGTGAGGCGAAATCCGCACTCTGGGTCCAAGCATGAGAACCGCCCTGGCGGCCGCATTCTGGACCACCTGAAGTCTATTTAATAAATACCCAGCGAGGCCCAGGTATAAGACATTGGCATAGTCCAACCTGGAAACAATAAGGGCTTGGACCACAGTCTTTCTATGAGTGAAAGGTAGCAGGGGAGGAATTTCCTAAGCATTCGCAGGAGGCCAAAACAGGACCCTGTGACTGCCTGGATTTGAGCTTTTATGGATAGGGTGTCATCCAACTTAACCCCCAAATTCTTGACTGTGTTTACCGAGGTTTGGGGGGGGGTGACATGTCTGAAGGCCACCATTGTTTCCACTCATCCCGAGATGGAGAGCCAAGGAAGATGATCTCTGATTTCTCTGGGTTACATTTTAATTGATTCTCTCTAAGCCAGGAAAAAACTCCAGTCAGGCATTTATTTATCTTCTCTCCTACAAAGTCCTCGCCCTTCTCACATGTGAACAGAAGCTGAGTATCATCAGCATAGGAAATTATTGTTGCGTCACATGCTTCAACCAAGGGAGCAAGGGGGGGCCATGTATGAATTAAAAAGTGTCGGGCTCAGGATGGAGCCCTGAGGGACACCTACTTTCATAGGGGGATGGGGGCGGCGAAAGGATGTGCTTTGACTGAGTGTGCCCTGGGCTCCTGCTAACCAGGTACCCAGGGCCTATGTTCTTTCCCTAAAACTGCATTGATGCCTAAACCCAATTGGCATCTCTGGCCACAGGTCAGCCCCTGGTAAATGGTACCACAGGTAAGCAGGGCACTGTGACCAGAGAAGGCCTCCAAGGGCTGTAGCATTTATTGTGCCACCCTTAGAGGTCCTGTACCATTACACTCACACACTGCATTTGCAGGCTGCGCGTTTTGGTGGAGAACAAAGCAAAGAGTCGACATGGCACACATCTCTGGGTGCCATGCCTACAACCCACTGCCCTGGCATAGATCAGTCACCCCTCTAGCTGGGTGCACCATACCAGTGGTGAGGGTACAGGTATATGAGTCCTGTACCCCTACACTGTCTAAGTCCATTCTTAGACATTGTAAGTGCAGTGCTGCCATTAAGAGTATATGGTGCTGGGAGTTTGTCATCACGAACTCCACAGCACCATAATGGCTACACTGAAAACTGAGAAGTTTGGTATCAAACTTCTAAGCACATTAAACCCACACTGATGCCAGTGTGGGATTTAATGAAAAATGCACACAGAGTGCATTTTAGAGATGCCCCATGAAAACGAACCTACCACTAGTGTCCAGGCTGAGAGGCTGCTTTCAGCTGCCACCACCAGACATGTTTCTGGACCCCTGGGTCGAGAGCCTGCTGCTCTTGGGGGCTTGAACCTATGCACATCCCGGGACGAGGTGCCAAGCCTCCTCCCCCAGGATGGGCAGGATTCACGAAGGGGAAGCTTCAAAGGCTTGCTGCCTTTGTGAGCTTCCCCAGGCCACTTGCTGCTTTCAGCAACTGGTCCCCACTGGTTCTGACACCCACTTTGGGTGGGAGAACCGGCGGGAAAAACAAGTGAGGAAGAGAGGTATGCCCACCACTGCCAACTCCACCCCTCAGGTGGGGGAGGGGAGGTGAAGCACAACTCTCAGTCACTGCCATCTTGCAGATGGGGGGACTCAGCCAACCAGGGAAAGGCTTATGCCCCCCTCCCACTGGAGGGTGGCATAATACGGGGTGTACCCACCTGAGGGAAGGGACCCATTGGTCCCAACCTTTTTACCTACCTGCAACGTCCCTAAATCTAGTATTATGGGGCACCCCTGAACCTTGCTTCCTCAGACCTGAAGAAACTACAAGAAAAGAAGAAGAAGGAACGAGCAGCCGTGCCGAAGCTAACAAGAGGAAGACGCCCACTGACTTGGCGCCAGCCCTACCGGCCTGTCTCCACCTCGAACCTGCTCCTGCAAAATCCCGGTGTGTCCTGCAGCCAGCAACCTCGAAAACCCCGGAGGACCTGCCTGCCTTCAAACACAAAGACTGTGTCTCTCGTGAACATTGGATTTGTTCATCTCCAACCTCTGGCTCCGGCCAGACACTGCGAATCCGCACTACTCTGCACCCGCCATCCAAGGCCCGAGTTCGAGTGGGCAAACTCCATGAGGAGGTCCCTCCAGCGATCCTAACCCGAGATCTGGTGACCCCTGACCTGCCTTAAACCTCCAGCCGACGCCTGCTGCCTAAATCCGGACGGTCCCCCCCAACCGCGATCAGGAGCTGGTAAGAAGATCTGACCCTAAAAGGCACCCCTGCACCTGACGCCCCACAGCCTTTGGTGGGCAAATTGACAGTGCCTAACCAACCCCCAACTTTCCAACCTACCTCTCGAAGTGGTGGTCGCACCCAGAAGACCTTCGTCTCCAAGCCTGCAGTGCCTTTGCAAACCAGAGGTTCCCCATTGCAAACAACAGGGCGCCCGATGTCGAAACAGCACCCTGCACCGGGCCACCCTAGTGCTGCTGAGGGTGCACCTTTGGTGCGACTTTGTTTCCCCACTTGCACTGAGCTAAAGTCCAGGAGCTTTGATCCCACAAAAAAGTGGCCTGCTCGCCAGCAGCCACCAACCGGAGGCCCCCTATCCCCCATTGGATAACATTGGGCCTCAGCACTCTGCACCCGGCCGCCCTAGTGCCGCTGAGGGTATAACAAGAGTGCATCCCTGACCCTGGGGGACCCCTGAGTCTACCCCCAGAACCTCAACATCCACTACTGAATACTTACCCTAAAACCGATAACCCTATTTTCCTCCAACACTATTTTCCTCCATAGGATAACATTGACTGTTTTTCTTGGAAAAGTTTCTAAGTGTGGAGTTTGAAAACCTAAAGAAATTCTTTAAAATTGTACTAACTAACAAAAACGATCTTACTTACCTGTATACAGGAAATGTCCCAGTGTAGTATTCAGGTATACTACACTGTGTAAGAAAAGTAATCTCAAAAGTAACTTACCTGTAATTTTACTCAAAATCCTATACAAAGTATATGTACTGTATTCTGAAAAGCATTGCATTATCAGTAACACGACTGTAACCAAATCAACGTACATTTACAAATTCAATCCAAACTGTGTTACAAAGTATATATTTACTGCAAAGTACTTAACACTTACCTGTGACAGGCTTGCTTGGTTCTAGGAAACAAAATAACTAAAAGAATATTTTTATACAAAAACAATTGGTCTGAAGTTCAGTCTTTGAGTGTGTAAATTCATTTGCTGACTGAGTGTGTACAACAAATGCTTAACACTGTCCTCTGATAAAGCCTTACTGCTCGACCACACTACCACAAATAGAGAGTGAGTTGCTATCTACTTTACCTCTGCCTACCTCTGGGGTTCCACTGGACTCTGTGTGTGCACACTATACCTCACTTTGGTATAGTATATACAGAGCCAGCCTCCTACATTGGCGGATCAGCGGTGGGATATACAACTTTGCATTTGTTGGACTACTTGGTTACCACCTGATCACACTACAGAACTCTTAAATTGTCTTTAGAATTCTGATTTTTTCAAATTGGCATTTTTGCAAAATTACTAAAAGTCTTGCTAGGGCCTTGGGTAAGTCCCTGTAGAATTTTAGAAAAATAAAAAGTCACTTTAGCTAGGGTTAGAGGGGTTAGAAGTTTTTAACAATATCTCAAAACAAGAACCCAGCTGTTAGTGAAAGTAACCACAATGCCATAGAGGACCTGGTTGAGGAGCTTGACCTCACCCCTTACCTTCACTTGCCTTTCAAGGAGGTAAGGTCCCTATGCAAAATTAAAAACATAGCCATAGGGTCCCATCCCACCAAACAAAAGCTCCATGAGCTGTTGGCTGGGTATGCTAAGGACCACCCATCTGAAAATGGTGAAGACCAATCAGATGAGGAAGAAGAGGGAGAGGAAGACCAGGTAGATCAAGGAGAAGGACCCCAGTGGCCCTGACTCAAGAATCAACCTCTCAGGACCTAGATCCCACACAGGTGGGTCAGGCACTACTGAGGACATTGCGGACAGCCTCAATGAGAAGGACAGCCTTTTAGCAAGGTTAACCAAAACACTGGATCTAGAGACCAGGTTGCTGGCTCTAGAGAGAGAGAGAGAGAGCAGAGATGGGCCTAGCACCCATCAATGGTGGCAGCAATTTACTTAATAAGGATAAAGAGCAATCTTATGAACCTAAAATCCCCAAAGGTATTGTCCCTATAATATTAAGAGAGTGATGATATCACAAAATGGTTCACAGCCTTTGAGAGGGCTTGTGAAATGAGAAAAGTGCAGAAGTCACACTGGGGGGCACTCCTTTGTGAACTGTTCTCTGGTAACTGCAGAAACAGACTCCTGACACTTTCAGGGGTAGATGCTGGGTCTTATGACCTCATGAAGAGAACTCTGATTGAGGGATTTGGACTCACAACTGAGGAATATAGAATTAGATTCAGGGGGCTCACAAAACCCAAAACCAATCCTGGATTGACTTCGTAGACTACTCAGTTAAGACACTAGATGGTTGGTTAACTGGACACAATGTGCATGATTTCAATGGACTTTACAATCTGTTTATGAAAGAACATATTTTAAGTAATTGCACTAATGAAAAGTTACATCAGCATTTGGTAGACCTAGGTCAAATTTCTCCACAAGAATTGAGAAAGTAGGCAGACCATTGGGTCAAGACAAGGGTGACAAAAACAACCACTGGGGGTGACCAAAAAAAAGGGGTTACAAAACCTCCCCAGGGGAAAGGTGGTGAGAATCCCCAAGATAAAAAGCCTGAGTCTTCAAAAGGGCCCCAAAAACCTGCACAGAGGGGTGGGTTCCAAAACTCTTCCCAGTCCAATAATAGGTACAGGGGAAAGAACTTTGATCCTTTAAAGGCCTGGTGTAACAACTGTAAGAAGTTGGAACACTTAACTGGAGATGCTGCATGCCCTAAGAAGAAGCCCCCTAGTCCTACGACAACTACTCCTGGTGTAGCAAGTCTCCAGATGGGATCGCCAGTGTGCCAAGAGCAAATCAGGTTGCACACTGAAGCAGTTCTAGTTTCAGAAGTGGAAGTTGAGTTTGCCACAGTAGCTGTGTGGCCACCCAACTTAAAGAAGTATTTACAATATCCTTGGATAAATGGAACTAGGATAGAAGCTCTGAGGGATACAGGTGCCAGTGTCACTATGGTGAGAGATACACTGGTTTCCCCTAAGCAATACTTGATTGGGAGAACTTACCCAATCACCAATGCTGACAGTGTTACCACCAACCATGCAATGGCTATGGTGACATTAGACTGGTGGGGGGGGAGGGGGTTACTGGCCTGAAACAGGTTGTGGTCTCTCCAATGCTACCAGCTGCATGTCTGATTGGCAATGACCTGGAAACAGTATTCAAAGGGGGGGACAGAGGGTTTTTGAATAGGTCCAGCATAAAGGCCCGAGGAGAGTATTCGACAAAAGAGATATGCTGTTCCTCAGGGATGAGAGTCAATGAACAGAGAAATTAAACCAACCTGACCAGAATGGTTCAGGGTTGGGAATCCATATATCGGATTATAATGCCCTCACACACCCTGTCGGGTGTCATGCTTCAACATCGGGCTGCTCCTCGTCGGGTCGGCGGTGCAATACCCGACGGGCTCCCTATAGTAGGGGCACTTTAACAGAGATCTTTTATCCAACAGCCGTACGGTGAAGTGGGGGTGAGGGGCCTAGTGTATGTAGATGAAAGTGTGTTGATAAATTTAGAGTGAATGTAAAATAGGATTGGGAGTACCTGTGAAAACAACTTTAATCATGGGGTCTCCTACCCTAAGTAAAAACAAAAAGTATAAGGTGCTAAGCTGAGATAATGTCTCAGGTTGTGGCGCTCTTATACGTGGTCGGTCAACATGTTTCTCGCCAATTGAATAATCTTCGGGCGATTCGTCAGGACCAAAGCGAGGGGTATACTATCTACAACTGAAACTACATGGTGTTGTGGCGGTGCACTCACATCAACCATAGGACTAACTCGTCAGATACCTGGTAGTACTGGAACTACCTGTGGGGAGAGAATAAATCACAATGATGAATGTAGTAACATAGTAGTGGGTGAATGCTCTCATATTCCCTGTGATCAGCTGACTCTCTAGATATCGTGGTGCGCATAAAACAGTTAAAACCAGTTAAAAAACAGAGTGCCACACGGTGAGTGCACAGGGTGAACTTGCGTGAACTTCAGCCCTTGTGGCAAAAATAAAACGTAGCAGAGAACAGAAGGACTTACCCAGAACTGTAAACTAACCAGGCTTCACAGTACCCGGTAGGTAACACACACGAGGGTTCCTCATGTACTAAGATAAATGAGGAAGGGGAAAAAACCAATTGAAAGGTGGCATCAAGTGTAAAGGGAGTCATGAAATCAGCTGAAAACTCCTAATTCCCCATCCTGCAGGGTCAAATAAACCTCAAATGATAACACAAATTAATTTATTTTCCTTATAATCGCCGCCCATACCTGGATCATGATTAGGGTTGCATTTATATAGGAGGCACTGCTAATATAGTGCCCGCACTAAATACCCACAGCACAGATTCTATTGTAGGTTAATGTTGTTTATCAAAGGATTAGAATCGAGTGGATACGCTCGATAGGTAAAAGCGTGATGGCTAATTCATGCGACAATAATGACATCCTGCGTGACTTGGGTTCAGTCAGTGTGCCTTAAGCAGTCAGGAAGCTGAGTCGTTTGGAGTTTCATGTTTAAATGCCCAACGTGATGACTGCAAGACCGTCCCACTTCCCAATTACCGTGGCGTCAAGCGTGTACATCTAATATTATGCCCCTGAGTTAACCCAGGCATGTCCAAAACACCCGCACTGGTCAAGGGGTTAGCGATAAAGGGTGGCGGGAGCTAGCAATTCATACGGGGTAGAGAGACATACAACACACAATTAGCAGTACTCACTTTGGTGCTCGTAGCACGAAGTCTTTAGACCTACCAACGTGATGACTGCAAGACCGTCCCACTTCCCAATTACCGTGGCGTCAAGCGTGTACATCTAATATTATGCCCCTGAGTTAACCCAGGCATGTCCAAAAAGCCCACACTGGTCAAGGGGTTAGCGATAAAGGGTGGCGGGAGCTAGCAATTCATACGGGGTAGAGAGACATACAACACACAATTAGCAGTACTCACTTTGGTGCTCGTAGCACGAAGTCTTTAGACCTACCCACTCCTACCGGGCCCGGGTGGTAGGGTGGAGTGAGTCTACACCGTATTTAGTCCCGCCGGGTACTTCCCGTGGGCGGGGTTAGTGTTGTGGGAGGGTCTTGTGTGTGTAGTGCTAACCAGCCCAGCGGCCATGTTGGAGGTAGGGCTCGCGGTCTGTTTCAGGTACCGCGGCCATCTTTAAACGTGGTCATTCAGTATGTATGAGATTTGGCGGCCATACTGGAATGGTATATCATGATATCACTCCAGAATACAGGGATAGGAGTCAGTAAGTATGCTTAACAATGTATATGACATAGTGCCCATAGAGTGTGTACTCGGTAGGTTGGATTCAAGAGCATAACTGGTCGTAAAGTGATGAGGCAGACTAGAAGGTTACAGCATAAAAAGTCTGATCATTTATGGTTTCGGCGATCATGATCAATGTTAGCAAAAAAAATGTTTTTATATTTTCCTCAGTTTCCACCTGTATAGTTTTGCCCGCTTAGTGTATCATCTCTGAGGGATGTGTTCTAATGTAGGGTGGGTCATAAAAGCCTAAATCAAATAACACAGTGTACCCTCATTCTGATGGACGATTGGTTGGTTTAGAAAAAGTACCCTGAAAGATTAGAGGCACGGATATTAACAGTAGTAGGTCATATCCTCAGTGCACTCCAAGGTATATCATCATTCAATCCTTGGGTGTGTGAGGATAATCGGTGTATCCATCTCTGTTCAATCAAAAGAGGGCATGTTTGGTGATTTTCGCAAATGTCTCGAGGACCAACCATCTTAATGAATCGGGTGAGTGACTTAGTTCTAGAAAGTGGGAGCACATTTTTGTGTTGGTTCTTTGACAACGGATGTTGCTCCGGTGTTCACCAACACGTCTCTTAATGGGACGAGTGGTCATCCCTACATATTGTAGATTGCAGGGGCAGGTGATCAAGTAAATGCAATTTGATGTATTGCAGTTGGTATGGGCCCGCAACTCCCAGGTGAAACTGTTGGAGAAAGTGATGGATTTATATATCGAGGTGGAAGCGCACGCCAGACAAGACCCGCAGGGGTAATGTCCCTTCACCGGTGGTAAATCCCATAAGGTTCTATGGACAGCTGGTGTGACTGTCTTGGGTCTGGTGTGAATTAGCATGTCTTTCAAGTTGCGTGAGCGTTTGAAAGCAAAGCGCTTTAAATCCAGTGTCATGGCCCCACTGTTGAGTATTCCCCAGTGTTTCCTGATTACTTTACTCAATCTGTTGGATCCCGGTGTGAAGGTGGTCACACAGGTGAGTGTGTCGCTGGGGGTCTTTTCTCTCTGTTCTAGGAGCGCTTCACGATTATTGTTCCTAGCTCTTTTTTTGCTCAGAGCAATACTTTGTGGGGGATATTGTCGTGAGGCCAGTTTTTTAGCCAGTATTTCAGATTCAGTTCTATAATCTTCAACTTTACTACAATTTCTTCTCACCCTTAGAAATTGCCCAAAGGAGAGGTTTTCTTTCAATGCACGAGGGTGATGACTACTGAAGAGCAGCAAACTGTTGCGATCTGTTGCTTTTCTGTACATCGTGGTAGTCAAACTACCCTCTTCAAGTTGAATTGTGAGATCTAAGAATGGAATCTGATTCTGAGAGATAGTGCTCGTGAATCTCAGGTATGTGTTCAGTGTATTGATCCATACGCAGAATTGTTCACAGGATGTCACGTCACCTGACCAGAGGATCAGGATGTCGTCTATGAATCTCTTCCATAGGCGAATATTTGACCGATATGGATTTGAATCATGGAAGATCAGCTCACCCTCAAAGGCCGCCATATACAAGCAGGCTAGACTGGGAGCGAAGGTACTCCCCATGGAAGTACCTTGCGTCTGGTGGTAGAGCTGGCCTCTTAACTCAAAGAAGTTCTCGGTGAGTGCCAAAGTTGCGCACTCAAGAATAAAGCTGGGTGGTGTGGGGGAGTCCCAAGTTGCCGAGCTAAGTAACTCCTCTATCACATCTAGGGTTGCTCTCTGTGGGATGTACGTATAGAGCGCCTCAACATCGTGATTGATGAGGAGATCAATGTCGTTCGTCGGCTGGAATTCTGAGACTAGGCGTAATACATCAGTGGTATCCTGTATGTAGGATGGTATTTGCTTTACCAAAGGTTGCAAAAAATGGTCGCAAAATTGTGACAAGGGTTCGAGTATGGAGTCAATACCGGATACGATGGGGCGGCCAGGTACTGGTGTGACCCCCTTATGTATTTTAGGTAATATGTAAAAATAGGGGGTCCTGGGGTCTTTTTTCATGAGGAAGTCAGCTTCCTTCTTGCTTATCCAGCCTTGGGTTTCTGCTGCGTAGACTAACGCAGTTATAGTCGTGGTAAGGCGTGTCACTGGACTACTGGTAATGGGGGTGTAATACCGCCGGTCGCTCAGTTGTCTTAACCCCTTCGGTGCTCATGACGAGCTCAGCTCGTCATGCTGCGCAGTGCTCGTGTGCGCATGACGAGCTGAGCTCGCCATGAACCCGCCCACTCAATGAAACGCCCCGCACAGGGCGAAAATCGGCCGCGCACCGAAGGGGTTAAGCATTCAGTGTCGTAGTCAGTGGTAGCCATAATCACTATGGCCCCGCCTTTGTCGGCTTGTTTGATCGTGATGGAAGTGTCATTTGCCAGGGATGTGACAGCCACTAACTCCTCATTGGTGATGTTGCAGTGTTGTCTATTGTCAGATTCCCTCTTCAAGTCCTTAAGGACAGCCTGTTCAAATGTAATGACCTCATTGGGTACCATACTGGTGTTGGGGGTAAAAGTAGAGGAGTTATGAAGGCCAGAGTCACTAACTGCTCGGGAAGTCGTCCCGTCAAAAAAAGCTCTCAGTCGTACTTTGCGAAAGAATTGCTGTAATTTGCAATGTTGTTTGAATTTATCTACCCTGGGGGTGGGTACAAACCCCAACCCTTTTTGTAGAACTCTGTGTTCTATCTCCAACAAAAATTTGGGAGATAGGTTTACAATCAGGTTCTCTTCTTGGTGATGCTCCGGGTTTCCACCACACGTTGTTGCGGTTCTTCCCATTGTACCCTCTTGTCGTGTTGATTGCCTCTTCTTCGCCCGCGCCCTTTGCACCAACCTCTGCCTAAAAAAGGTTGGCTCATGCCTGAGGGGCCAAAGGGTTGTGGGCCCTGAGTGAACATGGGGTATTGCCAATATGCTGGTCCCTGGTATTGTGGCACGGGGAACCCTTGAAAGCCTTGTCGGCCGCCTCTCCTGGGATAGTTGTTGTTCCAGTTCTCTGTGCTGGAATCACTGTTACTAGATGAGCCCCTTCTGGTGGAATTAGAGCTTATGTCTGAGATGCTGTTGGTATCTGGGGGAACAAAATCCTGTTTCAAGTAAGGGTAGACTTTCTCCTTATCAAATCTGCGGATATCTTTCTGTAGTTTAACTACTTTTTGTTTCATAAGGTATTCCTTATGTTCCGCAATTTCATTATTGAGTTCTGTCAGCTTTGTTTTGAAGCTAGTCTGTGGGGTGGCACTTTTCAAAGTACTTTCTGCTGTCTGGATCCTTGCCAATAGATCGTCTGCTAGCCTTTTGGCTGTATTGATCACCAATATAAGTAGGTCCTGTGTACACTTCCATGAAATTTGGGACCATTCTGTCTTGAATAAGCCATCCTCAAGGAAAATCCGAGGGAAGTTCTTGATAAGTAGCCCATTCGGTGCAATATTGGCCCTAAGATATTCGGTCATGAGGGCCCCATGTAAGGTAATCCTGACCCATTCTCTTTTCATAGATGAGAGGGATTGCCAGTCCTCCGACTGGCTCCCTGTTGCTGCACCTCCTTCTGCTCCCAATATGGATGGTGCCCTCAGTATCTC
Source organism: Calotriton arnoldi (assembly GCA_963921515.1). NCBI lineage: Eukaryota > Metazoa > Chordata > Amphibia > Caudata > Salamandridae > Calotriton > Calotriton arnoldi. Next base: position 1,358,892 of record CAWUFW010003722.1, read on the forward strand.
TGCTGCTATGTCATCTCCATAGCTCAGACCTTGTCCCTCCATGGTGTGAGGTTCAAGCGTGCTAGATAGATGGTTGGAGGTATTTTATTCATTATAAACACTGGCTCAATTTCAATCCGTGTAAAGATGGTCTATTGGGGGACAGCGGAAGTTTACCCACCAAGGAAGGTCCCACGGGGGTACCCGTGCCAGAATCAGTATTCAAAGGGGGGACAGAGGGCTTTTGAATAGGTCCAGCATAAAGGCCCGAGGAGAGTATTCGACAAAAGAGATATGCTGTTCCTCAGGGATGAGAGTCAATGAACAGAGAAATTAAACCAACCTGACCAGAATGGTTCAGGGTTGGGAATCCATATATCGGATTATAATGCCCTCACACCCTGTCGGGTGTCATGCTTCATCATCGGGCTGCTCCTCGTCGGGTCGGCGGTGCAATACCCGACGGGCTCCCTATAGTAGGGGCACTTTAACAGAGATCTTTTATCCAACAGCCGTACGGTGAAGTGGGGGTGAGGGGCCTAGTGTATGTAGATGAAAGTGTGTTGATAAATTTAGAGTGAATGTAAAATAGGATTGGGAGTACCTGTGAAAACAACTTTAATCATGGGGTCTCCTACCCTAAGTAAAAACAAAAAGTATAAGGTGCTAAGCTGAGATAATGTCTCAGGTTGTGGCGCTCTTATACGTGGTCGGTCAACATGTTTCTCGCCAATTGAATAATCTTCGGGCGATTCGTCAGGACCAAAGCGAGGGTATACTATCTACAACTGAAACTACATGGTGTTGTGGCGGTGCACTCACATCAACCATAGGACTAACTCGTCAGATACCTGGTAGTACTGGAACTACCTGTGGGGAGAGAATAAATCACAATGATGAATGTAGTAACATAGTAGTGGGTGAATGCTCTCATATTCCCTGTGATCAGCTGACTCTCTAGATATCGTGGTGTGCATAAAACAGTTAAAACCAGTTAAAAAACAGAGTGCCACACGGTGAGTGCACAGGGTGAACTTGCGTGAACTTCAGCCCTTGTGGCAAAAATAAAACGTAGCAGAGAACAGAAGGACTTACCCAGAACTGTAAACTAACCAGGCTTCACAGTACCCAGTAGGTAACACACACGAGGGGTTCCTCATGTACTAAGATAAATGAGGGAAGGGGGAAAAAAACCAATTGAAAGGTGGCATCAAGTGTAAAGGGAGTCATGAAATCAGTGGAAAACTCCTAATTCCCCATCCTGCAGGGTCAAATAAACCTCAAATGATAACACAAATTAATTTATTTTCCTTATAATCGCCACCTATACCTGGATCATGATTAGGGTTGCATTTATATAGGAGGCACTGCTAATATAGTGCCCGCACTAAATACCCACAGCACAGATTCTATTGTAGGTTAATGTTGTTTATCAAAGGATTAGAATCGAGTGGATACGCTCGATAGGTAAAAGCGTGATGGCTAATTCATGCGACAATAATGACATCCTGCGTGACTTAGGTTCAGTCAGTGTGCCTTAAGCAGTCGGGAAGCTGAGTCGTTTGGAGTTTCATGTTTAAATGCCCAACGTGATGACTGCAAGACCGTCCCACTTCCCAATTACCGTGGCGTCAAGCGTGTACATCTAATATTATGCCCCTGAGTTAACCCAGGCATGTCCAAAACGCCCGCACTGGTCAAGGGGTTAGCGATAAAGGGTGGCGGGAGCTAGCAATTCATACGGGGTAGAGAGACATACAACACACAATTAGCAGTACTCACTTTGGTGCTCGTAGCACGAAGTCTTTAGACCTACCAACGTGATGACTGCAAGACCGTCCCACTTCCCAATTACCGTGGCGTCAAGCGTGTACATCTAATATTATGCCCCTGAGTTAACCCAGGCATGTCCAAAAAGCCTGCACTGGTCAAGGGGTTAGCGATAAACAGTGGCAGGAGCTAGCAATTCATACGGGGTAGAGAGACATACAACACACAATTAGCAGTACTCACTTTGGTGCTCGTAGCACGAAGTATTTAGACCTACCCACTCCTACCGGGCCCGGGTGGTAGGGTGGAGTGAGTCTACACCGTATTTAGTCCCGCCGGGTACTTCCTGTGGGCGGGGTTAGTGTTGTGGGAGGGTCTTGTGTGTGTAGTGCTAACCAGCCCAGCGGCCATGTTGGAGGTAGGGCTCGCGGTCTGTTTCAGGTACCGCGGCCATCTTTAAACGTGGTCATTCAGTATGTATGAGATTTGGCGGCCATACTGGAATGGTATATCATGATATCACTCCAGAATACAGGGATAGGAGTCAGTAAGTATGCTTAACAATGTATATGACATAGTGCCCATAGAGTGTGTACTCGGTAGGTTGGATTCAAGAGCATAGCTGGTCGTAAAGTGATGAGGCAGACTAGAAGGTTACAGCATAAAAAGTCTGATCATTTATGGTTTCGGCGATCATGATCAATGATAGCAAAATTTTTTTTTATATTTTCCTCAGTTTCCACCTGTATAGTGTTGCCCGCTTAGTGTATCATCTCTGAGGGATGTGTTCTAATGGAGGGTGGGTCATAAAAGCCTAAATCAAATAACACAGTGTACCCTCCTTCTGATGGACGATTGGTTGGTTTAGAAAAAGTACCCTGAAAGATTAGAGGCACGGATATTAACAGTAGTAGGTCATATCCTCAGTGCACTCCAAGGTATATCATCATTCAATCCTTGGGTGTGTGAGGATAATCGGTGTATCCATCTCTGTTCAATCAAAAAGAGGGCATGTTTGGTGATTTTCGCAAATGTCTCGAGGACCAACCATCTTAATGAATCGGGTGAGTGACGTAGTTCTAGAAAGTGGGAGCACATTTTTGTGTTGGTTCTTTGACAACTGATGTTGCTCCGGTGTTCAGCAACACGTGTCTTAATGGGACGAGTGGTCATCCCTACATATTGTAGATTGCAGGGGCAGGTGATCAAGTAAATGCAATTTGATGTATTGCAGTTGGTATGGGCCCGCAACTCCCAGGTGAAACTGTTGGAGAAAGTGATGGATTTATATATCGAGGTGGAAGCGCACGCCAGACAAGACCCGCAGGGGTAATGTCCCTTCACCGGTGGTAAATCCCATAAGGTTCTTTGGACAGCTGGTGTGACTGTCTTGGGTCTGGTGTGAATTAGCATGTCTTTCAAGTTGCGTGAGCGTTTGAAAGCAAAGCGCGGTAAATCCAGTGTCATGGCCCCAGTGTTGAGTATTCCCCAGTGTTTCCTGATTACTTTACTCAATCTGTTGGATCCCGGTGTGAAGGTGGTCACAGGTGAGTGTGTCGCTGGGGGTCTTTTCTCTCTGTTCTAGGAGCGCTTCACGATTATTGTTCCTAGCTCTTTTTTTGCTCAGGTCAATACTTCGTGGGGGATATTGTCGTGAGGCCAGTTTTTTAGCCAGTATTTCAGATTCAGTTCTATAATCTTCAACTTTACTACAATTTCTTCTCACCCTTAGAAATTGCCCAAAGGGGAGGTTTTCTTTCAAGGCACGAGGGTGATGACTACTGAAGAACAGCAAACTGTTGCGATCTGTTGCTTTTCTGTACATCGTGGTAGTCAAACTACCCTCTTCAAGTTGAATCGTGAGATCTAAGAATGGAATCTGATTCTGAGAGATAGTGCTCGTGAATCTCAGGTATGTGTTCAGTGTATTGATCCATACGCAGAATTGTTCACAGGATGTCACGTCACCTGACCAGAGGATCAGTATGTCGTCTATGAATCTCTTCCATAGGCGAATATTTGACCGATATGGATTTGAATCATGGAAGATCAGCTCACCCTCAAAGGCCGCCATATACAAGCAGGCTAGACTGGGAGCGAAGGTACTCCCCATGGAAGTACCTTGCGTCTGGTGGTAGAGCTGGCCTCTTAACTCAAAGAAGTTCTCTGTGAGTGCCAAAGTTGCGCACTCAAGAATAAAGCTGGGTGGTGTGGGGGAGTCACAAGTTGCCGAGCTAAGTAACTCCTCTATCACATCTAGGGTTGCTCTCTGTGGGATGTTCTTATAGAGCGCCTCAACGTCAAGAGTGATGAGGAGATCAATGTCGCTCGTCGGCTGGAATTCAGAGACTAGGCGTAATACATCAGTGGTATCCTGTATGTAGGATGGTATTTTCTTTACCAAAGGTTGCAAAAAATGGTCGCAAAATTGTGACAAGTTTTCGAGTATGGAGTCAATACCGGATACGATGGGGCGGCCAGGTACTGGTGTGACCCCCTTATGTATTTTAGGTAATATGTAAAAATAGGGGGTCCTGGGGTCTTTTTTCATGAGGAAGTCAGCTTCCTTCTTGCTTATCCAGCCTTGGGTTTCTGCTGCGTAGACTAACGCAGTTATAGTCGTGGTAAGGCGTGTCACTGGACTACTGGTAATGGGGGTGTAATACCGCCGGTCGCTCAGTTGTCTTAAGCATTCAGTGTCGTAGTCAGTGGTAGCCATAATCACTATGGCCCCGCCTTTGTCGGCTTGTTTGATCGTGATGGAAGTGTCATTTGCCAGGGATGTGACAGCCACTAACTCCTCATTGGTGATGTTGCAGTGTTGTCTATTGTCAGATTCCCTCTTCAAGTCCTTAAGGACAGCCTGTTCAAATGTAATGACCTCATTGGGTACCATACTGGTGTTGGGGGTAAAAGTAGAGGGGTTATGAAGGCCAGAGTCACTAACTGCTCGGGAAGTCGTCCCGTCAAAAAAAGCTCTCAGTCGTACTTTGCGAAAGAATTGCTGTAATTCGCAATGTTGTTTGAATTTATCTACCCTGGGGGTGGGTACAAACCCCAACCCTTTTTGTAGAACTCTGTGTTCTATCTCCAACAAAAATTTGGGAGATAGGTTTACAATCAGGTTCTCTTCTTGGTGATGCTCCGGGTTTCCACCACACGTTGTTGTGGTTCTTCCCATTGTACCCTCTTGTCGTGTTGATTGCCTCTTCTTCGCCCGCGCCCTTTGCCCCAACCTCTGCCTAAAAAAGGTTGGCTCATGCCTGAGGGGCCAAAGGGTTGTGGGCCCTGAGGGAACATGGGGTATTGCCAATATGCTGGTCCCTGGTATTATGGCACGGGGAACCCTTGAAAGCCTTGTCGGCCGCCTCTCCTGGGATAGTTGTTGTTCCAGTTCTCTGTGCTGGAATCACTGTTACTAGATGAGCCCCTTCTGGTGGAATTAGAGCTTATGTCTGAGATGCTGTTGGTATCTGGGGGAACAAAATCCTGTTTCAAGTAAGGGTAGACTTTCTCCTTATCAAATCTGCGGATATCTTTCTGTAGTTTAACTACTTTTTGTTTCATAAGGTATTCCTTATGTTCCGCAATTTCATTATTGAGTTCTGTCAGCTTTGTTTTGAAGCTAGTCTGTGGGGTGGCACTTTTCAAAGTACTTTCTGCTGTCTGGATCCTTGCCAATAGATCGTCTGCTAGTCTTTTGGCTGTATTGATCACCAATATAAGTAGGTCCCGTGTACACTTCCATGAAATTTGGGACCATTCTGTCTTGAATAAGCCATCGTCAAGGAAAATCCGAGGAAGTTCTTGATAAGTAGCCCATTCGGTGCAATATTGGCCCTAAGATATTCAGTCATGAGGGCCCCATGTAAGGTAATCCAGACCCATTCTCTTTTCATAGATGAGAGGGATTGCCAGTCCTCCGACTGGCTCCCTGTTGCTGCACCTCCTTCTGCTCCCAATATGGATGGTGCCCTCAGTATCTCTGCTGCTATGTCATCTCCATAGCTCAGACCTTGTCCCTCCATGGTGTGAGGTTCAAGCGTGCTAGATAGATGGTTGGAGGTATTTTATTCACTAAAAACACTGGCTCAATTTCAAGCCGTGTAAAGATGGTCTATTGGGGGACAGCGGAAGTTTACCCACCAAGGAAGGTCCCACGGGGGTACCCGTGCCAGAATCAGTATTCAAAGGGGGGGACAGAGGGCTTTTGAATAGGTCCAGCATAAAGGCCCGAGGAGAGTATTCGACAAAAGAGATATGCTGTTCCTCAGGGATGAGAGTCAATGAACAGAGAAATTAAACCAACCTGACCAGAATGGTTCAGGGTTGGGAATCCATATATTGGATTATAATGCCCTCACACACCCTGTCGGGTGTCATGCTTCATCATCGGGCTGCTCCTTGTCGGGTCGGCGGTGCAATACCCGACGGGCTCCCTATAGTAGGGGCACTTTAACAGAGATCTTTTATCCAACAGCCGTACGGTGAAGTGGGGGTGAGGGGCCTAGTGTATGTAGATGAAAGTGTGTTGATAAATTTAGAGTGAATGTAAAATAGGATTGGGAGTACCTGTGAAAACAACTTTAATCATGGGGTCTCCTACCTAAGTAAAAACAAAAAGTATAAGGTGCTAAGCTGAGATAATGTCTCAGGTTGTGGCACTCTTATACGTGGTCGATCAACATGTTTCTCGCCAATTGAATAATCTTCGGGCGATTCGTCAGGACCAAAGCGAGGGGTATACTATCTACAACTGAAACTACCTGGTGTTGTGGCGGTGCACTCACATCAACCATAGGACTAACTCGTCAGATACCTGGTAGTACTGGAACTACCTGTGGGGAGAGAATAAATCACAATGATGAATGTAGTAACATAGTAGTGGGTGAATGCTCTCATATTCCCTGTGATCAGCTGACTCTCTAGATATCGTGGTGCGCATAAAACAGTTAAAACCAGTTAAAAAACAGAGTGCCACACGGTGAGTGCACAGGGTGAACTTCAGCCCTTGTGGCAAAAATAAAACGTAGCAGAGAACAGAAGGACTTACCCAGAACTGTAAACTAACCAGGCTTTACAGTACCCGGTAGGTAACACACACGAGGGGTTCCTCATGTACTAAGATAAATGAGGGAAGGGGGAAAAAAACCAATTGAAAGGTGGCATCAAGTGTAAAGGGAGTCATGAAATCAGTGGAAAACTCCTAATTCCCCATCCTGCAGGGTCAAATAAACCTCAAATAATAACACAAATTAATTTCTTTTCCTTATAATCGCCGCCCATACCTGGATCATGATTAGGGTTGCATTTATATAGGAGGCACTGCTAATATAGTGCCCGCACTAAATACCCACAGCACAGATTCTATTGTAGGTTAATGTTGTTTATCAAAGGATTAGAATCGAGTGGATACGCTCGATAGGTAAAAGCGTGATGGCTAATTCATGCGACAATAATGACATCCTGCGTGACTTAGGTTCAGTCAGTGTGCCTTAAGCAGTCGGGAAGCTGAGTCGTTTGGAGTTTCATGTTTAAATGCCCAACGTGATGACTGCAAGACCGTCCCACTTCCCAATTACCGTGGCGTCAAGCGTGTACATCTAATATTATGCCCTGAGTTAACCCAGGCATGTCCAAAACGCCCGCACTGGCAGGGGCATAATATTAGATGTACACGCTTGACGCCACGGTAATTGGGAAGTGGGACGGTCTTGCAGTCATCACGTTGGTAGGTCTAAAGACTTCGTGCTATGAGCACCAAAGTGAGTACTGCTAATTGTGTGTTGTATGTCTCTCTACCGCGTATGAATTGCTAGCTCCCGCCACCCTTTATCGCTAACCCCTTGACCAGTGCGGGTGTTTTGGACATGCCTGGGTTAACTCAGGGGCATAATATTAGATGTACACGCTTGACGCCACGATAATTGGGAAGTGGGACGGTCTTGCAGTCATCACGTTGGGCATTTAAACATGAAACTCCAAACGACTCAGCTTCCCGACTGCTTAAGGCACACTGACTGAACCTAAGTCACGCAGGATGTCATTATTGTCGCATGAATTAGCCATCACGCTTTTACCTATCGAGCGTATCCACTCGATTCTAATCCTTTGATAAACAACATTAACCTACAATAGAATCTGTGCTGTGGGTATTTAGTGCGGGCACTATATTAGCAGTGCCTCCTATATAAATGCAACCCTAATCATGATCCAGGTATGGGTGGCTATTATAAGGAAAATAAATTAATTTGTGTTATCATTTGAGGTTTATTTGACCCTGCAGGATGGGGAATTAGGAGTTTTCCACTGATTTCATGACTCCCTTTACACTTGATGCCACCTTTCAATTGTTTTTTTTCCCCCTTCCCTCATTTATCTTAGTACATGAGGAACCCCTCGTGTGTGTTACCTACCGGGTACTGTGAAGCCTGGTTAGTTTACAGTTCTGGTAAGTCCTTCTGTTCTCTGCTACGTTTTATTTTTGCCACAAGGGCTGAAGTTCACGCAAGTTCACCCTGTGCACTCACCGTGTGGCACTCTGTTTTTTAACTGGTTTTAACTGTTTTATGCGCACCACGATATCTAGAGAGTCAGCTGATCACAGGGAATATGAGAGCATTCACCCACTACTATGATACTACATTCATCATTGTGATTTATTCTCTCCCCACAGGTAGTTCCAGTACTACCAGGTATCTGACGAGTTAGTCCTATGGTTGATGTGAGTGCACCGCCACAACACCATGTAGTTTCAGTTGTAGATAGTATACCCCTCGCTTTGGTCCTGACGAATCGCCCGAAGATTATTCAATTGGCGAAAAACATGTTGACAGACCACGTATAAGAGCGCCACAACCTGAGACATTATCTCAGCTTAGCACCTTATACTTTTTGTTTTTATTTAGGGTAGGAGACCCCATGATTAAAGTTGTTTTCACAGGTACTCCCAATCCTATTTTACATTCACTCTAAATTTATCAACACACTTTCATCTACATACACTAGGCCCCTCACCCCCACTTCACCGTACGGCTGTTGGATAAAAGATCTCCGTTAAAGTGCCCCTACTATAGGGAGCCCGTCGGGTATTGCACCGCCGACCCGACGAGGAGCAGCCCGATGATGAAGCATGACACCCGACAGGGTGTGTGAGGGCATTATAATCCGATATATGGATTCCCAACCCTGAACCATTCTGGTCAGGTTGGTTTAATTTCTCTGTTCATTGACTCTCATCCCTGAGGAACAGCATATCTCTTTTGTCGAATGACCTTGAAACCTCAGCATGGGCTGAGGTTGAACTGAAAACCCATGCAGCAATGCTGGATATCCCTGAGATGGTGTGTGTAAAAACAAGAGCACAGAGCAGAAAACAGGGTGAACAAGAAGTGTTGGAGCCTGAAAGTATGGCCCAACCTTCCAAGAGGAAAGGTAAGAAGACTGGGGAACCAGCTTCTGTACAGCAAAAGGATCAGGAACCCTGTCCTCAAGGAGAGGACTTAGACACCCCAGAGGGAACTGAGCCCATGGAGCTTGACCCTTACCAGGTTGAACTATTGGGCCCAGGGGGACCCTCTAGGGATGAGCTGTGCCTTGGACAGCATGACAGTCCAACTCTTGAAAGCCTGAGGCAGCAAGCTGCTGCACAGGAAAAGGGAGATGTCAGTGGTACCCACAGAGTTTTTTGGGAAGAGGGGCTACTGTACACTGAGTCCAGAGACCTCAACCCTGGAGCCACTAGGAGAGTGGTAGTGCCTCAGAAGTTCAGGGAGTTCCTCCTTACTTTAGCTCATGCCATCCCTCTAGCTGGGCATCTGGGCCAAACCAAAACCTGGAAAAGGCTAGTTAACCACTTTTACTGGCCCCAGATGTCTCAGAAAGTAAAGGAGTTTGTCAGCTCCTGTGTCACCTGTCAAGCCAGTGGCAAAACAGGTGGACACCCAAAGGCCCTCTTAATCACACTACCAGTGTTTGGGGTTCCCTTTGAAAGAGTATGTGTGGACATAGTGGGTCCACTTGAACCTCCCACAGTATCAGGAAACACATTCATACTAGTGGTAGTGGATCATGCCACTAGGTATCCTGAGGCAATTCCCCTTAGGACTGCTACAGCTCCTGCAGTAGCCAAGGCCCTCATTGGTGCCTTCACCAGGGTAGGGTTTCCTAAGGAGGTGGTTTCAGACATGAGGTTCCAATTCATGTCTGCTTACCTCAAACACATGTGGAAAGAGTGTGGAGTGCAGTACAAGTTACTACACCCATAAACCAATGGGCTTGTTGAGAGATTCAACAAGACATTGAGAGGCATGATTATGGGGCTCCCTGAAAAACTCAAAAGGTGATGGGATGTCCTCTTACCGTGCTTGCTTTTCGCTTACAGATAGGTGGCACAGAAGGGAGTAGGGTATTCCCCCTTTGAACTTCTGTTTGGCCATCCTGTGAGGGGACCACTCTGTCTGGTAAAAGAGGGTTGGGAGAAGCCTCTCCAAGAACCCAAACAAGATATTGTGGACTATGTGCTTGGCCTAAGGTCCAGAATGGCTGAGTACATGGAAAAGGCATCCAAGAATCTTGAGGCCAGCCAAGAGCTTCAGAAGCACTGGTATGACCAAAAGGCTGCACTGGTAGAATTTCAACCTGGGCAGAAGGTGTGGGATTTGGAGCCAGTGGCACCAAGGGCTCTCCAGGACAGATGGAGTGGCCCTTACCCTATCCTAGATAAGAGTGAGGTCATTTACTTGGTTGACCTGGGCACAAGCAGGACACCCAAGAGGGTTATCCATGTGAACCGCCTGACAGGGCTGACATCACCATGCAGATGGTGACTGATGAGGATCAGGAGACAGAGAGTGAACCTCTACCTGACCTCCTCTCATACAGCCCAAAAGATGGGTCTGTGGATGGAGTTGTCTTTTCAGACACCCTCTCTGCCCAACAGCAGACTGATTGCAAGCAAGTCTTGCAGCAGTATGCAAATCTCTTTTCCTTGAACCATGGTCAGACAAACTGGTGTACCCATGGTGTGGACACTGGTGACAGTTCACCTGTCAAAAACAAAATCTATCGACAGTCTGATCAAGTCAAGGAAAGCATCAGAGCTGAAGTCAGCAAGATGCTGGAGTTAGAGGTTATTGAACCCTCTGAGATCATCTGGGCCAGCCCAGTGGTTCTAGTCCCCAAACCTCATCCACAGGGTGGAAAGAGGGAAATGAGGTTCTGTGTGGACTATAGAAGGCTCAACTCTGTCACCAAGACAGATGCTCACCCTATCCCAAGAGCACATGAACTGATAGATAAATTGGGTACAGCCAAATTTCTAAGTACCTTTGACTTAACTGCAGGGTACTGGCAAATTGACATGGCACCAGGAGCAAAAGAAAAGACAGCATTTTCCACACCTGATGGGCATTATCAGTTTACTGTTATGCCCTTTGGTTTAAAGAATGCCCCTGCCACCTTCCAGAGGTAGGTGAATCAAGGCCTTGCTGGATTGGAGTCCTTTAGTGCAGCTTATCTAGATGATATTGCTGTCTTTAGCTCCACCTGGCAGGATCACCTGATCCACCTTGGCAAGATTTTCTATGCCCTGCAAACTGCAGGCCTAACTATCAAGGCATCCAAATGTCAGTTAGGGCAGGGAACTGTGGTGTACCTGGGCCACCTTGTTGGTGGAGGCCAGGTACAACCCTTACAGCCCAAGATCCAGGCCATCCTGGACTGGGCAGCTCCAACAACTCAGACCCAAGTCAGGGCATTCCTTGTCTTGACTGGGTACTACAGGAGGTTTGTGAAGGCATATGAGTTCATTGTGGCTCCCCTCACAGAACTCACCTTCAAGAAGATGCCCAAGAAGGTAAACTGATACAAAAGGGGATGATGGACGGAACGTTTGAGCCAATCAAACACTCACCCCCAGTCAACTGATCTGGGTTTAATCCATCATCATTCTTTAGCTCACTCCACCACCCCAGTTCAGACATGGCCATATGCAAATCAGTCTGACCCTGTGCCTCATGGGAACAGTCCAGCCCGAACTGCCAAGCCATGTCTTCCCTGGACCGGAAACAAGCATCCTAGGACCGGTTTCTGGCATTCTAGCCGTCATCAGCCAGGCTTGCTTGAATCCAGTGGCAAAGTGAGCAAGGGACCCACGTCTGGGCATACCCCCGCCAACTTAGGGCGACCAAAGCGATACAAAAGGGGATGATGGACGGAACGTTTGAGCCAATCAAACACTCACCCCCAGTCAACTGATCTGGGTTTAATCCATCATCATTCTTTAGCTCACTCCACCACCCCAGTTCAGACATGGCCATATGCAAATCAGTCTGACCCTGTGCCTCATGGGAACAGTCCAGCCCAAACTGCCAAGCCATGTCTTCCCTGGACCGGAAACAAGCATCCTAGGACCGGTTTCTGGCATTCCAGCCATCATCAGCCAGGCTTGCTTGAATCCAGTGGCAAAGTGAGCAAGGGACCCACGTCTGGGCATACCCCCGCCAACTTAGGGCGACCAAAGCGATACAAAAGGGGATGATGGACGGAACGTTTGAGCCAATCAAACACTCACCCCCAGTCAACTGATCTGGGTTTAATCCATCATCATTCTTTAGCTCACTCCACCACCCCAGTTCAGACATGGCCATATGCAAATCAGTCTGACCCTGTGCCTCATGGGAACAGTCCAGCCCGAACTGCCAAGCCATGTCTTCCCTGGACCGGAAACAAGCATCCTAGGACCGGTTTCTGGCATTCCAGCCGTCATCAGCCAGGCTTGCTTGAATCCAGTGGCAAAGTGAGCAAGGGACCCACGTCTGGGCATACCCCCGCCAACTTAGGGCGACCAAAGCGATACAAAAGGGGATGATGGACGGAACGTTTGAGCCAATCAAACACTCACCCCCAGTCAACTGATCTGGGTTTAATCCATCATCATTCTTTAGCTCACTCCACCACCCCAGTTCAGACATGGCCATTTGCAAATCAGTCTGACCCTGTGCCTCATGGGAACAGTCCAGCCCGAACTGCCAAGCCATGTCTTCCCTGGACCGGAAACAAGCATCCTAGGACCGGTTTCTGGCATTCCAGCCGTCATCAGCCAGGCTTGCTTGAATCCAGTGGCAAAGTGAGCAAGGGACCCACGTCTGGGCATACCCCCGCCAACTTAGGGCGACCAAAGCGATACAAAAGGGGATGATGGACGGAACGTTTGAGCCAATCAAACACTCACCCCCAGTCAACTGATCTGGGTTTAATCCATCATCATTCTTTAGCTCACTCCACCACCCCAGTTCAGACATGGCCATATGCAAATCAGTCTGACCCTGTGCCTCATGGGAACAGTCCAGCCCAAACTGCCAAGCCATGTCTTCCCTGGACCGGAAACAAGCATCCTAGGACCGGTTTCTGGCATTCCAGCCATCATCAGCCAGGCTTGCTTGAATCCAGTGGCAAAGTGAGCAAGGGACCCACGTCTGGGCATACCCCCGCCAACTTAGGGCGACCAAAGCGATACAAAAGGGGATGATGGACGGAACGTTTGAGCCAATCAAACACTCACCCCCAGTCAACTGATCTGGGTTTAATCCATCATCATTCTTTAGCTCACTCCACCACCCCAGTTCAGACATGGCCATATGCAAATCAGTCTGACCCTGTGCCTCATGGGAACAGTCCAGCCCGAACTGCCAAGCCATGTCTTCCCTGGACCGGAAACAAGCATCCTAGGACCGGTTTCTGGCATTCCAGCCGTCATCAGCCAGGCTTGCTTGAATCCAGTGGCAAAGTGAGCAAGGGACCCACGTCTGGGCATACCCCGCCAACTTAGGGCGACCAAAGCGATACAAAAGGGGATGATGGACGGAACGTTTGAGCCAATCAAACACTCACCCCCAGTCAACTGATCTGGGTTTAATCCATCATCATTCTTTAGCTCACTCCACCACCCCAGTTCAGACATGGCCATTTGCAAATCAGTCTGACCCTGTGCCTCATGGGAACAGTCCAGCCCGAACTGCCAAGCCATGTCTTCCCTGGACCGGAAACAAGCATCCTAGGACCGGTTTCTGGCATTCCAGCCGTCATCAGCCAGGCTTGCTTGAATCCAGTGGCAAAGTGAGCAAGGGACCCACGTCTGGGCATACCCCCGCCAACTTAGGGCGACCAAAGCGATACAAAAGGGGATGATGGACGGAACGTTTGAGCCAATCAAACACTCACCCCCAGTCAACTGATCTGGGTTTAATCCATCATCATTCTTTAGCTCACTCCACCACCCCAGTTCAGACATGGCCATATGCAAATCAGTCTGACCCTGTGCCTCATGGGAACAGTCCAGCCCGAACTGCCAAGCCATGTCTTCCCTGGACCGGAAACAAGCATCCTAGGACCGGTTTCTGGCATTCCAGCCGTCATCAGCCAGGCTTGCTTGAATCCAGTGGCAAAGTGAGCAAGGGACCCACGTCTGGGCATACCCCCGCCAACTTAGGGCGACCAAAGCGATGCAAAAGGGGATGATGGACGGAACGTTTGAGCCAATCAAACACTCACCCCCAGTCAACTGATCTGGGTTTAATCCATCATCATTCTTTAGCTCACTCCACCACCCCAGTTCAGACATGGCCATATGCAAATCAGTCTGACCCTGTGCCTCATGGGAACAGTCCAGCCCGAACTGCCAAGCCATGTCTTCCCTGGACCGGAAACAAGCATCCTAGGACCGGTTTCTGGCATTCCAGCCGTCATCAGCCAGGCTTGCTTGAATCCAGTGGCAAAGTGAGCAAGGGACCCACGTCTGGGCATACCCCCGCCAACTTAGGGCGACCAAAGCGATACAAAAGGGGATGATGGACGGAACGTTTGAGCCAATCAAACACTCACCCCCAGTCAACTGATCTGGGTTTAATCCATCATCATTCTTTAGCTCACTCCACCACCCCAGTTCAGACATGGCCATATGCAAATCAGTCTGACCCTGTGCCTCATGGGAACAGTCCAGCCCGAACTGCCAAGCCATGTCTTCCCTGGACCGGAAACAAGCATCCTAGGACCGGTTTCTGGCATTCCAGCCATCATCAGCCAGGCTCAGCACCAATTCACAAAGCTCCAGACTATGCCAAGCAGTTCATTGTGCAGACTGATGCCTCTGAGCTAGGGATAGGAGCGGTCCTATCCCAGACCAATGATGAAGGCCAAGACCAACCTGTTGCTTTTATAAGCAGAAGGCTTCTCCCCAGGGAGCAGCGTTGGAGTGCCATTGAGAGAGAGGCCTTTGCTGTGGTTTGGTCCCTGAAGAAGCTGAGACCATACTTGTTTGGTACTCACTTCCTTGTTCAAACTGATCACATACCTCTCAGATGGCTAATGCAGATGAAAGGTGAAAATCCTAAACTGTTGAGGTGGTCCATCTCCCTACAGCGAATGGACTTTGTAGTGGAACAAAGACCTGGGACTGCCCATGCCAATGCAGATGGACTTTCCAGGTTCTTCCACTTAGAAAATGAAGACTCTCTAGAGAAAGGTTAGTCTTATCCTCTTTCGTTTGGGGTGGTTGTGTGAGAAAGTGCCCTCTTTCTGCATGGTGCCCCCACATTTTGCTGAATTGCTGATGTGCTTTGACTGAGTGTGCCCTGGGCTCCTGCTATCCAGGTACCCAGGGCCTATGTTCTTTCCCTAAAACTGCATTGATGCCTAAACCCAATTGGCATCTCTGGCCACAGGTCAGCCCCTGGTAAATGGTACCACAGGTACCAAGGGCGCTGTAACCAGAGAAGGCCTCTAAGGGCTGCAGCACTTATTGTGCCACCCTTAGAGGTCCTATACCAGTACACTCACACACTGCCTTTGCAGGCTGCGTGTTTTGGTGCATGTTAGAAATGGGGGTCTCTAGTTGGCAAGGGCTTGCACCTTTGTCCAAGTAGGGACCCTTCTTCCTAGTCAGGATAAGGGAGTTACACTCCTAAAATAACCCCTGCTCACCCCCTTGGTAGCTTGGCACGAGCAGTCAGGCTTATTCTAGAGGCAGTGTGTAAAGCATTTGCACCTAACCAACAGTAATACAGTGTAAGCATTACAAACTGACACCACACCAGTTTAGAAAAATATCCAATATTTTTATATACTTTAAACAAGACCAATACGATAAAAATCCACAGTACAGTACTTTAAAAATCTTCAGTTATCACAGTGTCCTTAAAAACAGTTCCTTGATGTCGATAGCTCCGTCCAGGGCTATCACGGCGTCGTGAACAAACAAATCCAAACAGTTCTGGCTGACCGCGGCGTCGCGGGTCAGCTACGGTGTCGGGAAGACCCGCAAACAGTACCTTTCAGAAATGCAGGGCGTCGATGACCTCACGGTGAGCTTCCGAACACACGGTGTCCGCAGGCGTCGGTTCCGGAGGTCGGTGCGGCGTCGTCGGGGCCCTCGAAGTCACACGCGTGGCAGATCGATCTCCTCTCTGTTGAAGTCAGGAGCGCTGGCGTCGGCCGGCGTCGAGTGCTGCGGTGCGAAGTGCAGCGGTGCGGCGTGCGGTGCCCTCAGGTCGCGGTGCGTGCAGCGGCTCAGTGGCGGCGTCCGATGGCGTCGTCGGTGAGACCAAGGTCGTGGTGTGAGATGAAGGCGGTGCTCGTCACGGTGCTGGCAGGCCACGGTGCAGCAGCATCGTCGTCGTAACTGCAGCGCTGTCGTCGGCTGACGAACTGGAGTCGATGGCACCGGCGTCGGTGGGCCAAGGCTGCGGTGCGGGATGAGGGCGGTGCGTCATGTAACTTACGAGAGGTGCCCCTGAACCACGGTGCAAGCAGCGGCGTCGAGTCCGGCGTAGAGCGGCGTCGTCGGGGATGCCACAGCATCATCGTGAAGCGAGGCGGTGCGGAGTGCGGTGCCCACAGGTCACGGTGCGAGCAGCGGCTCGGTGGCGGCATCAGCAGGCGTCGTCGGTGGGACCAGGGTCGCGGTGCGGCGTTGCGGCGGTGCCCTCTGCGGTGCCTTCAGGACACGGAGTCGGCAGCGGCGTCGTAGACGGTGTTGGGCTTGAAGTCTTTGCTGTTCCTGAGACTTCTTGAACAGGGGGCAAGCTCTACCTCAAGCCCTTGGAGACACTCACAAAGTAGATTGCAGAAAGTTCAGTTCCAGTCCTTTCACTGCCCAAGACAGAAGCAGCCACTGCAGGCCAACACAGCAAAGCACACAGCAAAGTGGTAGTTCCTCCTCACAGCTTCTCCAGCTCTTCTTCTTGGCAGTCTTCTTGATCCCAAAGAGTTCCAATTTTCTGGGGTTTGGGTCCCCCTTTTTATCCTCAATTTCTCTTTGTCCTCTGAAGGCAGAGAGGCCTTTGCCTAGTCCAAACCAGTTCTGGTCAGTCCTGGAGCACTTTGTTGACAAGTCTCCTTCTTTCCTTTCACAGTGCAGGCCAGGGACATCAGACGCACCACAGGAGGTGGAGCCAGCATTGTGGAGGGAAGGCCCAGCCCTATTCAGGTCCCAGGTGCATCTCCTCCCACCCATCTACATGTAGATCTTGCTATTCAGCCCTGTGCTGACTCACCCTGTCTCCTGGCATCCCCCAGCCCCTGTCACTCACACTCCAGACAAGGAATACACAACCTAGCAGAGGCAGGCTTGGATGGTTAGGCAAGAATATACCCACTTTCTAAAAGTGGTATTTTCAAACACAGAATGTTAAAACCAACTTCACTAAAAGATGCATTTTATCATTCTGAGTCCAGGCCTACTAAACTCAAATTTCTACCATGTTCCCTGGGTCAGTTAGGATTATAAGCTGTAATAATCAAAACTGCCCATTCTGGCCTATGGGGAACAGGTAGCCTTGCAATAGTGAAAAACGAAATAGGCTGTAATTCACTATCAGGACATGCCACACACACCAGTGTATGTCCTACCTTTCACATACAATGCACCCTACCCACAGGGGTACCTTGGGCCTACCTTAGGGGTGACTAACATGTAGAAAAGGGAAGGTTTAGGGACTTGCAAATGTGTGCACTTGCCAAGTCGACATGGCAGCCCCAGGCTGCACACAGGCTCTGCAATGGCAGGCCAGAGTTACACTTTACGGGCTGTTTGCGTGGGTGGCACAATCCAGTGCTGCAGCCCACCAACAGCATTTGATCTATAGGCCCTGGCACTCTCAGTGCACTTTACAAGGGACTGACACATAAATCAAATAGGCCAATCATGGAAACACCAATCCATAACACATTTTATACAGGAGCACTTGCACTTTCCCACTGGACAGCAGTGAGGAAAGTGCGCAGAATCATTACACCAGCAAAAACAGAGTCAAAACCAGGAGGTCAGAAAGCAAAATGTCTGGGGAAACACGCCAAAAGATGCCAAGTCTAACAGTGCAGAAGAAAGTGAAGAGTCGACATGGCACACATCTCTGGGTGCCATGCCTACAACCCACTGCCCTGGCATAGATCAGTCACCCCTCTAGCTGGGTGCACTATACCAGTAGGGAGGGTACAGGTGCATGAGCCCTGTACCCCTACAGTGTCTAAGTCCATTCTTAGACATTGTAAGTGCAGTGCTGCCATTAAGAGTATATGGTGCTGGGAGTTTGTCATCACAAACTCCACAGCACCATAATGGCTACACTGAAAACTGAGAAGTTTGGTACCAAACTTCTCAGCATATTAAACCCACACTGATGCCATGTTATGTTATAATGTACTTGTAAAGCGCTTGGCTACTCAGAAGAGTGTCCTGGCGCTAGACGGAGCCCTAAATTATCCTGATAATACCAGGCAAACACTACTGCTGAAATAACCAGGTTTTAAGTTGTTTACGGAAAGTCAGCAAAGCGGGTACTTGTCTGAGATGCTGAGGCAGACTATTCCAGCTACGGGCAACCTGAACTTGAAAAGAGCGTCCCCCTCTGCACAAACGGGAGAATCTAGGGACCGCTAGAAGAGACTGGTGAGAGGATCTTAAAGATCTTCCAGGTGCATAACGAAGTACTCTCTTCCTGATATAGTGGGCCCCCATACCATGGAGAGCCTTAAAATCCAGAACTAATGCCTTGAAAATAATTCTATTTCGGATAGGGAGCCAATGCAAAGCGGTCAGGTGGGGGGAAATCCGGGTTCTGGGGCCCAGCCTGAGAACTGCCCTGGCTGCCGCATTTTGGACAACCTGAAGCTTGTTTATCAGAAACTCCGGAAGACCTAAATATAAAACATTTACGTAGTCCAGCCTAGAGGCAATGAGGGCCTGGACCACTATCTTTCTGTGAGCGAAAGATAACATGGGCAGGAATTTCCTGAGCATTTTAAGAAGACCGAAACAAAAGCCTGCAACAGACTGAACCTGGGTTTTCATGGAAAGGGAATCATCCAGTTTCACCCCCAAGTTCTTGACTGTCCTGACCGAAGACTGAGGAGGTGACATATCAGCTGGCCACCATTGTTTCCATACATCCTGGGGTGGTGATCCGAAAAAAACGATTTCGGATTTCTCAGGATTACATTTAAGTTCATTAAGTCTGAGCCAGGAGAAGACTTTTTTCAAGCAATTTTTGATCAGCTCCCCATCAAAGTCTTCACCCTTCTCACACGTGAACAGCAGCTGCGTATCATCAGCGTAAGAAATGATTGTTGCCTCACAAGCTTCGACCAAAGGGGCGAGAGGGGCCATATAGAGATTGAACAAAGTAGGGCTCAAAATAGAGCCCTGTGGAACACCCACTTTCAGAGGCGGGATAGTAGCAGAAAAGGGAGGGGACCAGACCTCCTGGTTTCTGTCCTCTAAAAAGACGAGAACCATTTCAACACCGTGTCCCCGAGGCCGCACTCCTGCAGTCTCTGCAGGAGGCAGACATGGGGCACGGTGTCAAACGCTGCAGATAAATCCAGGAGGATCAGTACTGCTTTTCCTCCTTTATCCAATTTTCCTTTTATAGCCTCAGAGATTTCAAGTAGAGCGGTTTCTGTGCTGAAGTTGGAGTGAAACCCAGACTGGCTCGGATGAAGAAGATTGTTAGATTCCGCGTACTCGGTAATCACTGAGTTACATATTTCTCTAAGGCCTTTGCAAAAAACGGAAGGAGAGAAATTGGTCTATAATTGGTTAGAACTAAAGGATCGGCAGAGGGCTTTTTCAGCAATGGGAGTATTTTAGCGCATTTCCATATCCGTGGGACATGCCCATTACTTAATGATAAGTTAAATACTGTGTTAGCCTTCATATTAATAATCTCCGCCACGGAAGCCAATATTTTCGCGGGGCATGAATCAACAGGAGACCCTGACTTAAGACCCTTCATAATCTCCAGAGATGTCGCTGGAAGAAGGGGGGGGAACTGTGTAAGGGAAGAACCATTTCCCAAACCATTGGAAAGTGGCAGTATCGTATTTTTATCTTCCTCTGAAAGGGACACAGCAAAGGAGGTTTGGATATTAATAATCTTCTCATGGAAAAAGGATGCTAGCTGATTCGTCCATTCTGATGTAGGGGTAAAAAGTCTAGCCACTGCATTAGGAGCAGAGAAATCTTTGACAATTTTGAAAATTTCTTTACATTTATTACCGGAGGACTTAATTTTAGATGCAAAGAAAATCTTTTTTCCTCACGGATTTTAGTGTGATATGCATTTAAGGCAATTTTATAAATTTCTTTATTTTCCGGGCTAAAATCCTTCCTCCATGATCTTTCCAGGCGTTTGCAAACACTTTTGCACTGCCTCAAAGCTTGATTGAACCAAGGGAGGAATACCTTGTAACCTTGCAGGGCCGCGATATTTGGGGGCAAGTGCCCAGGTACTTTGCTTCAACCAATTCTCCAGCATATTGGCATCACTCTCAGTGTTGCCGCTGAATGAAATAGCGTGAAGAGCCAACTCCTCACTCAATGCTTCAGGCGTGACTCTATAAAAGGTCTGGAAGTGAAAAACTGTTTCTTTGCCAGGACTTGGGGTTCTCTTATAAGTTTACCTATCCTGAAGCTGATCAAATAGTGGTCAGTCCATATTAAAGGTACAGGGGCATCCATTTCAACATTGACACTTGAAAAAATTTGATCCAGAGTATGGCCTTTATTGTGAGTAGGATGGGACACACAGGGGAAAAGATTCATGCATTCAAATAATTCAAACAATGCAGTGGTATCCTGCATTTCCAGGTTGTCCATATGAATATTAAAATCCCCTAATACAAAAAAGTGGTTATACCTGGGAGCTAATGGAGCTATAGAGTCACTCAAGGACTTAAGGAACTTCCCTGCAGGCCCCGGGGGACGGTAAATGAGAGCTCCAGTCAGCGATTGATGGGGTGAAAGTATACATTGAAAACCGAGACATTCCGCCCCTTCTACCTCTTCCATGGGGAGAGATGAACAAGGATATTCTTTTTGGTAATAATGGCAATGCCACCCCCCTTGCCACCAACACGATCCCTCCTGAGAATCTGGTATCCAGGGGGAATAGCCATAGCAATAGAAGGGTTGGAGGATTCAGTAAGCCAGGTCTCCGTCAAAAACAGGATATCAAGCTTAGAATCTTGTAACAGGTCAAAGATGTCAAGGGCATGTTTGTTTAAAGAACGCACATTCAACAGAGAAACACTGATATTACCTATATGAGTGATCTCTGCATTACGAATCAGTGCTTTTGTCCCCTGAATCCCAACCCCTGAATGACGCCCGGACGTCCAGTTACAATAGTTACAAGTGGGACTATTCCCAATCATTTCCTTAGAAACGGGGTTGTGACATCCTGAGGAATTGCCTAACTTCACTATGGTGTCTCTGTTGTAGACTATCCTCTCACCTGAGTGGGGAACAACAGTGTGGGATTTAATGAAAAATGAAAAATGCACACAGAGGGCATCTTAGAGATGCCCCCTAAAAACTAACCTACCACTAGTGTCCAGGCTGAGTGGCTGCTTTCAGCTGCCATCACCAGACATGTTTCTGGACCCCTAGGTCGAGAGCCTGCTGCTCTTGGGGGCCAGAAACAATGTACATCCCGGGACGAGGTGCCAAGCCTCCTCCCCCAGGATGGGCAGGGTTCATGAAGGGGAAGCTTCAAAGGCTTGCTGCCTTTGTGAGATTCCCCAGGCCACTTGCTGCTTTCAGCAACTGGTCCCCACTGGTTCTGACCCCCACTTTGGGTGGGAGAACCGGCAGGAAAAACAAGTGAGGAAGAGAGGTGTGCCCACCACTGCCAACTCCACCCCTCAGGTGGGGGAGGGGAGGTGAAGCACAACTCTCAGTCACTGCCATCTTGCAGATGGGGGGACTCAGCCAACCAGGGAAAGGCTTATGCCCCCCTCCCACTGGAGGGTGGCATAATAGGGGCTGTACCCACCCCAGGGAATGGACCCATTGGTCCTAACCTTTTTACCTACCTGTAATGCCCCTAAATCTAGTATGTAGGGGCACCCCTGAACCTTGCTTCCTCAGACCAGAAGAAACTACAAGAAAAGAAGAAGAAGGACCGAACAGCCGTGCCGAAGCTAACAAGAGGAAGACACCCACTGACTTGGTCGCAGCCCTACCGGCCTGTCTCCACCTCGAACCTGCTCCTGCGAAATCCCGGTTTGTCCTGCAGCCAGCTACCTTGAAAACTCCAGAGGACCTGCCTGCCTTCAACCACAAAGACTGTGTTTCCCGTGAATGCCGGATTCGTTCATCTCCAACCTCTGGCTCCAGCCAGACACCGCGAATCCGCACCACTCTGCACCCGCCGTCCATGGCCCGAGCTCGAGTGGGCAAACACCACGAGGAGGTCTCCCCGGCGATCCTACCCCGAGATCCGGCAACCCCTGACCTGCCTCAAACCTCCAGCCGACGCGTGCAGCCTAAATCCGGAAGGTCCCCCCAACCGCGACCAGGAGCTGGTAAGAAGATCTGACCCTAAAAGGCACCCCTGCACCTGACACCCCACGGCCTTGAGTGGCCCAACTGACAGTGCCTAACCAACCTCCAACTTCCCAACCTCCCTCTCAAAGTGGTGGTCGCACCCAGAAGACCTTCGTCCCCGAGCCTGCAGTGCCTTTGCAAACCGGAGGTTCCCCATTGCAAACAACAGGGCGCCCGACGTCGAAACACCACCCTGCACCCGGCCGCCCTAGTGCCGCTGAGGGTGCACCTTTGGTGCTACTTTGTTTCCCCACTTGCCCTGAGCTAAAGTCTAGGAGCTTTGCTCCCACAACCAAGTGGCCTGCTCGCCAGCAGCCACCAACCGGAGGCCCTCTATCCCCCATTGGATAACATTGGGCCTCAGCACTCTGAACCCGGCCGCCCTAGTGCCGCTGAGGGTGTAACGAGATTGCATCCCTGACCCTGGGGGACCCCTGAGTCTACCCCCAGAACCTCAACTCCCACTACCGAATACTTACCCTAAAACCGATAACACTATTTTCCTCCATAGGATAACATTGACTGTTTTTCTTGGAAAAGTTTCTAAGTGTGGAGTTTGAAAACCTAAAGAAATTCTTTAAAATTGTACTAACTAACAAAAACGATCTTACTTACCTGTATACAGGAAATGTCCCAGTGTAGTATTCAGGTATACTACACTGTGTAAGAAAAGTAATCTCAAAAGTAACTTACCTGTAATTTTACTCAAAATCCTATACAAAGTATATGTACTGTATTATGAAAAGCATTGCATTATCAGTAACACTACTGTAACCAAATCAAAGTACATTTACAATTGCAATCCAAACTGTGTTACAAACTGTATATTTACTGCAAAGTACTTATCACTTACCTGTGCCAGGCTTGCTTGGTTCTAGGAAACAAAAGAACTAAAAGAATATTTTTATACAAAAACAATTGGTCTGAAGTTCAGTCTTTGAGTGTGTGAATTCATTTGCTGACTGAGTGTGTACAACAAATGCTTAACACTGTCCTCTGATAAAGTCTTACTGCTCGACCACACTACCACAAATAGAGAGTGAGGTGCTATCTACTTTACCTCTGCCTATTTCTGGGGTTCCACTGGACTCTGTGCAAACTATACCTCACTTTGGTATAGTATATACAGAGCCAGCTTCCTACAGTCAGTTCTTGGAAATAAGGCCCATAGGGTTTATTTCTAGAATTTTTAGGTGTAGTAATAAAGCAGAGATTAGGTGCCAAGCTGTCTAGTTCCATGACTAAAACATAGTCACTGAACCCCATCTATTTATGTTATCTACCCACCCCAGTAATTGTCAAACTTATTAAGGGTTCTGTTAATGTTTTTTTTTTTTATTACACTCACTTAAGGCTATTTCATTCAATTTGGATATCAGAATTAATCATTTTCTTTAACTTGAATCTCAAAGTGGCAGTAGCTGTCAGTCAAGACTTACTGCATGAAGTGGAATAGGAATTGGAATTCAAATATACTTTGAATCGCAATCATGATTGACAAGCTCAATATCTAGTGGATGAATTTCCTCTAAGCTGGCTTGATTTAGAGGAGGGTTATTTACAATAAAACCCTAAAAATGTGTACATGAATCATACAGTGACCCAGATTGTAAAAACGTTCATGCAACGCAGCACAGCACCCAATGCTGCTATGCTGCGTTGCATGAGAGGGAGAGAGTAGGAAAGTGCCATATCTACAAAGATATGGCACTATCCTGCTCTCTCCCTAGCTCTGGCGCACAATTATGCTGCTAAGCACCACTCACACACCTTTGTGCCATAGTGCAAGGGTGTCTGTGTGAGTCTAGCATTGTTTTTGTACTGGGATGATGCAAATACTATGCCTAGGCAAACTCTAAAACTTTTCCTACTTCGGATGTGTGATGTACAGTGCAGCACAAACACAAAGTGGGAAAAGGAAGGAAAAATAAATCTATTTCTCTTTTTAATGCCTGCTTTCAAGAGGCATTATTTGTAGGTGCAAAACCCTGTCTACTATTGTTAGTAGATAGGGTTTTGCATCAAAAACAATGGGTGGTTGTGTAGGAACACCCATGTAACACCCATGGAACGGCCCCATGATGCAGAATAACGCAAAGCAATTCACTTTTGATGTCTCTGCACCCGCAAAATGTCCTCCAAATTCATCATGGAAAGTTGGCCACACTACTGTTCTTTTTTTAAATTCTGAAGAAAAAACTGCCTCACACAGGGGTTAGCAAAATAAGACTTTTATCCAGAATGTGCAAGCAATGCCTGGTGATCCCTAGCCTGCTCAGCCACCAATAGAGCATGTAGCCCAAAACGGAGCAGTGATTAAGAATGCATGATTTATGCGCCTCATACCCAGTGTCATCTTATTTTGGCGACCACTGTAGAGAAGAAATTTGAATTTTATTATCCATTTCCTGCTAATTCAAGTCTGGATGATGCCAAACAATGCTGAATGATATGTTACATTTTAACAGGATCACAGAAAACAGTTGAAATAGTCCTTGTCCAGAACCCCAAACACACGTAGATGACACTGGTTAGAGACAAAAGTCAAATATAAGGAAAGTTCACTTTCCCAGGTGGGCCCCTAGAAGGTGGCCGCCCTGGGCTAATGCCCATTTTGCCCATGCCTTAACACATCTCTGCTCATGCCTGCCAAAGCCTGCGAACAGAAAATTAAAGGACATTCGCCGCGGAGTAAGTATAGACACAATGGGGATTTCATTTTGGGGAAAGGCAGACAATTACTCTGTGCTAATGTTTAAGCTTCTCCTCCCAGATGATTTCACTTCCGTTTCCGCCAACGCCAAATCAAGTACTTTCTGAAGACCGAGCACATATTAAATGAATCCGAATGCAGACCCCAAAAGCTATGGTCGACAATAACGTTTAAAAATTCCATTGTGTCATGCCGGATAGGGACTTTTGTTTTCTGCCAAGACGTGGGTGTGTGTAATTGCAATGTGAACACTACGAGATGGCAAGCAAAATACGTAAGTTGATGCAGGGTGCATCGCTGTATTTTGTGATCTAGATGAAATGGCGGGAAGCATCAAGAGACGCTGTTGTCCGGGACAGTTGCAAAGCATTGTTCGCATTATTGATATAGGAATTACAGCATTCGAAAAATTATAGATGTCTCTAGGATAGGAGGAAGCCTAGCAATTCAGAATGCGCAGAGCAATCTTCTTTTATGAATACATCCAATTGCATACAAACACTGGCTGTACCACGTGCAGGCCACATTGTCTCCAGGCGCATTGTGGCGCCTCAGCTCAGCTTCGATTCTAAAACCGGTATATGAGACAGTTATTGTGAAACACAAAAGAGGCATTTCGCTAAGCACACAATAGCTTACATGTCGCGTGGGGGCCGCAGCATGGTGGACAGGTATCAGATTTAAAATCCAATAGAAGATTAGGTTTGAAGAACGGCCTCATTCGTCCCGCCATTCAGTTGCAAAGCTGTGGTTTTTCATGCTCACCCAGGAGAAAGTCTGGTGTGGAGGTATAGAGCAGTGCTATGGAGTACTTTAGCTTTGTTTTTTTTAGCATTATTGCAAAATTCATCAAAACAATATAGCGAAAGCTTGCATTAACCCCTTGGGCCACATTCCAATCCATCGGTTTTTGCCCACTGTGTCACAGCATACTCTCTGTCTAGAGTAGCATAATAGGCAAAAAGTGGCTGAGATGAATTCAGGCATTCCACCCATGACTTGATTTATTTTCTTAGCATTAATACAAAGACACTGATATTTAAACGTTCAGATGGTGTGCAAGAGTGACATAAATTGTGTGCCATAATAGGATCCAATGTGACATCAACAAAAAGAAATTCGTTAGACTGTAGAACGGCCCCAGTCCATGCGCAAATCAAAGGCCAGGTGTGCTAACATTCGATTCACAAAAAGTGGTCACAAATTGTACACCGTTTGCAAATCTAATGAGAGGCTGTTGTCTCTGTTAGCTAGCGTGTCTGGACTGCCTGTGAGTACATGTTCTGCCTTCCGTTAGTCAGCCTCACTGTCTTTGTATAGTTAGCTTGTCTTTGCTGCTGTGCTGCCAGTAAGTTGATTTTTCCTTCTGTAAGTTCATTTCTATATGCTTATCTTTCCTTGCTGTTAGTCAGCCTCATTGTCACTGGTTTTGCCCTGGTGCTACCCTGCCGTTGTGGAGCCAGCCCATGTCACTCCTTTCCCACTGCTTCCACTTCCCTACATCCAGCAACCCCCCCCCAACCAGGACCTACTTAATGGAAGCCGCAGCACAGCCGCACTCAGCGGGTACTCCAAAGGCGCACCAAGCCTGTCTGCACCCATCCGCGCTTTAAATGCACCCAGCGCCAGGGACCCTGGCCCTCCTACCATCCACAGATACTCCACCACAGAGCTCCTGGCCCTGGACCCCAGATGCTGAAACAAAAACTGCTACCTTGCATCTCCTTGATCAACGGTAGGACCTTCTGAGTGCCGCCACTGTCTCTTCACATGCAAATCAGGACCTCCCACCAGCATGGAAATTCTCACCACATCCACTACACCAACCACAACTGCTCCGAATTGCTCCACGGCCTCCTGATCACCCTGCAAACACGACACCAAAATCTTGAACACCATCTCCACCCTCACCCCAACATTATCTTCATTACAGCGACCTGGCTCAATCCCTCATCCACCCCGGACATTGCCACCGTGACGCCCAATGGCTACAAAATGATATGCTGGGACGCACCAACAAACACGGAGGTGACGTCACCATCATCCTAAGAGAAACCATCCACTGCACCACCACCAAAGGCGACACTCCACCGATCATGGAACACCTCAATTTCCAACTCCAAACCGACCATCAGAGGCACCCTCACCTGCGGACCCCTTGGACCATGCTCTGGCTTGTGCAACACAATCCCTGACTTCATTGCCCCACTCACCATCAACTCCAAGCACTACATCTTCCTTGGTGACCTCAACTTCCACCTCAATGACCCCAAAGACGCAAACACCACCAACCTCCTGCAAAGCACGAGAAACACCGACCTTACCCAACTGGTCACCAACCGCACACACAGTGCAGGACACATGCCGGACCCGATCTTCACTGCCAGTTACAGAATCAATTACAGTCATGTCAACGAACTCACCTGGACCATCATCCACTTCACCATCGCTGGCTCACCATGCACCACCACCCAGCTCACCCACCAAAGCTGGAACAAAGTGACAGGACACCCTCAACACCACCCATCCCGACTCTACAACAAACCTTGAACAGGCCATCAAGAATGTTTCCACTTGGATCACCAATTGCACTGACAGAGCCTGCCAAGACCAGATGACCCATCATACAAGCCAGTTGGTACACACCAGAACTCAGGATGGTGAAGCGTAACTGCAAAGGGCTAGAAAGAAGATGGTGCATCAGCAAAAATCCCACAGACCAAGCCACCTTCAAGTCAGCCCTCAACAAATACCACCAACACCTTAGAGACACGAAAAGTGGCACCCTGGTAGACCAAATTGAAGCCAGCTCAAACCACAGCAAGGTACATTTCAGCATCATCAGAGAGTTATTCTGCCCATCAGCCACCCAGAACATAATCATCCCTTCCCAGGAACTCTGCGAAACCCTGGCAGACTACTTCCACAGCAAGATATCCACCAGCTACAGAAACTTTGAACCCCAACCAACCAACCTCGACAACCACCTCACATCAATGGATGCCACCCACAACCATGCGCTCACCACATGGGAACAGCTCACCTCAAAGAACACCACAGCCATCTTGGACTCCATCCACTCTCGAGCACCCACAGACCCCTATCCCAGCACTTCTTCAACCTCTGGAGCAAGGAAATCAGCTGTGAATTCACGTCCTTTCTCAATGCATCCATCACCACAGCCGCCTTCCCCGACAAATGGAAACACACAGAGGTCAGACCTCTCCTCAAGAAACCCTCCACTGACCGCAGCAAACTCACAAACTATTGCCCCATATCTCTGCTCCCCTTTCCCGCCAAAGTCCTTGAAAAGGCCATCAACCACCAACTCACTGAACACTAAGCATGTGGAGTTCCACAGGGCTCCTCGTTGTCTCCCCATTTATTCAACCTCTATCTCCTTCCCTTACTTCATTCCCTCAGAAACAGGAAAGTATGCACGTACAACTACGCAGATGATATGCAACTGGTGTTCTCTATCAATAACTTACCTGAGTCGATATCTGAATTCCAGGCAACAATGTTGCACATTCGTGACTGGATGAATAACAACCAGCTAAAATTAAATCCGGACAAAACAGAAGTGATTCTGTTGGGTGGTCCCTTGAACCCATGGAATGCACAGTTTTGGCCGAGTGAACTGGGTTCCCCACCCAATACTTCTCTCTCAGCCAAAAGTCTGGGAGTGATCATTAATAGTGATCTTACCATGAAAGCTCAGATAGGAGCAGTAACTTCCACTTGTTTTTTTCAACTGAGGAAAATAAGAAAGATTAGGAGATTGCTTACACGGGAAGCCTTAATTCAGGTGGCCCTAGCCATGGTGATATCACATCTGGACTATGCCAATTCTTTATATTTTGGCATACCACTTTATCTCATCAAGAGACTGCAAATGGTACAGAACCAGGCTGCCAGATTAATATCCCAACAACCAAGATGGGAACACATCACTCCCACCGTGAAAGAACTACACTGGCTTCCCATTCCACAAAGATGTGCGTTTAAGGTTGGTTGCCTTATCTTTAAAACTCTGTATGGTGCTAGCCCAAAATTTATATCCAGACTCGTTCAGAAATACGTACCTGCACGTAGTCTACGCTCTGCACATAAGAACCTCTTAGCCATTCCTCCCTATAAACGGAAACGAATGGGAGGCTGCAGGTTTGCAGTATTAGCACCCAGTTTCTGGAACACTCTTCCTTTGGACATAAGAACTTGTACTGAATTCACAAGGTTCCGTAGACTTCTTAAGACTTGGCTATTCACCCAAGCGTACAACTAGTTCAGACAATTGAATTGAATACAGGGGGCCCCAACAGTTCCTTAAGTTTAGCGCCAAGAAACCAACTGGTGTACGTGCGCTCTATAAGAAATTTTAACATAACATAACATAACTAAGCCTGGGCGGTGAACTCCGCTCCGTTCGCAGAGTTTTCCTCCATCTGCGCTCTGCGGAGCACACGGAGTTCATAAAAACTCTGCTCAGCTATGCGGAGAGGAGTTTTCGACCTCGCTCGTACTCCCCATTGTCCAGTTGGCGAGCACAAGTTAGGAAAATCCACCTCCCGGTGAGATTTTTCCTCACTCGTACTCCCCAATGTCAAGTTGGTGAGTGAGAGTGAGAAAAAACCACCACCCGGCAAGATTTCTCAACGCGGGTGGTCAGATTTCTCAGTGCGGGCGGTCGCATTGAGAAACCTGTTCGTGTTAAGAAAGTCGCTGTTCAAGTAGAAAATCTAATCAAGCGGCAGAAAAGAACTGGCGCCCTCTTGCACTGTGCATGGTGCCATTCGAATTGATTTTTAAGTGCAAGACAAACACCGGGCACTGAAAATCAATGCGAACAGGCATGACCAAGCACACTCTGCCGCTTGCAGAACTCCGCGTAGTGCAGTGGAGTTTTTTTCTCACTTCCCGGAGTTCTGCCTAGCTGAACTCTGCGAACTCTGCAAACTCCGCCCAGGCTTACTGAACACCTGGACAGAAACAACCAGCTGGACACCTCCCAATCTGACTCCTGCACCAACCACAGCACTGAAACCACCCTGACTGCTTCCACCAATGACGTCAGAACACTCATCAACTGCGGAGAAATGGCAGCCCTTATCCTCCACGACCTCTCAGCAGGGTTTGATACCATATCCCCCCACACCCTCATCAAGAGACAACACCACACCAGGATCCAGGGAAATGCCATCAGATGGTTTGCATCGTTCCTCACAGGACAAACCCAGAGAATCCGCCTACTACCCTTCACCTCAGAACCTACGAGCATCATATATGGTGTCCCTCAAGGATCATCCTTCACTCCCACCTTGTTCAACACCTACATGAGACCTGTGGCCAACATCATCAGAACCCAAAGTCTCAACATAATATCCTACAAAGACGACACCCAACTCATCCTCTCGGTCTCTGAAGACTCCACGACCACCAAGAGAAACTTCCACAACTGTATGACCAGTGTAGCAGACTGGATGAAGACCAACTGCCTGAAACTAAACATGGAGCAGATGCAATTGCTGATCTTTGGGAACAACATCTCCCTGTGTAATGACACCTGGTGGCCTTCTGGACTCAGACCCACTCCAACAGACCATGCACTCAACCTTTGCATCATCTTGGACAGCAAACTCACCATGAAATACTAGATCAACATTGTCTCCTCTGCCTGCTTCAACAACTTTAACCTGCTGCTAAAGATCTTCAGATGGCTCCCCGTCAACACAAGGAAAACTGTCACCCAACCCCTAGTCACCAGCAAGCTGTACTTTGGCACTGCGCTCCATGCAGGAATCACACACAGCTGCCTGACTCATCATCAACTTTCCCAAATGGACCCACATCACCACCCACCTTAGGAACCTCCACTGGCTCCCAATCCAGAAGAGATGACAATTCAAGATACTGATACATGCCTACAAGGCCCTCCATGACCAAGGACCAGTGTACATCAACCACTGCCTGAACCTCCACCAACCCACCAGACACCTGTGCTCTGCCTCTCGTGCCCTGGCATGCACTCCTCATATTCGCCAAAGCTACAGCAGAGGACGCTCCTTCTGCGACCTCGCCACCAAGTGCTGGAATGACCTTCCCCTCCACCTCCGAACCTCAGCTTCTCCCGGAATTCAGAAAGGGACTCAAACCTGGCTTTTCGACTGAGCTCAGCAAGAACATAGCGCCTTGATACCCTCGCTAGTGATTAGCCATGCCCTACAAATCCAGATTGATTGATAGTATCAAGCAGGCAATAGATTATCGGTATGCCCAATTATCAAGTGTGAAGAATGAAACAGGTGATTAGCACATTTACCAATCATTGAGCACGACCTAATCACCTAATCCCGTCAGACAAAAGGGACATAAGAGACATCCGTGGATACAGAGAGGCTTCCAAAAAGAGTTTAGCATGCATGTGTGATTGAGCAAGCTGAGAAAGCAAAGAGATACTGACTCATTTTGATATTTGAAAGGAGCTCCGACCAAAAAAAAAAAAAAAAATCGAACAAAGGGGTGTTATGCAGGTTAATTAGAAATGCACCTGACTTATAAGTCAAATACGTGTAGTGGGCACAGCCAAGCCAGAAGGGAAGGGTGCGCCTAGACATTGTTTCACAAGAACACCATTTAGAACGGACTGAATGTAGTGAATGATCTCAGCCTCTTCCATGTAGCTTTTGAGGTGTTTTTAGCCAAGAACATATTTAAAAGGTTGTGCTAAATGGAATGCTATGCAGCACAAACTTCTAAAAAGATTTTCTAAAGCGCAAACGGTTTATAGGCAATTTTGTAGAGGAACCCCTACTTGCAGTCCACAGCATTATCTAGTAGCATTATTTTTCTACTGCAGCAATTCATGTAAGTGCCTATAAGAAAATGTTTTGCTAGATAGAAACACTAGACGTACAGAAGACAACAATTTATTCAAGAGGGGAAAACATGCCTATTTCTAGACAGCGGAGGGTAGCGAGTGGTAACAAGCCAACTGAACTCCTTTGACAAAAGTGTGACAAGAGGGAGACGTTCCCACTACTACCCCGGTTTTGGAGTAAAAAGGATGAAACTCGAGTTGTTCCTGAGGAGTGTTGCATGATTAGTAAGTAGGCGATGGTGTGAATACATACCTCCACAAAGACTTGAAGATATAAGGTCACTGTAGTAGGAGGTGCAAATTGTGCACAGTTTTCTGGGATCACAGCCCTGATGAAGGCCAATGACCCCACGGGAGACATAGGAGGCCAAAACATGTAGATAAACAAACACACAAGAGACATGGGTGATGGATACTAATCATCCAAGAAGACCCTGATTAGATATATTTTTTAATCCTGCCAGGAGAGGTCTGGAATACAGACAGGGTGGATATTTCCCCAGGTAGTTTTAGACATTTTTGTTTTGTGAGGATCCTAAATCCAAAGGAGGCAGCAGAAATACGGCTGGTCCCACACCATTTGAACAAACCACAAAAAACCTGTGATGCTGCTACAGTGATGCAGAATATGCTAGTCTGATAAATGTGCAGGTTAAATATGTCAGATGTGGTAGCAGTGTCGCTCAAATATGTTTCGGGCTACTCGTGTTTCTCATGATATTAGTGGCTTATCTCTGTACTATGTGGTTTCTGCTCACTGTACAAAGACTTAGGCAGCCTACTGATACTGTCAGTTTTAGTCCTCAGACAGAAAAGCAATCCACCAGGTTGGATACTGCAAAACACCTAGGTTGGATTAATGTTGGACTGGCCTGTCGGGAAGTCTGGCATTGGCAGATGAGCCATCCTGAAAGGACAAGAGTGTGGGATGTGTTTTTTGGACCACAGCCACACCACCAAAATAAAAAACCCACACACCGGCCCCGTCAAGCTGACTAACTGGCAGTGCCACATTGTCAGACTGCCGGAAATTAGTTGGATACTGTCAAATTACTATTGTTCTCATTACCTCAGTACCAAGTTTAAAGCACCACTGCTAGATTTCACAATTCCTATAGAAAAAAATACCAAACAAACCCTGGTTTAAATATTTCTACACATGTTAGGCACAATTTCTATCTATGCCAATTTACTCACTGATCCAGCATAAAGCACTCGTGTCATGCCAATTTTCTTCTTGCCCTTGTATAAAGCATCAAGTCATAAGACTCTAGAACCCCCCCACATGTAAGCACTATTTCCACACTTCCGCAATATAAATCTGTTGACATGTCAGTTTCCAGGTTACTGTTCAAAAATACACTATTGAAGTATCATTTGACTTCCA
This sequence comes from Calotriton arnoldi, assembly GCA_963921515.1. Taxonomy (NCBI): domain Eukaryota; kingdom Metazoa; phylum Chordata; class Amphibia; order Caudata; family Salamandridae; genus Calotriton; species Calotriton arnoldi. The sequence goes on from CAWUFW010003722.1 coordinate 1,392,502, forward strand.
GTGCTCCTTCTTCAGGAGTGTGTACAAGGTCCACCATGTACCCTCATCTATTTACCAACTCCCATTACCCTTATCAGAGGCATTTGTACTGCACAAATGAGGCAATGATAAAGTTGGGTGTGGGTGAGATTGGTTACCACCTCAGTCTACAAATAAGTGGGTGAAACCCTTACCTATCCTAGCCTGGAAATTAACTCAGCTGACCAAAGTCTATCAATGGTATCCCAAGTGTCCCCATCCCCCATACCTTTAGTCTGAGAGTTCCAATAGGAGGTACAATCAGATAGGAAATGATTGTAAACTAATGATACAAAGTGCATATCTGGACACATTTTCAGTATGCAACCAGCCTGCATGTGAATTAATCAGGATGAAGTTAATTTTGTGTGTGTAGCAAATCTTCTACCTTTTATGCATGTACATCCTAGATGATTTTTTTTTCCAGGATCCCATTTTGTTTACTATGAGCTCTACTATTGCTAAACATTAATAGAGTACCTGTAAATCCCCTTGAAACATGCCCTATGCATTGGGACTACCCAGTTGGTCTATCTACCTTCCCTAAAAAGTCCATTTTAAATGGTACCTAAAGTACACCCACTTCATGTAAAGTTAAATATCATATGTGGGCCACAGTTTATATTTTCATTTGCACCACCCACTTATATGACAAAAATATATTTCTGATAGAGGCACGACTGTGTTTTGGCTGGGCTTCAGTTTAAAAGCACTGCAGAGACACAAGGCACGGAAAAATGCCTTTGCAATGTAGGAAAATACTATCTATATATTTGTAAGCCACCTAACAGTGTGCTGTTTAAGCCCCCAGGGCAAAGTGATTATATAATAAGAATAGGGCCACTATATATAGTAGTTTGTCTGTCCTCACAGTGAACAAAAAAAAGAAGCTATTTCACTTTTTAAGCTTTGATAGACTTTTCCTAAAATATAGTGGAATTACAATCTTAATTCCCTGTTACTGCCTAGGGTAAGGCTAGAAAAATGCTTCAAAATGATTTTCTGCTTGGGTTGTAAAACTTGGCTTAATGGTTAAATAAGATGTTTGATAACTTAAGGCATATCAAGGCGAATCGAGGCGTAGCGGTGCAGAGAAGCTGGGGGAAGGTAGGAGAAGCCAATAGCAAAGCCAAAGTGGAGCTGAAGAGAGAGCAGGAGAGGTCAGGAAAATCTCTGCAGCAGGCAGTACAGGGGCGGCAAAGTAGCCAAAAGGGGCTGACTGTATTAGGCAGCGGGTTCCATGCAATGCATGGAGGCGGCCGGTGTTAGTTCGGTGAAGCTTGCACTTGCAGCTGGGAACCCATTCATTCGCCCACCTGTCTGTCTATCTTAACCGGTTCGGTGTCATGGATGTAACGGTTATGTCCATGGCTGCAGCACTGGTGTGCCATGGATGTAACCGTTACGTCCATGGGACACGAACACAGAATACCTCTGCTGTTTTCAGCAGAGGGATTTCTTTTTTTGGGGGGCCTCTGGAGGAGGGGAAGAGCTTCACCAAGCTCCTGAGGCATTGTTTTTTTATATATAATGACGATCGCGCGCATGGCGCGCTAACAGCATTACATATGAACTGAAACTGAAATGAGCCGATCGGCTCATTTCAGTTTTAGTACTTTGGTGCTCGTGGGGCTATCTCAGCCCCCGAGCACCAGAACACACGAGAGAGGTACCGTTGGAAAGGGGAGACTCTCCCTTTTCCAATGGTACCCCGCCCTAGTGTATTCCTGCTTGGGGATCGCTGCAGGAGGGCGAACCCCAAGCAGGGATCCACCCACTAGGCAACAGGGGGGGTGGAGCAGCCCCTTGGGCTAGGGCTTTTGCTCCCCCCATAGTAAACTGGGCAAAGAAAGTCTTTCTGCCCCCCGGGGGGGCAGAAAGCACACTAGGCACCAGGGATTCTTTTATTTCAATGTTTAGGGGTGGGGGCTGCCCTAAATGGGCACAATAATGCCCCCACCCCTCACAAGAATAAGCAACAGTCTTTCTGCCCCCCTGGGGTGCAAATGGGGCAATAGCCCCAGAACTGCTCCCTGGGTTGCAAAAAGTCCACCAGGGATTTTTTTTTTCTTTTCTAAAAGAGGAGTTGGGACTGCACACAATGGGCATACCAATGCCGCCATCCCAACACAAAAGGGACAGCCTTTCTGCCCTCGGGAGGCAGATGGGGGTTATTACCCCCGATCTGCTCCCCAGGGGGGCAGAAAGTCCACTAGACACCAGGGATTATTTTTTCGTTGATACTTAGAGGTGGAGGCTGCCCTAAATGGGCACAAAAATGCCCCTACCACTCCCAAAAATATTTGCAATGGTGTTTCTGCCCCCCTAGGGGTGCATATGGGGGCAATATCCACCGATCTGCACCCGGGGAGGGCAGAAAGCCCACAGGGCACCAGGGATGTTTTTTTTTAGGAAAGAGGGGTGGGGGCTGCCCACAATGGACATACCAATGCCCCCATCCTGAACACAAAAATTACAGTCTTTCTGCCCCCCTGGGAGGCAGATGGGGGTTATTAACCCTGATCTGCCCCCCAGGGGGCAGATGGGGGCTATTGCCCCTATCTGCACACTAGGCACCAGGGATTCTTTTATTTCAATGTTTAAGGGTGGGGGCTGCCCTAAATGGGCACAATAATGCCCCCACCCCTCCCAAGAATGAGCAACAGTCTTTCTGCCCCCCCCGGGGTGCAGATGGGGGCAATAGCCCCCAAACTGCCCCCCCCCTGGGGGGCAGAAAGTCCACTAGGCACCAGGGATTTATTTATTTATTTTCTAAAAGAGGAGTGGGGACTGCCCACAATGGGCATACCAATGCCCCCAACCCAACACAAAAGGGATAGTCTTTTTGCCCCCTGGGAGGCAGATGGGGGTTATTACCCATTGATTTGCCCCCCGGGGGGCAGAAAGCCCACCCGACCCCAGGGATTCTTTATTGTGAAAATGTAGGGGTGGGGGCTGCCCTAAATGGGCATTATAATGCCCCCACCCCTCCTAAAAATAAGCACAGTCTTTCTGCCCCCTGGGGGCCTATGGGTGCAATAGCCCCCGATCTGCCCCCAGGGGGGCAGAAAGCCCACTGAGCAACAGAGATATGTTTCAGGGCAAGTCAGGGAGCGGCCCCTTAGGAAAGGGTTGTTCCCCTTTTTTTGTGAACCCATTTTGGCTACTTCTGTCCCCCCTGGAGCAGGTCAGCAATATTTTTAGGCACACCTGCTACCAAGGGGGGCAGAAAACCACTAGACACTAGCAAAAGTTTGTATGTGTGTGTGTGTGAGAAATGGAGTTCAAATTTTGCTAAAAAAGCGCATTTTTCTCAAATTTCTGGGGGGGAATTGTTGTGCCAGCACATATTTCCTACCACCCAGTGTTCCCCTTGGTCTCCCGAGTAAAATGATACCTCACTTGTGTGGCTGTCCAATGCAGAATCAGCTAAAACGTATTTTTTTAAAAATGTAGTGCCTAGAACTCGCTGTGCTATACCCTTAATCCCTATGTTTTTGGCCCTTCCCAGTCACAGGCCCTTGGCCCACCCAAACAAGTGAGGCATCATTTTACTCAAGAGAACAAGGGGGACGCTAGGTGGTAGGACATTTGTGCCAGCACAGCAATTCACCTAAACATGTGAGAAAAATTTGATTTTTTTAGCAAAATTTGAGGTTCACAGGGGATTCTTGGTAAGAAAACGTTGGGGGATCCACACAAGCCACACATCCTTGGACTCCCCCGGGTGTCTAGATTTAAAAAATTTCTAGGTTTGGTAGGTTCCCTACATGGCCGCCGAGCCCAGGGCCAAAACGCAGCTGACCCCCTAGCAAACCAGGAAGTTTTGTGATTGATCATTTTTGATGCCTCCACAATAAGTTTTGGGCCATTTCCTGTTGCGGGCACTAGGCCTACCTACACAAGTGAGGTGCCATTTTTATCGGGAGACTTGGGGAAATGTTGGGCAGTAGGAAATTTGCGCTGGCCTGATGATTCCACAACTCTCCCACACACAAATGTGAGAAAAATGTGATTGTTTTTGCCAAATTTGAGGTTTGCTGGGGATTCTGGGTAGGAAAACGTTGGGGAATACAAACAAGCCACACATCCTTAAACTCCCCCGGGTATCTAGTTTTAAGAAATGTCTGGGTTTGGTAGGTTTCCTTTTATGGCCGTCGAGCCCGGGGCTAAAAACACAGGTGACCCCCTTGCAAACCCAGGTTGTTTTGTGAATGATCATTTTTGATGCCTCCACAATTCGTTTTGGGCCATTTCCTGTCACGGGCACTAGGCCAACCCACACAAGTGAGGTACCATTTGTATCAGGAGACTTGGAGAAATGCTGGGTGTGTGGAAGTTTGTGGCTCCCCGCAGATTCCAGAACTTTCCATCAGGGAAATATGCCAAGTTTGAGGTTTGCAAGGTATTCTGGGTAACAGAACCTGGTGAGAGCCACACAAGTCGCCCCATCCTGGATTCCCTTGGGTGTCTAGTTTTAAAAAAATGTACAGTTTTGCTAGGTTTCCCTAGGTGCCGGTTGAGCTAGGGTTCAAAATCCACAGCTGGGCACATTGCCCAAAAAAAAGGCTCAGTATTCACTGGAAAAATGTGATGTGTCCACGTTGCGTTTTGGGCCGTTTCCTGTCACGAGCACTAGGACAACCCACACAAGTGAGGTACAATTTTTATCAGGAGACTTTGGAAAATGCCGGGTGGGTGGAAGTTTGTCGCTCCCCACAGATTCCAGAACTTTCCATCACAGAAATGTGAGGAAGATGTGTTTTTTTTTACAAAGTTTGAGGTTTGCAAGGGATTTTGGGTAACAGAATCTGATGAGAGCCACACAAGTCACCCCATCTTGAATTCCCCTGGGTGTCTAGTTTAAAAAAATGTATAGGTTTGCTAGGTTTCCCTTGGTGCCGGCTGGGTTAGGGTTCAAAATACCACAGCTGGGCACATTGCAAAAAAAAGGCTCAGTATTCACTGGAAAAATGTGATGTGTCCACGTTGCGTTTTGGGCTGTTTCCTGTCATGAGCACTAGGACAACCCACACAAGTGAGGTACAATTTTTATCAGGAGTCTTTCGGAAATGCCGGGTGGGTGGAAGTTTGTGGCTCCCCACAGATTCCAAAACTTTCCATCACAGAAATGTGAGGAAGATGTGTTTCTTTTTTTACAAAGTTTGAGGTTTGCAAGGGATTCTGGGTAACAGAACCTGGTGAGAGCCACACAAGTCACCGATCCTGGGTTACCCTGGGTATCTACTTTTCAAAAATATACAGATTGGCTAGGTTTCCCTAGGTGCCAGCTGAGCTAGGGCCCATACTCCACAGCTAGGCACATTGCAAAAAAAGACTCAATTTTTAGTGGAAAAATGTGATGTTTATTTTTTGCGTTGTGGGCCGTTTCTTGTCGCGGGCACTAAGCCTACCCACACAAGTGAGGTAAGAGCTCTGCTGTTCCTCGCCACTTCGGAGGCATGGTGTAGTCCCAGATCCCCTGGTTCCTGGGATCCTCGTTCACTCAGCGTCTCTCAGAACTCCAACGCCGTTAGGTCTTTCCCTGTCTTTTCCTCTTCCGGGAGATTAAAGGGGAATCTCCCTCTTGATTGGCCCACAGCTCTGCTCTCATCACCAGGCAACAGGTCATGGCTGCCTTCCTGCCCTACCCCTCTGTTTTCCTTAAAGGGATAGAGATACCAAGGAGCCTGCAGGTCACAAACCAGTGCGTCTGGTGATACGGAGGCGGTGGGGAAGGGCAAAAGGGCCAAGGAGTCAAAGTCCTCCTCTCCATCATACCTGAGTATCTTTAGAATCCGCAAGATGTTGGAAGAAAATGACACAAATTTGGCATGGATACCTCATGTGGACAAACAATTATGGGGGTCTAAGCACAAACTACCCCAAATAGCCCAAAAAAGGCTTAGCACGGGGTAAGGCCTAGCAGTGAAGGGCTTAAGGTTAGGTTGCTGCAACAAAGCAAGGGTAAAGGGCACTTGACTGGTTACAAAAGAACAGGTGTGCATACACGTGCATACATGCGAGGGCTGCACGTGTGAGACTACTGTGCACAGGTAGCCTAGAGAAGAGGGGTTCTGCAGCATTAGATATTGACCTGGGGTAGACCATATAATGTTAGTGTAAACTAATAGGGAATGTCAACATGATTTACTGTTTTGTCTGTTGTGACACTTGTTTATCTACATAGAGAGAAAACTGCACTAGAGTGTATCAAAATGGGGTGTAACACGTGAGAGATCAAATCAGCAAGTTCCAACAAGATATATGTACAACTTATGGGTCATCCCAAATATTTCCCTGGTTCAGCTCAGGATCAGAGCCCAGGCCTTTGGTCACCCTGCTGTTTAATTACAAATCTCTCCAGGAGAAGGAACAAAGGGCTCACCACACAAAGGGAGCAATTAACAGTACTTCACTCAGCTCCTGAGGAATAATAGGGTCAGACAGAAGGTTTTGCTTTAATCAGTCATCTGTCACAATGTACCAGGAATGGGCCTGCCCAAGCCCATTGAACAAAGGAGGGAGTCCAGATCTCTGGAGCTAATACAGGAAGGGGCACTCCTTTGAAGATTTAGTGAGAAAGGTGATGTGAGTGTTGTCAGCAAGGGGTGGAGCTGAGGCCCCCAGAGGAGATTTGATTAGTGACTCCTGAATGACATCATTTTGAACTGTCCCAGCATGCTGTGCACGAAGGTTGAGACAGTGCGGGAGAGGTGACTTGGCACCCTAGGATTGGCCAGGGATGCCTGCCTTCTGGAACCTTCCACTGTCCTTTAAAAACTCTTTCACAAGAGGGAGACTCTCTCTTGGTTGGTGTTTTTCTGCACTTCGGTGCAGGACCCTGTGGCTGACATGCAGCCGCGGCCTGTGCAGGTAAGTGCGGTGGGGCCCGGTGAGGAGGGTATTTTGATAAGGGAAAATTAATTATTTATTTAATTTTCCCTCATCATCGTCCGTTGAACCCCCCCCCCCCACCCCCACCAACCCACCGTGCTTACCTGCATGGGCCGCAGCTGCTGCAATGGACAACTAGAAGGAAGAACTCCCTGATGCCCACAAAGGACTAAGGACTTTTTCCCAGTTGACCCCAGAACCACCAACGGAATAAAAAGGAAGTGTGGGTGGCTGCACTACTGACCCTATTTCTGCAGGGGTCAGTAATCCTAGACCCTTCAGGGATTTTCACCAAAGTTTTCAAAACACTCCCAAGGCTGGAAATTCTGCTCTACAGCTGGAGTGTAGCACCCACTAGGGGCATGTTCTATGGTGCCAAGTCTGTGGTTGCATGTTACCTGATCAAAATGTGATGCTCTCTACGGGCTTTTTTTATTAATGCATTTTCATGGTGGGAAAGTTTGCAATACATATTCAGACAAATGTTTAACTTATTGTGAATACTTTATTGATATAATAAAGTGTAACAATGATTATTGATCAAAGTGAATACGCTTTATTAACATCAATAAGTGCTGATGATTATTATTGATGATTGCATTTAAGTCTAAAATGATGTTTTTAGCGTGTCGTTTGTTGATTTTGAACCTTTGACCAAGCCAGTAGACTCACCTGATATGTTTGTATGAATGTTTGGAGGTTAAAGGTGATTATGCAATGTCATCTATGCTAGATTCCATCTACCTTTGTACATATTTGTACATTAGTGCACTGTATTTAGCAGTGTGTGTGTGTAATAAAGGAACTTTTCCTTTTTCCAAAGAAAAAGCACTGACTGGACAATCATTTATTGAGTGTTAATATTGCATGCCAATTAATGGTGATTATCAGCCCACATCACCTCCCTTGAGTAGGCCTTGAGAGTTAAGTGCTACAATGTGATGCATGGCTCCAAGTAAGAAGAAATTGTGGATCTATTACTTGTGCAGGCTACATAACTAATAACCCAATTTCCTACACCATACACATGAAGTTTAGAGAATATAGGCGGGCATTTAGTAAGAGTGGAGAGGTGTGGTATGAAGTTGAAACATATATTCGTTGCTGACCGTTCAAATGATGACCACCGGGGTGAGGAGCGTAACTGACTATTATTATGAAAAACAGTGCTCCATAAAATAATTTCACACAAATGATAAGGAGCCTCCTCCTAGTAAAAACAAAGGGGCATATTTACAAGAACCCTTTCGCCACCACAACATCACTTTTCAGGACGTTGTGTTGGCGATAGGGGCTTCGCCTTATTTACAAGGCAGCGTTAAGCCACTTAACGTGGCTTAACGCTGCCTTGTAAATAAGGCACCCTTTCACGCCACGCTATACTTAGCGTGAAAGGGGAGGGCAATGGGTGTTGCTGTGGGTGTTCCACCACAACACCCATTGATTTTGATGCTGCTCCATATTTACAAGCGTGGCGTAAATATGGGGCAGCGCCAAAATTTTGACCAGGGAAAACCTGATCTCACCCTGGCGAAATGAGGAGAAATGTTTAATTTCTCCTCGTTTTTGCTGTTTCCATGTGTGCTGTGTTGTGCAGCACACATGGAAACAGCAAATTACCAATTATTGTTTATGTGCAAGAAGGTGTCCCTTCCTGCACATAAACAATGATTTTTAACAAATGACGTTTTGCAACTTGCAGCACACATAGAAGTTACAAAACACAATTTTAAGATTGGTTATGTGCAGGAAGGTAGACCTTCCTGACCATAAACAATTTTCCCCTGCAACGCAGACACCCTTGGGTGCCTGCGTTGGCGCTAGGCAGCAAAATTTAGCTCCAGCGCAGGGGGAAATGCAGGGTTGCACCATATTCATGTAAATATGTTTCAGCCCTGCGTGTCTAAAGTGACGGAACGTGTTGTTAGCCTTTTTGGCTTAACAACACGCTTCGCCATTTTACTAGTAAATATGCCCCAAAGTGTCTCTAAAACCTTTGTTAGGATGTTGAGGACAACTAGCACCCACAATTATGAGCCACATGAGTCTTTTTAAAGAGGAGGTTTCTCATGCTGTTCCAATTGCTTCATAGTCTGGTCCTTGCTTATGTGGAAATGAAAACCAAACATAGGGGCTTATTTACAAGCCCCTTGCGCCGGCGGTGCGTTACTTTTAACATGGGAAAAAGTGACGTACCGGTGGCGCTAGGGGCTTGTAAATAAGCCCCATAGTCTTTTCAACTGCACCATTTTCCAAAGCCAGTGGGCATCCAATGTGTCCATCTTCTCATTTCTGTGTTTACATCTGGTTTACCATTACAGGAACAAGTGGCCCATTGATAGGAGGGCACTCCCATGGAAGTAGGGCATAATTTTCCTTTACAAATTTAGAATGGAAACTCAATATGTTATTCTGCAGTCAACTTAAAATCAAAATATTTCACAACTGGAAGTCAGTGGAGTTTTTCTACTGGTCAAACGTATAATTCCAGTTGGTCCTGAAAAATACCACGCTATCGGAAGTGAATATTGTTGCAAAGATTTTGTGCCTGCATATCTTGCATTTGGATAGTTCAATCACCAATAGATGCCAGGACTCAGCACAATGCTATTAAGTTCTTTGGTGAAGAAAGGGAGCGCCTTTAGGCATCCTTCGTGTGATGAATTCATGTGTAAATTGACTCCTATATGGGAGTTCATATAATGAACAGAGATGCGGTGCTCCCCTAGTATTTTCACTTCTCTTGCTTATGGTCGAACAATATGGGCAAACATTGCTGATTTCAGGGTTCATCTGGAAGGTGAAACGTGCCTACCAGTGGAACCTTCATTTTTGAGTCATGTAGCATCAGGTTATTGTCACTCATCGAAATATGCAGAACTCATCTCAAGTATCTATAGCACTGCCCCGCAGCGTTCTTGTGTGCATCAGACACAGGTATCAATATTTGCATTTCCTGTATAACAATGGAAAAAGAACCCGCAAGCATTTAATGCCACTGTTAGGGATTTCAAATAGATGTTGTAGGTTGTTACTTATTTGAGATTGCTGCTCTGCGCAGACCAGGCTCGTTCAGATATTAGAGTGCTGTACAGAAGCACATCAACACAACACATATCAAAACAATATTCCTAGAAGAGAAGCTCTTATAATGTGCAATTTGTGAAAAATTTGCAGGCAGTTTCAGCTTAAATTCAGATGTAATCGTTAATCGAGGACATCAAAAAATACAACTTTCATCTCCTGTCTGGGCCTAAATCTACCTGTAAATGATCTTTACCTCTTCCAGGATCTGCATTTATCCTGTCACCAATTTTTCTCGAATGTTGGTATATAACTGAAGTCCTGGTCTATGAAGGTGATTTTCCACGTTTAGTAGCGGTCATTAAAGTGTTTTTTGTAACTCATTAGATAGATAACAAGTGACAGATTTACTCAGTTAGTGGCCATTGAATTGCCCCCTCCGTACGGCCCGATTCACAAAGTAATCTGAGACAAAATCCTAACTTTATGACTTTCGGTATTCACAAAAGGCATTTAGGAGTAGTACAGTTAGGATTTTGTCTTAAGTTGTCTTAAGTTTTGGTCTTAAGACAAAATCCTAACATAAGTTTAACTTAAATTTAACTTAAGTTTAATTTAGGATTTTGTCTTAAGTTTGTCTTAAGTTTTGGTCTTAAGTTAAACTTAAGTTAAACTTAAGTTAGGATTTTGTCTTAAGACCAAAACTTAAGACAAACTTAAGACAAAATCCTAACTTTACTACTCCTAAATGCCTTTTGTGAATACCGAAAGTCGTAAAGTTAGGATTTTGTCTCAGATTACTTTTGTGAATCAGGCCCAATATTCTTTGTCTCCTAGTGGGCAAAGTGTTCTCTTGTAGTGATGTGAATTTAAAGTCTTTTAGTAGTGATGTAACTGCTGTGGGTTACCTGTTCTAAAGAGGGGATTTCTAGCCTTTCTTCAATTCCTCAATGAGAGGAACACACAGAAAAATGGGATGGGTGGAATGCTTGAATTAATCTCTGCCACCTGCAATCGCAATTGGCTATATTCGAATGCATCTTATTGTCCCTCACTGTGCCATTTGATACGGAGACCAGCCATATGGAAAAGGGCCTTGGTCCTGCCAAAGTAGGAATAGTTCAGGCCAAGCACCTTGGCCACAAAGCCCTGAATGGTAAAATAGGCTACAAAGACTTGTTTCAGCTGCTCATGCTTCATCAGAACATACAGTTTGTGTATTATGGCTCAGTGAGGTACAATGCTCACATCTGGGTATACCCATTGCAATATAGTTCCTTCACTAAGAGCAGCAGAAAAGTGATGGTTAAGGGTTAGTAGTAATGCAGGCTAATTTCATGTAATTGTAATTATTGAACGTGTCACGTGCATTGAATTCACAATGCATATGGGCAGAAAAGGCTACAAAATGGCCTCTATCGCTATCATTACATCTGGACTGATAATCCCAAGGGGACCATGACAAGAATTGCCAATCCAATCAGAGTTATAAGTGCAAGACCACTGTGACCCAAAATCTTTTTCCCTAGAATCTTTGAAGCGTTAAACATTATGTGGGCATCTCTGAAAAAAAACTGATCCTCGCATGCTGTTTTCCAGAAACTTGAATTGAGAAGTAATTCTGCCCGTCAGAGTTATAAATGCCACATTATCAGTAATTTTGAAGTCAGGGAACCATTTTGCATCCTGTAAGAAAATACTACTTTTTGCTTTACCGCCTCAATTTTTTGGGACAAAGGTTTCAGTTTCCTTGGCTCAGTGCACTGAGGCTCTGCTAACCAGGTCCCAGTGCATGTCCCCTGAAACATGTCAAAACTGGATATACACCTAATGGGCATATTTAACTTACCTAAAAGCCCCTAGTATATGGAATCAAGGGGCTCATTTATGGGAAAGCCACGCAGCGCAGCAAGTCACCTTGTTGTGCTGCACTGCATGACAGGGAAAGGGAAGGAACGTCCTATATTTAAGGCAATACAGCGCATTCCTGTCCTTTCCCTTGCACTAGCGCGCTTTTGTCAGTCTAGCAGCAATGCAGGCACCCTTGCACAATGGTGCAAGGGTGTCTGCTCTGCATGCAGGATTGGTTATGTGCAGGAAGGGAAACCTTCCTGCACAAAAACAATCCTGAGAGGCATATTTCTCTTTCTATGCGTGCTGCAGAATGCTTGTTCTTCATATCGGACCTGTGGTCCATTGCAGTAAGCCTTAAACCTTACTGTTGGTCTGCTCTAGTGTAAAACTTTGCTTGAGGTGGGCACTATGCACTTTAGGCACTATTTTCTTTTACATATTGAATGCTCATATTTCCGTTTCCCCTTATTGGACATTTGTCAGTGTGGTTTCAGTTTTAAAATATTCTCTATTTATATAAATTGGGGTGGGATTTTTATGCGTTGTGGGTTCCAATTTTTGTTTTAGTTTTGGTATATCTAAATGCTTTACATATTCTCTTAAGTTAAGCATGACTCTTCTGTTTTATAGCTGCTCGGGTTTAAATTACTGAAACCTTAACTGGACCTAACAATAACAGTGCCATTATTACTTTTCGTATACTACCAATCACCTCAACTAATAATCCACTTTCTCAAATGGCCCACCTGTAATTCATCCCCTTGTCTATTATAAACTTATGTGATCATAGATTGTTTTTTTTAGTGTAGGGTATTAAAAAACTGGCTGTGTGTTATACTCTTAATCATGAAATCGAGGCATCCCTTTAGAGAATGGTGAGTGGGATCATCAGCATTAATTGGCACCTCCTAAACTAGTATTCCCCTGCTACAGTCAGTCAGTGCAGCTCTATACTAGTAAAAATCTTTGACTGGCAGTCTTCCAAAGGTCCGTTGGTCAATGTACATTAGAACAACCACTGTATTTAGAGTAGTCCTCCTAATGTACATTTTCTAGGGCCAGAACAACCAGGGAATGCTGAGTGGTCAAGAAACGAAAACACAATAAATGACCCTCATGTGCTGGAAGAAACCTCCAAGTGAGTCAGAGCTATTCTTTTGTTTCATTTTTAAATAACAACTCCTGCTTTGGGAGTCTGTCATTGAAAAATAAATCAAATACATTTGCGGAGTGGAATTTTAAGCGTAGCTCCCACTAAGAAAGTTTCAGTGCCTTCAGCTGAACCCAATTGGATAGTTTTCACCAGGTGAGTGGAGGCCTTGCCCTCCGCTGACCTGGTGGGCTGGCAGATTGGTCACTAAACTCTAAATGAGGCCTTAAGTGTTAAAGAAAGTGTGCCCCACAGTAAGGTTCCAAGTGAAGTAACAAAAGTTGGTAACATATGACATCTCTTTGCCACACGCTTGTGGTTTTCAATTATTCAGATGAACACAGACTAATCTCTAAGTGAAATGGCAGAGTACTATTGTCAGAACGTGATATATTCATTTGGGAATGGTGGAACCTTGCCAGATTAAATATATACCCTGATTAGGTATCTACAGAAGTTTCAAAGAAACTGCTCAATCCCCAGTGGGTATGGCACAAGATGATGGCATTCCCTCAGACAAATGTGTGTTAAGTTCAAGCAATATCAACAATAGCAAGGTAAAGAGCAAAGCACAGTACAATTCCCAAACAGATATAGCAGATTAGGAAAAAATGTAATGAGTCAAAAGACAACAAAGCAATTAAAATCAGATATTCTGAACTGGAGATCTGAATGTTTAAAATATTAAGGCAAAAATCACCTATAAATAGTATAGCGCCTATCAGAAGCAAAGTGTGTGACTGACTGGGACTTAAGCACAATATCAGGCTTATCAGGCTAGCCTCATTTGAGTCAGAAACATAGTCATCGATCTTCCACTGACACGTTTGGTTTTTGTACCAAAAGCTCAAGTAGGACAAAGTTGGATTTCATAGCTGTCATAGATGCTTTGACGCTGGGATGCATTTGATGCCTTGCCCCATCCAAAGTTTTGTCTCGGACTCAGTCCCATTTTTAGTTCCCAAAATCTTCCAGTTGCCAGTCAGGGCTTCATGAGGTTTGGTACCTTTACCTCAAGGTTCCTCTGAATCATGTCCAGCATAACAAAAATCTCCAAAGTGAACAAACCGGGATTCTTGCCAGCTTTGGGGGTGACGTTCTTGGGCAAGTCTCAGTGCCTTGTCCCTGTCCTCTGGAGGTGGAAAAAATATACTAAGCAACACTTTCCTCCAACTGCTAGGAAAGTTCCATCTGGTCTCTCCTACAGGCTTTAAGTCAGGCTTCTAGGCACAAGCTCTCTCTCTTCAACCAGGGCTTCTGCAGGGTCGAGTTCTCTGTAGTCTGCTGTGCCCTCTTAGTGTCAATGGTCCTTATGATTTTTTGTCCCTGGAGCAGGCAAAAAAGTGGTTAGCCATTTAAGCCGTGGAGAGCATTTTTAAAAGATGCTTAGGAAAAATCAGGAGTCTTCTATCTGCCAGCAGGTTCTTCTTCTTCAAATGTTGTCTCCCAAGTAAAGGATGTTCTGTTCTGAGGAAGAGGTGGTGAGGTGCCAATTTTTTTCTGTGAACCAGCCAGTGATTTGAGAACTTTTCCTATCAATTTGACCAATAAAGCAATGGCCACACATTATTAGTGCTCACGAGGAGGTGGTGGTCCCCAGGCACACATGAGTGCTTACCAGATACCACTGCGACTGGATTTTGCCACTCTCCTTGCGTGTCAGAATTGTGGGGTGTCACAGAGCCGATGGTGGAGATTAATCATGAGGGTATCTTATGGCGGCAGGACGGAAAATGCTGAGCCCTCACACAGAGAGAGGAATACAGCACAGAAGCCACCTTACCTTGATCAATGGTGAGTGCCCGTACATGCACAACTGTGGACGTCCCTTTCTGTCTGGAAATCGGCAGGCCTCGTGACACCAAGCTGATCCTGGGACGATAGAGATCAGGGCCATCCATTGCCGCTCACTGCTGCTGACTGGAACTGCGAGAGGGCTGCCTATTGTCCTGGAGACTACTCGGTACCACTCTCTGAAGGCCTTTTAGAAGCCGGGGGACAGGAACAAAACCAAGAAAGTAGAAAGAGGGCAAAGCTAGGGAACCAATGGTGGCCGTTTTGGAACAGGCTAAGCTTTATGCAGCTAATATTGGACTACCAGAGGGAGATACGCTGGGAGTCTTTCTCTCCACCGGTCATTCACTCTCATTTCACCCTTGATGTTGGCCAATTTCTGGAATAATGACTAGCTCATGGGGATGCTATTTTAAAGCTGCATAAATTGGCGCTGGGGGAACATGGCAGCTGCAAGCTAAGTGGCCGCAGGTGCCCTGGGGAGGCTGATTATGCCGCGGTGTGCTAATTATTTTCACGGCTCCCGGCGGGGAATAGTGCTTACTGGCAGGATCACGGAGTCGACCAGGGCCCTCGATGTTGGTAATGGATGTCACTGCAGGCGGTAAGGGGCCCCGGGATGAGGTACTGGAAACGCGGGAGGCTCTCAGTGGTGTAGTCTCGGCCGCACGTTGGGAAGAGGCAGCAAGGGAGCTGCGGCGCTGCCAATCAGCTGGAGCCAGAACTGGTGGCAGAGGCAGCACAAGTCAGGCTGCAAGCTGCTGGAGCTCACCTCAGCCCTTGCAGCTGGGGAGCTGTGGATGGTTTTCTTCTTTGGGGGATCTGAGGCTGGAAAAGAGGAAGCATGGACCAGCGGAAGCGTGGGTAAGATCTCTCCAGCACATGGAGAAAGGCGCCTCAATTGAGGATAAAACTGAGGGCAAGGCTGGGGGCAAGCCCTCAAGATACACTCTGTACACTAGGATTATTGGAACTGGAAAGGTGGGACAGGTCCCTGACCTCCCCTTTGAAACCCCCTTAGGTAACTGTTGGACTTGGCCCTTTTTGCAGGGTCATCCCTGAACTTTTTGCCTTCCTCCTGTATTTTTCTGACCTGTTTTTGTTGGTTTTATGACTCTGGGCACTTTACCACTGCTGATCAGTGCTAAAGTGCATATGCTCTCTGTTATAAATTGATGTATGGATTAGTGACTCCATGATTGGCCTATTTGATTCACTGTCAGACCCTAGTACAGTGCACTGTTTGTGCCCAGGGCATGTGAATCAAATGCTGCTGGTGGGCTTGCAGCACTGGTTGTGCCACCCACAGGAGCAGCTTGTAAAGTGTGTCTCAGGCCTGCCATTGCAGAGCCTGTGTGCAGTCTGTCCATGTTGACTGGGCAAGTGCACCCACTTGCCAGTCCCTAAACCTTCCCTTTTCTGCATATTAGTCACCCCTATGGTAGGCCCAAGGGCAGGGTGCATTGTAAGTATAAGGTAGGACATGCCCTGGTGTGTGTGGCATGTCCTAATAGTGAACTACAGCCATTTTCGTTTTACACTATTGCAAGGCTACCTGTTCCCCATAGGCCAGAATGGGCAGTTTGATTATAACATCTTATAATCCTAACTGACCCAGGGAACATGGTAGAAAAACGAATTTAATATGCATGAACTCAGAATGATAAAATACATCTTTTAGTGGAGTTGGTTTTAACATTCTGTGTTTGAAAATACCACTTTTAGAAAGTAGGTATTTTCTTGCCTAACTATCCAAGCCTGCCTCTGCTAGGTTGTGTATTCCATGTCTGGTTTGTGAGTGACAGGGGCTGGGGGATTTCAGGAGACAGGGTGAGTCAGCCCAGGGCTGAATAGAGAGATCTGCATATAGATGGGTGGGAAGAGTTGCACCTGGGACCTGAATAGGGCTGTGCCTTCCCTCCACAATGCTGGCTCCACCTCCTGTGGTGCGTCTGATGTCCCTGGCCTACACTGTGAAAGAAAAGGAGTCTTGTCAACAAAGTGCTCCAGGACTGACCAGAACTGGTTTGGACTAGGCAAAGGCCTCTCTGCCTCCAGAGAACAAAGGGAAAATGAGTATAAAAGAAGGGACCCAAACCCCAGAACTTTAGATCACTTTGGGAAACAAGAAGAACCTTTGCTGAGGAGAGGAACCAGAGAGAGAGACTGCAGGAGAAGACTATCCCTATGCTGAGTGCTGTTTGGGGGATTGGCCTGCAGTGGTTGCCTGACTGCCAAAGAAAGGAGAAAGGACTTTGTGCCACTTTCAATTCAACTTGTAAAGGATCTCCAAGGGCTTGAGAGAGAGCTTTCCTCCTGCTGAAGTCTCCAGGACAATAGACTTCACCCACCAGCTCCCCAAGAGTTCTTTTGAAGTGCCTGCTGTTGTTTTGGGCCTTCTGAGGGACTGCGTGTCGCAAGAAGCTGGAAGCATGACTCGCGAAGAAGAAGCGTGTCGCCGCCGCAGCCGCTGTCGTCGCATCGCTGAAGAAGAGTGTTGCCACTGCCGCTGTCGCTTCGCAACACAGAAGTGCCTTGCATTGCTGGAGAAGAGGATCGACGTCGCATCAGACGCCGCCGCATCATCGGAGAAGCGTGTCGACGCCGCAGCCGCTGTCGTCGCATCGCTGAAGAAGGGTGTCGCCGCTGCAGCTGTCGCATCGCATCGCCGAAGCGCCTTGCATCGCCGGAGAAGAGGATCGATGTCGCATCAGACGCCGCCGCATCACCGGGAAGCGTGTCGCAGGGCCTGTCGCGGCTCAGAAGAATCGTTGAGTCGCCGCACGGCCATCGGGCGTGCACGCATCGTGTCGCATCAAGAAGAAGACGCCATCTTTGTTTCATTGCACCGGATCTTCATCGAATCACGGCCCTGCTGGTCGCATCGCCACGGAAGCGCAGTAAGAAACCGACGCATCACCTCCCCACGCGGAGAAGAACCGAAGCATCCCCTACGCAGCAGTAGGGACCCGACGCATCACAGTTCTTGCGTGTAAGGAACCGACGCATCACCTTCCCTGCAACACTTTCGTTGTATAGCGTTACACAGCCAAAGGTACATTGAACTCAAAGTGTCGCATTTACCATCTAAAGAGAACTAAGCTAATTCTACCATTTTTAAGTACAGTATGGTGGATTTTTTGTCGTTTGTGGTCTTGTGTTAAGTCTATATAAAGAATACTTATTTTTAATATACAACCCGTGTGGTGTCCATCTGTAGTGTTGTCACTTTATTACTCTATGTGTTCACAAATGCTTTACACACTGCCTCTGAGTTAAGCCTGACTGCTCGTGCCAAGCTACCTAGGGGGGTGAGCAGGGGTTATTTTAGGAGTGTACCCCCTTACCCTGACTAGACGCAAGGGTCCCTATTTGGTCAAAGGTACCTACCTCTGCCAATTAGAGACCCCCAAATCTAACATTGGTGGTCAGCGGAGGGGATTCTGGATTTTCATTTGTGACTCATGTACAGTAATTGGTGTATACTACTAGTGAGTGCAGACCAAACGCAACCACATACTATTTTTCCCTGTTTCCCTTTGGACTTTGGTTTTTGAAACTCTGGTTAGTTGTTGCACCTGTTGGGCCTTGTCAAAATGGAAGTCAACTTTTGGCACCTGTACATCTACAAGATAAAGGAACTGAAAGTGTTTTGCAAGGAGAGGGGGCTACCTGTGAAGAGGAGATCCACAAGGCAGGATCTTGAGGCAGCCCTGCATAGCTATGAGGTGCTACGCTGGGAAGGAACACTAGCAGATGACTCTGAGGAGGAATCTGAGGGGGAGGATCCCCAGCCAGAATACCAAGAGGGCAGTGGCCCTGAGGAGGAAACATTTTGGGAAAGATTGGCTCGTGAAGAGAGGAATCGGATTCGTGCTCGTGACCAGAGGCTGAGGCAGCTAGACCGGGAGTGCGAGGAGATAGAGCAAGCCTTAGCCGAAAAAGAAATGTGTGAAGCTCAAGAAGTGAGCTTGGCTGAGTTGGAGGTGGAGTCAAGCTCAGATGGTGGCAGCAAAATTGAATTAGATAGTGCTGAGGGAGCAGTACACACACCCAATGATGTGGCGCCTGACTTGAAGGAGGGGGTTAATATACACCAGGAGGTTCAAGGATATGAGGTAGCTCCAGTGGTGCGCAGTGTCCCTGAGGTGGATTGGGGAACTGGCACAGGGGTTCATAGTCCTAGTGGTGGGAGGGACACTCTACTGACTCTAGATGGGAGGTGCAGGGAGAGGGGTTCCCTCATGGTTGAAGTCCTGGTGTGGGAGTGTGGAGACCGCCCAGAAGAGTGTGGGTTGAGTGACAGAGACAGTCAGATACTGTCTTGCCAGTCTCAGGAGAGTGGTGTGGGGTACATGTGCAAGGCACTGGATGGTGAGGTGAAGGATAGTTTGGTGGGTCTGTGTGATCCAATTGAGGGAGAGCATATTGTAAGTCCCTATTTTCCAGAGCTATGCTAACACCTGGGGGAGGGTGAGTACTCTGACCCCAGGGAGCTCACAATGGAGGCAGACCGTTTGGTGGATTCCAGAGGGTCTGAAGAGGCATTGGGGAGTGACCCTAAGAGGAGTGGCTCAGGTGTCTTCCAACCCAGAGTGGTGGGAGAGGTTCAGTGTAGCCCAGCTAGGTCCCGTGGTAGTGGGAGGGGTGTAGGGGCTCACGTCCTGTCTCTGCGGAGAAGGAGTGAGTGTGGGACTGCATGTCCCAAGGTGCCCGAAACCCCGTCTCAGGGCCTGGAGGGTTCCTTAAGGGAACACCAGGTTGGGGGCCTAGGCTGTACTAGTAGGCCATTTGAGGAGGATCTCCAAGTGTCAGGAGAACCTGGAGCATCTGTAAACGGAGCTCCAGTGGTTCTGGTGTCTGGCGGTGCCGCTCCAGGTAGGAGGGTACAGAAGTCCAGAGTGAGGGGTGAGAGGGGGAAAGAGTCCCCAGTGGAAGAACCAGTGGGTCAGGGGCCAGCCAGAAGGGCTGAGTCCCCGGTGAAGGACCATGGTGACACCACTTCTGTCCTGGGGGATCTTCACGCACTGTCAGAGGGACAGGGGGCGGGAGATCTGCACCAGGCAGACTGTCACACGACACATGAGTTGTGTGTCACCCTCGGGGGGGCATAGGTGCTCCCAATGAAGTCCTGGCGTGCCGGGCAAGTGTTCAACCGCAGGGGTTGGTCCCTGGGTTGGGAAGTCAGGTTCAGGTGTTGTCTGACCTGGAGGGTGGGACAACTGTAAACAGTGTCCTGACCGGTTTGTCTTCTGGGGGTACCGCTCCTGATGGGAGGGAGCAGTACTCTGGAAGGGGGTGCAGAGGGAGGGAGTCCTCGCCTCTGACCCCGGTTTAACTGGAGGGTTTAGACCCTAGGTTGGAGGGCCAGGTTCGGGGTGTCCCCCCTGACCTGGACACCCAGTTGCAGGATAGAACCCCTGAACTGGTGGGAGAATTGAGCAGGACACCTGCCACTGGTGCCCTGGCAATTCTGGAAGGGGGTACCACTCCAGGTGGGAGGGTACAGAGCCCCAACAAGGAGGAGGAGGACCGGGTGTGGGAAAGCCCACCCCAGTCTCCAGTCCAGCCGCCGGGTACAGGCCCGGGGCTGGTGGGTCAGTGCCAGGATGTCATACCTGACCTGACAGGAGGGAGAGGGGACAAAGGGTGCCAAGAACCTGGGGCTACTGCCCCCCGCTCTCTGACGCCACAGAGGTTTGAGAGCCCTAAGAGGCATAAGGCCTGGGTCTCATCACTGACTACGGTCAGTGGCCACTGTGGCTTGCTGTCTGTCTGTTGGGACACACCTGTGAGCAAGTTAAGGTTAGGTGCTGCACAGATGGTGTCCACAGGTGAGGAGAAGGGTTCCCCATGGGTTAGCTTGGTGGGCCCTGAGAGAATGGACAGAGGGATCCAAATAGGTTCAGATTGGCATAGAACTGGAATATGCCCCTGCTGTTGCGGGCCAGGGTCCAGGTTCTATCGCCCAAAGCAGGGAAGCCCATCAAGGTAGTGATTGGTCTACCCTGCGTTTTGGCTGGAAGGGGGTTGTGTTGGACTTGGTCCTTTTTGCAGGGTCATCCCTGAACTTTTTGCATCCTCCTGTACTTTTTCTGACCTGTTTTTGTTGGTTTTATGACTCTGGGCACTTTACCACTGCTGATCAGTGCTAAAGTGCATATGCTCTCTGTTATAAATTGATGTATGGATTAGTGACTCCATGATTGGCCTATTTGATTCACTGTCAGACCCTAGTACAGTGCACTGTTTGTGCCCAGGGCATGTGAATCAAATGCTGCTGGTGGGCTTGCAGCACTGGTTGTGCCACCCACAGGAGCAGCTTGTAAAGTGTGTCTCAGGCCTGCCATTGCAGAACCTGTGTGCAGTCTGGTACTGCCATGTTGACTGGGCAAGTGCACCCACTTGCCAGTCCCTAAACCTTCCCTTTTCTGCATATTAGTCACCCCTATGGTAGGCCCAAGGCAGGGTGCATTGTAAGTATAAGGTAGGACATGCCCTGGTGTGTGTGGCATGTCCTAATAGTGAATTACAGCCATTTTCGTTTTACACTATTGCAAGGCTACCTGTTCCCCACAGGCCAGAATGGGCAGTTTGATTATAACTTCTTATAATCCTAACTGACCCAGGGAACATGGTAGAAAAACTAATTTAGTATGCCTGAACTCAGAATGATAAAATACATCTTTTAGTGAAGTTGGTTTTAACATTCTGTGTTTGAAAATACCACTTTTAGAAAGTAGGTATTTTCTTGCCTAACTATCCAAGCCTGCCTCTGCTAGGTTGTGTATTCCATGTCTGGTTTGTGAGTGACAGGGGCTGGGGGATTCCAGGAGACAGGGTGAGTCAGCCCAGGGCTGAATAGAGAGATCTGCATGTAGATGGGTGGAAGGAGTTGCACCTGGGACCTGAATAGGGCTGTGCCTTCCCTCCACAATGCTGGCTCTACCTCCTGTGGTGCGTCTGATGTCCCTGGCCTACACTGTGAAAGGAAAGAAGGAGTCTTGTCAACAAAGTACTCCAGGACTGACCAGAACTGGTTTGGACTAGGCAAAGGCCTCTCTGCCTCCAGAGAACAAAGGGAAAATGAGTATAAAAGAGGGGACCCAAACCCCAGAACATTAGATCACTTTGGGAAACAAGAAGAACCTTTGCTGAGGAGAGGAACCAGAGAGAGAGACTGCAGGAGGAGACTATCCCTATGCTGAGTGCTGTTTGGGGGATTGGCCTGCAGTGGTTGCCTGACTGCCAAAGAAAGGAGAAAGGACTTTGTGCTACTTTCAATTGAACTTGTAAAGGATCTCCAAGGGCTTGAGAGAGAGCTTTCCTCCTGCTGAAGTCTCCAGGACAATAGACTTCACCCACCAGCTCCCCAAGAGTTCTTTTTAAGTGCCTGCTGTTGTGTTGGGCCTTCTGAGGGACTGCGTGTCGCAAGAAGCTGGAAGCGTGACTCGCGAAGAAGAAGCGTGTCGCCGCCGCAGCCGCTGTCGTCGCATCGCTGAAGAAGGGTGTCGCCGCTACCGCTGTCGCTTCGCAACACAGAAGTGCCTTGCATCGCCGGAGAAGAGGATCAACGTCGCATCAGACGCCGCCACATCATCGGAGAAGCGTGTCGCCGCCGCAGCCGCTGTCGTCGCATCGCTGAAGAAGGGTGTCGCCGCTGCAGCTGTCGCATCGCATCGCCGAAGCACCTTGCATCGCCGGAGAAGAGGATCGATGTCGCATCAGACGCCGCCGCATCACCGGGAAGCGTGTCGCAGGGCCTGTCGCGGCTCAGAAGAATCGTTGAGTCGCCGCACGGCCATCGGGCATGCATGCATCGTGTCGCTTCAAGAAGAAGACGCCATCTTTGTTTCATTGCACCGGATCTTCATCGCATCACGGCGCTGCTGGTCGCATCGCCACGGAAGCGCAGTAAGAAACCGACGCATCACCTCCCCATGCGGAGAAGAACCGACGCATCCCCTACGCAGCAGTAGGGACCCGACGCATCACCGTTCTTGCGTGTAAGGAACCGATGCATCACCTTCCCTGCAACACTTTCGTTGTATATTGTTACACATCCAAAGGTACATTGAACTCAAAGTGTCGCATTTACCATCTAAAGAGAACTAAGCTAATTCTACCATTTTTAAGTACAGTATGGTGGATTTTTTGTCGTTTGTGGTCTTGTGTTAAGTCTATATAAAGAATACTTATTTTTAATATACAACCCGTGTGGTGTCCATCTGTAGTGTTGTCACTTTATTACTGTATGGGTTCACAAATGCTTTACACACTGCCTCTGAGTTAAGCCTGACTGCTCGTGCCAAGCTACCTAGGGGGGTGAGCAGGGGTTATTTTAGGAGTGTACCCCCTTACCCTGACTAGACGCAAGGGTCCCTATTTGGTGAAAGGTACCTACCTCTGTCAATTAGAGACCCCCAAATCTAACATTGGTGGTCAGCGGTGGGGATTCTGGATTTGCATTTGTGACTCATGTACAGTAATTGGTGTATACTACTAGTGAGTGCAGACCAAACGCAACCACATACTATTTTTCCCTGTTTCCCTTTGGACTTTGGTTTTTGAAACTCTGGTTAGTTGTTGCACCTGTTGGGCCTTGTCAAAATGGAAGTCAACTTTTGGCACCTGTACATCTACAAGATAAAGGAACTGAAAGTGTTTTGCAAGGAGCGGGGGCTACCTGTGAAGAGGAGATCCACAAGGCAGGATCTTGAGGCAGCCCTGCATAGCTATGAGGTGCTACGCTGGGAAGCAACACTAGCTGATGACTCTGAGGAGGAATCTGAGGGGGAGGATCCCCAGCCAGAATACCAAGAGGGCACTGGCCCTGAGGAGGAAACATTTTGGGAAAGATTGGCTCGTGAAGAGAGGAATCGAATTCGTGCTCGTGACCAGAGGCTGAAGCAGCTAGACCGGGAGTGCGAGGAGATAGAGCGAGCCTTAGCCGAAAAAGAAATGTGTGAAGCTCAAGAAGTGAGCTTGGCTGAGTTGGAGGTGGAGTCCAGCTCAGATGGTGGCAGCAAAATTGAATTAGATAGTGCTGAGGGAGCAGTACACACACCCAGAGATGTGGCGCCTGACTTGAAGGAGGGGGTTAATATACACCAGGAGGTTCAAGGATATGAGGTAGCTCCAGTGGTGCGCAGTGTCCCTGAGGTGGATTGGGGAACTGGCACAGGGGTTCATAGTCCTAGTGGTGGGAGGGACACTCTACTGACTCTAGATGGGAGGTGCAGGGAGAGGGGTTCCCCCATGGTTGAAGTCCTGGTGTGGGAGTGTGGAGACCGCCCAGAAGAGTGTGGGTTGAGTGACAGAGACAGTCAGATACTGTCTTGCCAGTCTCAGGAGAGTGGTGTGGGGTACATGTGCAAGGCACTGGATGGTGAGGTGAAGGATAGTTTGGTCGGTCTGTGTGATCCAATTGAGGGAGAGCATATTGTAAGTCCCTATTTTCCAGAGCTATGCTAACACCTGGGGGAGGGTGAGTACTCTGACCCCAGGGAGCTCACAATGGAGGCAGACCGTTTGGTGGATTCCAGAGGGTCTGAAGAGGCTTTGGGGAGTGACCCTAAGAGGAGTGGCTCAGGTGTCTTCCAACCCAGAGTGGTGGGAGAGGTTCAGTGTAGCCCAGCTAGGTCCCGTGGTAGTGGGAGGGGTGTAGGGGCTCACGTCCTGTCTCTGCGGAGAAGGAGTGAGTGTGGGACTGCATGTCCCAAGGTGCCCGAAACCCCGTCTCAGGGCCTGGAGGGTTCCTTAAGGGAACACCAGGTTGGGGGCCTAGGCTGTACTATTAGGCCATTTGAGGAGGATCTCCAAGTGTCAGGAGAACCTGGAGCATCTGTAAACGGAGGTCCAGTGGTTCTGGTGTCTGGCGGTGCCGCTCCAGTTAGGAGGGTACAGAAGTCCAGAGTGAGGGGTGAGAGGGGGAAAGAGTCCCCAGTGGAAGAACCAGTGGGTCAGGGGCCAGCCAGAAGGGCTGAGTCCCCGGTGAAGGACCATGGTGACACCACTTCTGTCCTGGGGGATCTTCACGCACTGTCAGAGGGACAGGGGGTGGGAGATCTGCACCAGGCAGACTGTCACACGACACATGAGTTGTGTGTCACCGTCGGGGGGGCATAGGTGTTCCCAATGAAGTCCTGGTGTGCCGGGCAAGTGTTCAACCGCAGGGGTTGGTCCCTGGGTTGGGACGTCAGGTTCAGGTGTTGTCTGACCTGGAGGGTGGGACAACTGTAAACAGTGTCCTGACCGGTTTGTCTTCTGGGGGTACCGCTCCTGATGGGAGGGAGCAGTACTCTGGAAGGGGGTGCAGAGGTAGGGAGTCCTCGCCTCTGACCCCGGTTCAACTGGAGGGTTTAGACCCTAGGTTGGAGGGCCAGGTTCGGGGTGTCCCCCCTGACCTGGACGCCCAGTTGTAGGATAGAACCCCTGAACTGGTGGGAGAATTGAGCAGGACACCTGCCACAGGTGCCCTGGCAATTCTGGAAGGGGGTACCACTCCAGGTGGGAGGGTACAGAGCCCCAACAAGGAGGAGGAGGACCGGGTGTGGGAAAGCCCACCCCAGTCTCCAGTCCAGCCGCCGGGTTCAGGCCCGGGGCTGGTGGGTCAGTGCCAGGATGTCATACCTGACCTGACAGGAGGGAGAGGGGACAAAGGGTGCCAAGCACCTGGGGCTACTGCCCCCCGCTCTCTGACGCCACAGAGGTTTGAGAGCCCTAAGAGGCATAAGGCCTGGTTCTCATCACTGACTACGGTCAGTGGCCACTGTGGCTTGCTGTCTGTCTGTTGGGACACACCTGTGAGCAAGTTAAGGTTAGGTGCTGCACAGATGGTGTCCACAGGTGAGGAGAAGGGTTCCCCATGGGTTAGCTTGGTGGGCCCTGAGAGTATGGACAGAGGGATCCAAATAGGTTCAGATTGGCATAGAACTGGAATATGCCCCTGCTGTTGCGGGCCAGGGTCCAGGTTCTATCGCCCAAAGCAGGGAAGCCCATCAAGGTAGTGATTGGTCTACCCTGCGTTTTGGCTGTAAGGGGGTTGTGTTAGACTTGGTCCTTTTTGCAGGGTCATCCCTGAACTTTTTGCCTTCCTCCTGTACTTTTTCTGACCTGTTTTTGTTGGTTTTATGACTCTGGGCACTTTACCACTGCTGATCAGTGCTAAAGTGCATATGCTCTCTGTTATAAATTGATGTATGGATTCGTGACTCCATGATTGGCCTATTTGATTCACTGTCATACCCTAGTACAGTGCACTGTTTTTGCCCAGGGCATGTGAATCAAATGCTGCTGGTGGGCTTGCAGCACTGGTTGTGCCACCCACAGGAGCAGCTTGTAAAGTGTGTCTCAGGCCTGCCATTGCAGAACCTGTGTGCAGTCTGGTACTGCCATGTTGACTGGGCAAGTGCACCCACTTGCCAGTCCCTAAACCTTCACTTTTCTGCATATTAGTCACCCCTATGGTAGGACCATGGGTAGGGTGCATTGTAAGTATAAGGTAGGACATGCCCTGGTGTGTGTGGCATGTCCTAATAGTGAATTACAGCCATGTTCGTCTTACACTATTGCAAGGCTACCTGTTCCCCATAGGCCAGAATGGGCAGTTTGATTATAACTTCTTATAATCCTAACTGACCCAGGGAACATGGTAGAAAAACGAATTTAGTATGCCTGAACTCAGAATGATAAAATACATCTTTTAGTGAAGTTGGTTTTAACATTCTGTGTTTGAAAATACCACTTTTAGAAAGTAGGTATTTTCTTGCCTAACTATCCAAGCCTGCCTCTGCTAGGTTGTGTATTCCATGTCTGGTTTGTGAGTGACAGGGGCTGGGGGATTCCAGGAGACAGGGTGAGTCAGCCCAGGGCTGAATAGAGAGATCTGCATGTAGATGGGTGGAAGGAGTTGCACCTGGGACCTGAATAGGGCTGTGCCTTCCCTCCACAATGCTGGCTCTACCTCCTGTGGTGCGTCTGATGTCCCTGGCCTACACTGTGAAAGGAAAGAAGGAGTCTTGTCAACAAAGTACTCCAGGACTGACCATAACTGGTTTGGACTAGGCCTCTCTGCCTCCAGAGAACAAAGGGAAAATGAGTATAAAAGAGGGGACCCAAACCCCAGAACATTAGATCACTTTGGGAAACAAGAAGAACCTTTGCTGAGGAGAGGAACCAGAGAGAGAGACTGCAGGAGGAGACTATCCCTATGCTGAGTGCTGTTTGGGGGATTGGCCTGCAGTGGTTGCCTGACTGCCAAAGAAAGGAGAAAGGACTTTGTGCTACTTTCAATTCAACTTGTAAAGGATCTCCAAGGGCTTGAGAGAGAGCTTGCCTCCTGCTGAAGTCTCAGGGACAACAGACTTCACCCACCAGCTCCCCAAGTGTTCTTTTGAATTGCCTGCTGTTGTGTTGGGCCTTCTGAGGGACTGCGTGTCGCAAGGAGCTGGAAGCGCGACTCACGAAGAAGAAGCGTGTCGCCGCCGCAGCCGCTGTCGTCGCATCGCTGAAGAAGGGGGTCGCCGCTGCCGCTTCGCAACACAGAAGCGCCTCGCATCGCCGGAGAAGAAGATGTTGCATCAGACGCCGCCGCATCATCGGAGAAGCATGTCGCCGTTGCAGCCGCTGTCGTCGCATCGCTAAAGAAGGGTGTCGCCGCTGCAGCTGTAGCATCGCATCGCCGAAGCACCTTGCATCGCCGGAGAAGAGGATCGACGTCGCATCTGATGCCGCCGCATTACCGGGAAGCGTGTCGCAGGGCCTGTCGCGGCTCAGAAGAATCGCTGAGTCGCCGCACGGCCGTCGGGCGTGCACGCATCGTGTCGCATCAAGAAGAAGACGCCATCTGTGTTTCATTGCACCGGATCTTCATCGCAGCACGGCGCTGCTGGTCGCATCGCCACGGAAGCGCCGTAAGAAACCGACGCATCACCTCCCCACGCAGAGAAGAACCGACGTATCCCCTACGCGACAGTAGGGACCCGACGCATCACCGTTCTTGCGTGTAAGGAACCGACGCATCACCTTCCCTGCAACACTTTCGTTGTATAGTGTTACGCATCCAAAGGTACATTGAACTCAAAGTGTCGCATTTACCATCTAAAGAGAACTAAGCTAATTCTACCATTTTTAAGTACAGTATTGTGGATTTTTTGTCGTTTGTTGGTCTTGTGTTAAGTCTATATAAAGAATACTTATTTTTAATATACAACCCGTGTGGTGTCCAACTGTAGTGTTGTCACTTGATTACTGTATGTGTTCACAAATGCTTTACACACTGCCTCTGAGATAAGCCTGTCTGCTCGTGCCAAGCTACCTAGGGGGGTGGGCAGGGGTTATTTTAGGAGTGTACCCCCTTACCCTGACTAGACGCAAGGGTCCCTATTTGGTCAAAGGTACCTACCTCTGCCAACTAGAGACCCCCAAATCTAACAGTAACGCACAAAACAAAAAGGACATTAGGAAGGGTAAGCACGTGAGGCAAGGCGGAGGCATTGGAGGGGCGGCGTGGGCTCAGCAAAATAAAAAAGTACGCAAATCCCCTGTTAAGAATACAGGGGAGAGAGGTAGAAAATCAATTACGCAACAGATAAGAATAACTCCCTCACTTAAATCCTTTTTTTGGGTGTTGCCAGACCTTCAGAGGAGTGAGAGTGTTGCTGGAGTTGCTCAAATGGAAAGCCCTAGAGTGGAAACGCCTGCTGAGATTTCTACCTTAAATGAGCCGAGGGCTACGGGAGTATCACCCCAAATGGCAGTCAATGTGGGAGAAACAATGACAGGAAGAGTCCAAATTAATATAGACCCTGCCCCTCTCAGTAAAAGGTTTGAAGCACTGGTGGCGGGGGAAAATCAGGAAAAAACTAAGGATCTATCTGCAAGGAGTAAGGCGAAAGGCAAACCTGAAGAGGCCCCTGAAAATGTTGGCGATGCATTGGCAGGTATCCTTTTGGGGCTAAAAGAACAAATCAATAGCCGTTTTGAAGTCTCAGAGGCCAATCAGGTTGGCATCCAGACCTCATGCGCGGAGCTAGTGCAGAAACTGAGATTGCCTCCCGAACTAAAGCACTGGAAGAAGAAGTTGAAATTATCAGGCAGGATGTGGTAAAAAATACCACAGGGATCACCTCGCTGGGTAAACAAAACCAACCTTTAAGGAGGATCTTGAGAGATTGGAAAATCACTCTCGTAGGAACAACTTAAGATTTTTTAATATCCCAGAGACTTACCTTACCTAAACTTACGAGAGCAGGAAAGGAATGTAAGGAAGCCCTGATTGCCTAGGAAGAGATTAGAAGGACCATGTCAAATATCAAGAGAGGGAAGGCTGCTGGGCATGATGCTATCCCTGCGGAGGTGTACAAACTCCTAATGGAGGAAATCGTCCCAGTTTGGGAGACTTTGTTTAATCTGGTATATAAGGGGAAGACACAGGTACAATAGTCATGGAAGGAGGCTAATATAGTCCTGATTTTAAAGCCATCTAAAGATCCCAGGAAGGCAGATTCATATGGTCCAATATCCCTGCTAAATGCAGATTATAAGGTTTTTGCGAGCATTCTGGCAGGGAGATTGGCCTAACTGGCACCTCTGCTTATACACATAGACCAGAAGGGATTTGTCCCCGGGGGCACATACACAAGCTTACCCAGCAGTTAATTGCCTGTATAGATCTTGCCACGACGCGGTCGACCCCCCTGGCCATTGTCACACTAGATGTATCCAAGGCTTTTGATCGCATCTGCTGGGCTTTTTTGTGGGAAGTACTGGTGGCTTATGGAATTAGTCTGTGTTTTATTGGAACATTAAAAGGGTGAAATGAGCATTCTACAGCTAAGATCCTCCTCAATGGCTCTCTTACATGCAGTTTTTCGGTCACCAGGGGCACTCGGATAGGGGTGCCCCCTCTCACCATTATTGTTCGATATTAACATTGAGCCACTTGCTCAGCTTTTGCGGAGGGATGGGAAGGTTGTTCCATTCGGTTCAGGTGGCTACAAAAATAAAATAGCATTGTATGCCGATGATCTTACAATATTCACCTCAGATCCAGGCCAAACTATACCAAGGGTGGACGTTTTGGTGAGAGAATTTGGGCATTATCTGAATATTTAATAAATGATCTGAAGTCCTGGGATATAACAGACTGGAGGGGGAAGTACAGGATGAGAACAGGTAAATTGGAAATACTATTTTAAAGTCAGTAGGGTAAATACCTCAACATAACCTGAAAGGGTAGTGAAAGAAGTGAATGCACTACTTGCCAGATGGAAGAATTTGCCCCTGACCATATACAAGAGAGTAAATTTGATTAAAATGGTGGTCCACCCTAAACTCACGTACCTTTTTAACTGCATCCCCTTGATATTTCCGGGAAAGGTAGTTGATAAGATCCAGGGCAAAATAGTTAGTTTCAGTTGGGCATCACGAGGAGTACGGATGGCCTGGAAAGAATTAAGACGGCGGCTTGAAAAATGTGGATTAGCCTTTCTGGATATTAAATTATACTATATGGCCTTTCAGTTTAAAAATTGCAGGGTGCTCCTCAGTAAATCAGGACCCACAATATGGAGAGGTATGTTGGAGGAAATGGTAAAAGAATGGAACACTAAAGCCTTCCTATATAAGTTTGGGGCAAGGAAGGTTTTCAAGAAGGTTCGGTTGAAGATTTTAAAGGCAGCTTTGACTCTCTGGCTTGGAGTTAGAAATATTCTGGGGATGGGTTACTTCTCTGATTTCGCCGCAATTTCGGATTCACCTGGCACACCGGAATGTCTTGGGGATGGGTTGAGTCTCCCATTGAGGAGAGCTGGGATAGAAGTTTAGGGGGAACTACTAACAGTACAGGGTATGTTGCCTTGGGAAGTGTTAACGGCAAAGTTTGGCAATTCTCTGTCCAGATTTAAGAACTTACAACTATCATCTTGGGCCGCAGCCAATGTAAAAGAGTTCCGGGGGCATGGAAATTTGAGGTAAAACTGCAGGATGGGCTCTCCAGGGAAAAGGTGCTACTGGATGCTCCATGATGCTGAGGATGGGAAACGGAAGGCACCATATTCAGTTTGGGAAGGAGTTAATAAGGAGACCGAGTTATGAACAGTATGGCAATCCTGCTTGAAACTACTATACTCTATGGTTAAGCCAGCCAATTTGAAACAGAATCATTTTTTTTACTATCAAACAGCTATACTGGATGCCCCAGAGGCTAGCAAAATTTGTACAAGAGCCGGTCCCAAAGTGTCCCAGGTGCAGATTTCTAAGAGTCGATGACCAACATATGTTTTTTAAGTGCCCAGAATTACAGGTGTACCTGCAGGAGGTGGAGAATGTGGTTAAGAATATCTGTGGGGTGAATATAACGTTAAGTGTAACATTGGAATTAATGGGGGTGGAAGCCTGCCCAAGCCAGTCTCAAACAAAATCTAGGAGGGTCCTGCTATTTTATATGATGCTCCTAGCCTGACGATAGATCTGTAAGCGCTGGACGTATTCCTTACCACCTAAGGGGGGTTCAGGCAGTCAGAAATACTTGTAAAATTGACATCGGTTCTGGAAGTGGGGGGGCTGATCGCAGCTGGATATAGATCGACCTCCAAAGATGGAATGGAATGTCAACGATTTAATGTGTGGTCCGATGATTACACCTGTGAGATACCAGGTACCAGGAAACTGGTAGGACTGGTCCAGTGGGGGCGGAGATAGTATACAACGGGCCCAAGGTTCGAACAGGTTTCGTGAAACGGCCTGGGTTTGCAGATATTGGTGATATGAGGACAAAAAAAAAATGTATAAATTGATTGGGGTCTCCCCTCTGCACTGGGTGATATTCTAAAATACCAGATGCCCAGACTAAGGGCTACATTGTCCACACTGCACCAGGACTTTGGAGGTAGTGCAAGCTCCATGCAGAATGCATCATTTGATTGGGGGCTCCCTACAGCGCAAGGCACTATTCTAAGATGGCGTGGGTCCAGACTAAGGGCTATATAGTCCATATTGCACCAGCACTTGAAGGCGGGGCAAGCTCTGTGCAGTCCACAAAAAATTGTTTGGGGGGTCTCTGTAGCGTGGGACAAGAGTGGGCCCATCTCCACCCATCAGAGCCTGACTGAGGCTGGGCTGGGCTGGGCCACACCTCTTGGTTGTGTTTGTTTGTAATTTGCTACTCTGTATTTATTTTTGTATGCTTAAACTAATGCTTTGTTGAGGTGTTGTACTCATAATGGGCAATAGTAAAATCCAGTAGGAGATTAGTTTAGCTGAAAGGTAATTGGAGGCAAAGCATCAATCTTGTCTTCCTTGTGGGAATGTTGAAAGTGTAGTTACTGCTAATCAATCTGAGTTGCTGTCTGGCCAGAAGGGTGTGTCCATTGGTAGAGATGCAGCTAAGCATACAGCTTTTATTCTGTGCACACTTAAAAACTCTTTAGTCATTTTCCCGGATGGTATTTCCTTTACAGTTAAATCTCCATCTACAAAAAAAGAAAAAAGAGAATGAAACTTGTCCCCTCCGCAATACATCTAAAAACCAACATCAAAGTAATAGACTCTACCCCCTGAGATGGCTTTGCATGTGGTGGTGACAATAGCCTCCAAATCTATGAGGTCGCCTAATTTGCAATCATTGCAACAGGGTTCATGTGAACACCTAGATAAGGGGCTATCTAAGTTAGAACAGAAGTGAAAAGTTTCTGTGATTAGATGCTAGATAGAATGACCAAGATGGAGCAATTGCGGTCTTATAATTTTCAAAATCATGCAGGGCTCCATTGACTTGTGTTGATCTGCCTTTTAGTAACCTAGCTACAGGAATCATGGTTCATTAACACATTTCTAACAACTTGGGTGCAGAGATCATTAGTGCGACACAGGAACGACTGAATAGAGTAGAAAGGGTTTTGGGAAAGCTATCCCCAGTCCAATCTTGAGGGGCAAGCTGTTGATGCTAATTCTGACCGCAATACTGTGTCAAAATCCTCCTTTGAGATGGCACCCATGGGGATTATCTGCAATTACCCCCAGCCTCTAAATCGTACATCATTACCTTAATGAATGTGCCACCTCTCCTTCAATCACAGAGAGAAGAATGAGGTGCTTTAAGGAATAAAGTTGTACACTGGATGAGGAGGCTCCTGTGGAATAATTTTGATTTATTTAATAAAGTTATCATGGTCAGGAGAGTGGCATGGGTGGGACTGAGGCCTAAGAACTGTACAGGGGAATGTATGGTAGTACATTTTATGACTCCTGGCAGTGTTAGAAAGATCCTGTACAATCTGAGCATCTTGCCAACCAGGCAGCAACAGAGCACTACTGCTAGATTTCTTAATAGACCTGAAGACTGCATAGCATACAAGAAAGAAACAGCAGGGGTTGGTATTAGGGGATATTCACAACCTATGTTTAATGTAGGCACAAGTAACTTTTTCTCCCCACTTGAAAATTTGGAAGCAACTGACTGACTCCCTGATGCTGCTACGCTGTAAGGTTCTTTGGTGGTAGGTGAACAGGTAGGTGAACAGGTCCCCATGCACTTCACTTCTAGTGTAGACATTACCGACTCAATATCTAAATTTGAGAGTAGCCAAAGATCTCTAATGGCAATAATATTTAACTGTATCCAGGTTTTTTAAATACATTAGATAGCAGTTCAGCTGAATGATCACATTATGGGAGAACCAAGGGGGGACTTTCCATTTTAATATATCTGTTAACAGAGCAATTACAAAGACCAGACATATTGCTTCTAAGCCTTATTATCAGCTGTTAAGTATTCAGTTTCCAGATGTAAAAAATATTTTATTGATGAATTCACAATTAGGTGGCTGGAGCCACACTTCAACAATACCTCTAGGCCACAAATTCACATTCAAACAGAGCTGAGTGGAGTCACTGCAAGCAAGCAAGCCGGCGCTCTGCATCGTGAGCCAAAGCCGAGGCCAAAGATATTGCGAGCTCTAGCCAGCGTGCTGTGTGCCTTTGGCCATGTCAGCACCGCTCCTCGCTCCCTGTTCTCCCCACTCACCGCCGCTCGACCACCGCTCTCCGTAGTCGCACCGCTCTGTACCAGTCCCGTCTGCTCCTGCCCTAGCTTCAGTGCCGGCGGAGGGAGGCGGCAGTCTCGAGCAGGAGTTACGGAGCAACGGAGATGAGGGGGCAGGCGGTGGTGTGGAGGGGGCACAGCCGAGGTTAGGGAAAAAAAATCAGAAAAGCTGGTGCGGTCCGGGAGCTGTCTTGCATCGGCTTGTTGTACTTGTGGTACTTGTGGTACGCGGTGCCTTTCATAACTGCGCTGCTCTTGGCTCTCACCCTGCTCCTCTGCTTGTCCTGCTCGTGCCTTGTGCCTCTTGGAAACTACAGAGGTAGTGGCAGGGACAGGAATGGTGACAACGGGGGGGCAAGGAGGGGGTAACTGAAAGAGGCTCGACTCGGGAGGAGTAGTTACACAACAACAACAATTACACAGCTCCTCCCCCTTTATGAGAAGCGGGTGAGGAGGAGAAAAGGAAAAGGAAAGGAACAAAAGGTGCAAAGGTGCAAACAGGGAAGAACCTCCCTTAAAAGAGACTCATCCTCAAGCTCAGAAAGCTACAAAAGAGAACAAAGTGTTATTAAGGGTCATCAAGGAGGTTTACCCAACTCAACAGCCCTGAACACAGGGAGACATAAGGAGACACAGGAGAACACAGGCGAACAGGAAAACAAAATACACCGGAGGATTAAAAAAAAAAACTAAAAAAAACAGCAGCCATACAAGATTGTGCAATTTTGAGCATCATCAGCGTCAAGCATTAAGCAGTATAGACCAACTGTCAACCAGTAAACTAAACTGACAAGGAACAAGCTTAACAAGGAAACAAACAACAACTACAGTAAATAAGCAAAGCAAGGGAAACAGAAACAAGTCAAGTCAACGACTTGGAGTCGCCTCGGTGACTGGGACGTAAGAGGTGTCCCGCCCTGCACCCAAGATCCTCACGTCCCTGCGTCCTGAGCCCCCTGCCTGGAGGTGGGCTGTGGGTCACGAGGTGAGCCCCCGCTGCAGCCGATTGAACCGAGACTCCCGTGGTGAGCTGCCCTGCATCCAGGCTCTCTCGCCTCCCCGGAGGTGAGCGGAGAAGGCCAGTTAGAGTCCCGCTGCAGCAGACGTGGCACGGAAGTGTGGCTCGAGTTGGGATTTGAACCTGGGATCCATGTCTCGCCCTCCGCTCAGGGTCCCTAAATTCTTCTATACTTTGCTGCTCGATCAATTCCAATCAGGCTTTTGATCAGGGCACAGTACCGAATCAGCCATGACCCACATAATAGATGACGCATTACAAATATTGGATTAAAACAAAGCCTGTTTGCTAATCCTGCTTGATTTATCCTCAGCCTTCGATACAGTCAAACACGACAACTTACTAGACCTCTTGAAACATAGAATGGGTCTATCAGGTACGGTGTTAAACTGGTTCACCTCCTTCCTCCAAAACAGAACACAAAGAGTCAAGATCAACCAATCTCTATCTAACCCCTCCCCAGTCACTTTGTGGGTACCCCAGGGATCCTCCCTCTCCCCGACACTCTTCAATCTGTTTATGGAACCACTCACTGAGCTTCTCAACTCCTCAAATATCCAATATCACATGTACGCCGACGACACACAACTCTACATTAAGGTCCACTCACTTAAAGACATCAAGTCCCTGAATTCAACTCTCCAAAAAACACAGACCTGGCTGGCAAAGAATCATTTAAAACTAAACACCCTAAAAACAGAATTTCTCCTAATCGCTCCCCCCAACCAAACAACCATCATCCGCGAGTGGATAAGCACCTAACAGCACTCGATGGTCAAACTCTCATCATTGATTCCACTAAATCACTAGGAATAACCATGGACAATAAGCTAAATATGCAGAAGCACATCAGCGCTGCAACTAAAGGAGCAAATTTCCAGATGAACATCCTGAGAAAACTGGAACCCTTCGTACCCGCAAATGACTTTAAACAGGCAGTTCAAACTCTAGTAATTCCCAGAGTGGACTATGGGAGTGTTGCTCTCTGCTGCCTGCCCAGATCAACAACCGCCCCTCTAAGAGCCTCAATCAATACAGCCGCTAGACTCATCACAGGCACCAAAAGAAACTGCCACATTTCCCCTGACCTGCGTGCCCTCAGCTGGCTACCTTTTGAGGCCAGAATCCATTTGAAAATCGCCTGTATGACACATAAGGCATTGCATCACAAAACCCCGAGATACCTAGCGGAGAAACTAGTACTATCGGGTGGTAACAGATCTACTAGGAGCTCTATCAATCTGCTACTTAAACCACAACGTTTCTCCAAGAAGAAAACGTACAACCGTACCTTCTCAGGAATGGCTCCCAGGATTTGGAACGCCTTGCCCCCAGAGACGAGACTTAACCCATCTGCAGCCTTTTTAAAAAAAGAAGTGAAATCGATTCTCTTGGCCAAATTCACCTGAACCTTTTTTATACACTCTTGAAAATTTATGCTAGCCTCTAATTTTTACCTCAACTGTATTCACATAATTCACTGTACTTATATGTATATGTTGATATGTTTGCCCTGTAAAGCGCTCTGATACCCGCCAGGGTCTTGTTCGCGCTATACAAAACCGCCAATAAATAAATAAATAAATAAATAAAGACAGACATGAGGTCGGGAAGGGTACAAAGGTTCTTCACAAAGTCAAAACCAAAAAAAAGCAAAGGGGAGGCCAACCCTAAAAACAGAGAAAAGAGCAGAAGCCTTAAGTGAAGCCTTAAACAAAGAGAGCAAAGACACCAGCAACTGCTCCACTATCAGCAGCACCAGTATTGGCAATGCTAGCCCATCAGCTACAAAAAAATCTTAAAAACACAAACCAGTTGAAGATGGAAATAAAAAGCTATAAGTCAAAGGAGCTCATTGACATAGATGGGGTACCTCATGGAAAGAGCCCAAGCATGTAACAGCCAAAACGTTTACAAAATTCACGTTTTTGAAAGACCCAGGCAAAGCTATCTATTCAACCAACAATGATATTAAGGGTCTTCAAACCCCACTACAACCAGGGAAACCAAAAAACCCCATGGGGATTCTAGCTCATATAAACCAAACACCGGCAGACACAACGGACACGACAGACACGATGGATAAAGGTCAGTCCAAGAACCCAAAAGTGCATAGAGCTCAAGGCAGACCCCTTATCGAGACCGCTGGCAGCCTAACAGGCAATCCAGGCAAGCCAGACAATCCAACAGGCAGTCCAACAGGTACACCAACAAAAAAACAAAAAAAAAGGAAAACAATAACTCTTCCAGTCAAAATAACAGCCAGTTGCTTAAAGAGCCTGCAACTAAACCAAAAAAAGGGGGCACCAATGCTCCCAGGGATTTACAAATCCTATCCCTTGAGCAGGCCCTTCAGCCGGGCATAAAGCTCAGCATACTTCACCACAGCCAAAAAGCAGCTCTCCACTAAAGCCAACGAGCATACAAATTGATACTTCAACAGCCTACAGTCAACCACTGATTAACCCCCCAGCTTACCACTTTTTGTCTATGTTAAACGAAGACTCACAAACAACAGAATGTGACATGTTTTTCCTCGCATCACAAGAATGGGAGGAGCTCGTTGCCTCATACAACTTAAAGCCCACTTCAGATCGTTCTAGTGCGGAACAAACAAGAAAGACTAGTGCAGGGAGCTGCAGCCCTTCAGAAGTAATCTGGGCAACCTTACTAAGTACCATGCAGCTTTCAGCAACAGCACTTCAGCATCAATCTGACAAACTAGACATGCAGCTCACAGTCCTTCAAACTCTAACAGATTTTACCTCCGGGATAGACAAGAAGCTTGCAGATCTTAACGGCCTTATTAAGCGGAGACAAGAGGCTGCACAAGCTACTCAACCCTTACAATCCGACTGCATTTGCGCCCCTATCATCAACAAACTATCCACTCTGTCGTCAATGTTAGGAAACCTCCGAACAGACCTAAAAACAAACACAATATACACAATACCATTGAATCCATCGAGGCAAGCAAGGGCCCAAGAGAAAGAACAACTGGACTGGATACAACGAAGAACAGGCACCAAAATGGAGGCAACCTACCCCTTAGCCCAAATCAACCACTAGAACGTCCTTTAACATGGAATCCTACAGAAGAGAGCGCTGGCAAGGGAAAATGCAAGAATGCACAAGCCTGCCGTAAACAAAAAAGGAAGGGCAGGAGCAGGAAGATGGTCTCTACAGTCCACTTTAGGGAGAACCAGCCTACGAACAGCCCCCTGGAATCAGAGGCCAAAAGGCCTCTCTTGGCCCCTATCTTAGACGATGAGACGGATCACTTAATCACGGGTCTCAAAGCCACTCTGGACCCATGCGCGCAGCACATTCCAAATTCTAGGACTCAAACTACCTTAAAAGGTGGTCCTCAATGGGGGTACAACCAGTCCTGCAATCAGACAATGTTCATATCACTAGAACTTAGCATGGTTATCTGCACCCTGCAAAACCCAAGAACCCAACAGTTTGGAGGGTTAGCCAATAGCCCTAGGAGTTCGGCACAAAGCCCATCATCGGAGAACACCCAAAACAGAAATGCACAGACAAAAGACCAGGCACCCATAGAACCTCTAGGACCCAGCAATGCCAATCAAGGAGTTAGAAACGCGGAACTTACCCCCCAAAGACTACCACACCTTGAAGTGATTCCCCAACAGGATGATCTATAGAAACAGATACCATCATATTCCTTCCAGAATATAAATCAAGGGGAAGAGTGGACATTTTAAACAAGGGGAACATATTGCGACTCCTGCATTCAATTAAAAGCCTGAAAAAACTAAGTTCAACAGACTTGCTCTCAATAGAATTCCAACCAACTGAAAACCAACTGTATCCAGAAGCAACCAAAACAACATGGAAAACAAGAGACTGCCAATATAGTTATGATGGAAGCAAAAACATTGTTGCAGTGGGGGATAAGACTAGAACTTGGAAAAAAACTATGCTATCCAACTCCCCTTCTAAACATATACAACAATGAACCATCACACACGGTCACATCAATCTTAAAGGGAGCCAGTAGTTGCTCACCAGGACTCCATCTCACCCATCCGAAGTTCACCAGCCTAAGGACAGGTCTTGAGCCAAAGAGCCCACCGATTCTACCAACAGATCTCAGTTGGGCCCACATATGGCGAACAAAAACAATCAATGGTATCCAATGACAGGGGAAACCAAGCTCAACTCCACCAACAGTAGAGTCAAGTAAAATTCGTATATGTATCTGGAATATCAATGGCCTGGTGAACAAGACGGAGGACCACGAGGTATTAAACTACCTAAAGTCATTCGACCTGATACTACTCCAAGAAACTTGGGAGGACCAAGTGATAGAGCTACAAGGGTTCACGTCGCAACTGGTGCCGGATACAAAGGGATCTAACTTTGGCCACCGCTCAGGTGGACTGATGATATAAGCCTCAATACTTACAATCGGAGTTATTTCACCGGTTGAGGCACAAATTGCAGCCCCAAGTGCCATACAGGCGGTTGCAATAACAAGCAAGCTCAATGGCAAAGAAAGTCTAATTATAATAATGAATGCCTACGTACACCCGAAGCATAGTCTAAAAGCTAGTAAAGAGCTAATCAAAGAACTGACAAGAATCACAGAAGAGCGGGACGCAGAGAACATCATCTTAGCCGGAGATTTCAACCTTCATCTTCTTAGAACTACACCAGAGGACAGACTAGCACAGGAATTAACAGCAGCGCGGGGAATACCAAATCAGCGCTCATTTCGCTCAAATAAGCGAATGAGATGCTCAACCTTTTTATTTCAAGAGCTCGAACAACTAAATATGAGAGCTTTAAACGGTCGATTTAACGAGGATAATCCCCCTGCTCCAACCTTCCACTCCACAACAGCATCCTCTCACCTAGACAACACCTTTGTAACTCTCCATTTGTTCCACGCCATCCATTCCTACAGAGTGGGAGAAAGCGAACAAAGTGATCACCTGCCGCAAGAGGTGACATTAAAAGCAAATAGAGGAAACCCTATGGAAGTGAGCAAAATAATTGCCACAGAATCAGTAGCGGCCAGTGGTGGGAGTGCTGCCGGGCGGTGACGTGGGGCGGGGGAGGGGCAGGGTGGGGGGTAGTAAAGTACGGAATACGGCCGTATAGAGGTAAGTAGACATATAAATAAATAAAACGAATTTCGTTGCGCGCGCTGCATCGCATTTGGCGATGCAGCGCACGCAACAAAATTAGTTTTATTTATTTATATGTCTACTTACATCTATACGGCCGTATTCCATACTTTACTACCCCCCACCCTGCCCCTCCCCCGCCCCACGTCACCACCCGGCAGCACTCCCACCACGGGCCGCTACTGCACAGAATACACCTCGGACTTCAAACAAATAAGGCGTAATTCCACCAAGATTGAAGAGCTATCCAAAACAGCAAAGACACTTCTCTTCCAAGAAAATAAAATGACATCTCATCCAACAATAGCCTGGGTGAATTTCACAACGGCCCTCAGGATGAAATTTGCCACCAGGACAAAAATAAAAACTGTAAAAACAGCGGGTCTCCTACCTAAAAAGTCAAATACTCCTGAGACTAAAAACCTCAAACACATAATAAATCAAACGCTAAGGCAGCTACACAAAATCCCCCAAAATTTAACCTTGTACAGCAAGTTGCGGAAACTGAAAGCATCACTAAAAAGGAAGAAGTAGGACAAAAAAAGGCAAGAGAACAACAAACTCTGGGCAAGGATATTGCATGATTCTAAACTCAAGAATAGTGGCAGGTTCTGGCGAACAATTAACAGCCTACAATGACCATCTCATCAAGGAATACATTCTCAACTGGGCAAAATATTGGTACAATCATTTTAATAATAATGTGCAAGAGGAGAACCAGGCTGGGGAAAAAAATCCGTAACAACCGAAGAGTCTGAGGTGGAACACCCAGGGAAAAAATTAGACATAAGTCCATGGAGGGCCAAAGCAACGACGGTACTCCAAACAAACAAAAGCACCCTAGGGTTGAAGGGGCAGCAAGCCCAGAATCATCACTGATTAGCAATGAAGATCACCACGACATAACAGCATCACAGTTCAAGGCACAAATCGCCAAAGGAAAGCTAGAAGGAGCCGCAGGACCTAATGGAATACCACCAATACTATATAAACATGACCCAGATTATTGGAGTAAAGCACTAGTCCAAGTCTTCAACGCCATATATGAAACACAAAACAAAGGTTCAATGATTTTTGCTATCTACAAACAGGGAGACAAGAGCAATCCGAACAATTACTGACTCATCGCCTTAATCGACATTGACACCAAGTATTATGCTGGAGTGATCCTGGAAGAATTAACAACTTGGCCAGCATCAAACTCTATCATTCCCATAAACCAGACAGGGTTCTGTAAAGGACTGGGAACCTCTACAAACATCATGGCACTAGCTCTGCTGATGGATGCGGCTAAAGTGGCAAAATATCCGCTATTCTTATGTTTCATAGACTATAGTGCACTATTCGATCATGTAGATCGCGCCAAACTTTGGCAGAAATTGGA
This sequence comes from Calotriton arnoldi, assembly GCA_963921515.1. Classification (NCBI taxonomy): domain Eukaryota; kingdom Metazoa; phylum Chordata; class Amphibia; order Caudata; family Salamandridae; genus Calotriton; species Calotriton arnoldi. The sequence continues at coordinate 1,433,842 of CAWUFW010003722.1, forward strand.
AAAGTGGGGGATACCTAAAGCTCTCCTAAACCAGCTGATACTGCTTCATACTGACACCTGGGTTAAGATCAAGCTGGGAGCCGGGACTCACCTCTCAAGGCGAATAAACACCTCCAAAGGGCTAAAACAGGGGTGAGTTCTAGCACCCCTGATTTTCAACCTTTTTATGGCTGACATCCCTGGGGAACTGGATAAGAGCATATTGCATGCCCCTAGACTAGGAAAAACACCTCTGTCCAACCTTCTATATGCAGATGACCTGGTACTAATAAGCCATAAACCAATTGGCCTGTAATATCTCCTGAATACCAATAACAACTTTTCACAACACAATGCACTAAACATTAACTTAAAGAAAACAAAAATCATGACAGTGAACAACAACAACAAGAAAAAGAAGAAGGGGGCGTGGCTTACTGCAGAACATGGCGGCTGCACTGTAGCAGAGCTCCGAGACCGGACCCAGTAATCCAGCAAATATTGGCGATGCTGGGGAACATCCAGGGCTACATCCTTGCCCGCTGCCCGTGAAAACTGAGAGGAATACTGATGGTGTAGTGTACACTCCGTATGACACCATAAAGGTGGCGAAACTAATGAAGTCATCGGAGACAAGTGTGGCGTACGAACCTGGGCCCGACAGGCTGGGCAGAGCAGACTGCGGTGTCTCAAGGATCTCTGGGCCGCCACCTCGAATGACCCAGCAGTGATTGGCAGGAGCGTTGAGTACCCGTGCTACCAGGAGGGGCTGTGTGTCCGCCCGTGAGCGAGGATGAGGGAGCCGCGCTGATACACAGTGCAGATTCTCTGGTGAGTGCGGCCTACCACCTCCTCCCCCTGGACGGCGGCGCCGCCTGCGCCGGCCGTGGATGACTCACCGAGAATCGGAGGTGGGCGCTGCTGCATCGGAGCGGCCTCTCTGTACACATCGGTGTGCAGCTGGGAGTGACAGGATGGTGGCTCTGCCTGCTGATCCTGCAGTGGCGAAGTGACAAGTGGAAGAGTGCAGACATAGTCCAAACTGCCGAGGGCACCCAGCGTGGATGCAGACTCCGTGAGCTTGATCTACCCTGCGGTGAGTCGTGCAGCCCGGAGTGCTGGCCGTGCGGTGCGGCGCGCCATCGTTTGGGCCTTCTCCTACTCTCCGGCCCTGACTTTGGGGGCCTGTACGTGATGGTGGACCGTGAGGGCCGTGGCCCCTGATAGACCGAGTATCCTGGGGGCGGTGCACCGGAGACTGTGGGGACTTCCTGGACGAATGCAGAGGGAGCCACCGGCGAAAGGAGGCCATTAACTGCTGGGATTGTGTACTGGGGCAGGATAGGTGTGGGCACCCTGGCAATGGTGGCCTGCCTCTAATTGTAGATCAAGGCACCATAAGGTCATGACAGCCAGACAAGCAAAGCTAACCGGGCGTGTTGATGATGACGGTGCTGCCCTCGCTTCATGACTGACTGCTGAGGGGTACCCACGCCTCTATCTAGCCACAAAGGCAGAAACTCTGCGGAGATGCGCCTGGTCTCCACGACCCAGCTTCACATTGACTCCAGCTGGTAACCCAACAGCCATGTGTCAGGTCCTGCTCTGACTACCCGAGGCGGGGCTGAGAAGCAGTGGTGCCCCTCAGGCGTGCCCCGTACTGTGATTGTGGGTACCTCTGGTGTAACACACTGGAACGGTGACCGGCCCCACCCAGCGGTGTGCTATGGGACGCACAAAAGGAAAGCTGCCGGTGTTGGTCTCCACGGGTACAATGCAGCAGGAAAATTCGGATAATGCCACCCAAATGCCTCCAATGAGCTGCGTCCCACCGACCAACATGGAGACTGCCCCAGACAAACTGGACCTAATATTGCAGGAGGTAAGGGAGTCGCGGAAGGCCATGGAGCAACTAACAGGCTCCTTGACAACCGGCTTTACACTACTTAAAGCAGACCATGACAAGTTGGGCTCCACAGTGAAAAGCAATAAGCTACTTTTAGCAGAACTGCTTCCGCAGCACAAGGACCATGCAGGGCAAATATCACAGCTGCAGCGCCAAGTGTCCAGCCTACAGGACAGGGTCGAGTCTGAAGAGGGCAGGGCACAGAGGAATAACGTCCGCATAGTAGGTCTGCCGGAGCACTGTGAAGGTCCAAACGCCACTCGATTTGTGGACCAATGGCTGCGGGAGCATGTAGCCCCTGAGGGCCTGTCCGTCCTCTTCTGTGTTGAAAGAGCCCATAGAATCCCCACGAGAAAGCCAGTGGCGGGTGCTCCTCCACGTCACATGATTGCCCGTATACTTAACTATAAGGATCGGGATACTCTGCTCCAAATCACCGGGAAGAAATCCCCTATCCAATATGAAAATCACCGGATTTCCCTATACCCAGACTTCACGGTCCTGGTGCAACACCAAAGGGCCTCTTACCAAATGACTAAAAAGAAACTTAGAGCTCTGAACCTCAAGTCCACCTTGCTGTTTCCTGCCCACCTGAAGATTATGCATGAGCAGAAGACACACTTCTTTGACAGCCTGGAGGCCATAGGGGACTGGCTGGAAGTTACATTCCCCCTACACACGTCAGCGAGATCGACACAAAGCACAAACCAGGAACCACAAGCAGCGGCAGGGGGAATAACACGCCACAACAGATCAACTCGCAAAATCAATGCGAAAAGCTCATCCCCAGTGCAGGCCTTGCGGGGCAGGGAGGCAGTGCTAGTCACTGCAGCAGCCTTCAGAGACTGTGACCCCCTCTCCTCGCTGGAGTCATCAAAAGACACTACTATGCACTCAGACTCAGAGAACAGCTTTGCTTTGTTTCCCTCTATCACTCCACAAACCGCAAATGACTATCTGGGCTGAGGGGCCCCCTCTCGAGCGCCCTGATGAGCCTGAAGCAACCTAGAGAATATATGGGCCGCAGCCCTCTGCAGCTTCCTTAATATCCCTCCAGCTTCTCTATATCCTTAGTAAACGACCATGGTCCGGTCAGTCATAATGTAGCACAAAATCCAGAGTGTTATGCAAGGTTCAGGAGCCGCCTCCCCCACAGCGAATGCAAACCGAACCTGGAGAAATCTTTACAAAGTTGTGTATTTGGTTTGGTCCAGCATAGGCCTGGGGCTGGACCTAGTATTGGGTGTTAAAATGGGTTTTTGGGTTTCTGGCTTACACCCTACTACACAGTACACACTACTCTGCCCCAGAGCTCAGGCAGGACTTGGAGCTGAATACACACACATATGGCCACATTGGGAGCGTACACTATAGTCACCTGGAATGTCAGAGGGTTGGGGTCAGTGCACAAACGCCATAGGATACACGCCCAACTAAACAGGCGAAAGGCGCAGTTTGCCTTGATGCAGGAGACACACCTCACTGACTCTGAGGCTCCCAAGCTCCATAAGAAGTGGAGAGGCCAACTGTTTACCACATCATACTCCGCCTTTGCGAGGGGAGCAGTTATATGGGTAAGACGAAGGGTCCCTTTCATGGCCTTGGAGCAGCGCGCAGATGTCCACGGCAGGTATGTCATAATCCATGGCACACTCAACGGCACACGCATAATCATAGGCAGTAGATATGCCCCAAATTACAATCAGGATAAATTCTTAACAAATCTTAACACAGTATTGGCAGACTGGGCAGGATACCCATGGGTACTGGGAGGGGACTATAACGCGGTCCTGGATGATCAGATGGACCGCTCTCACCCCCCTCTCCAGGGAGTAGTCTCTATCAGGCAGGGGGACCCCCTATGCGGGTGGGCAGCTGGTTGGTCACTGGGAGATGTTTGGCACCTCAAGAACCCAAACAGTCGGGAATACTCATTCTACTCACCACCCAACCAGCGTCACACAAGGCTAGACTGAGTATTCTGTTCCCTCTCCAATACAACTCAAGTAACCCACGCCACATATCTGGGGAAGACCTTTTCTGACCATAACCCACTGGAGGTCACGTTATCATGGGGAAGAATCCCTACACCCGTCCCTACTTGGAAGTTATGGCCACAGATGCTGGAGGACGCCATCTTCCGAGCCACTATGGCTTCGGCCATCACCAATTATTTCAATGAAAATGCCAATTTGGCATCTTCACGCCTCATAGAGTGGGACGCGTTCAAGACTGTCATGAGGGGTACTGCTATTAGTGCCACTGTGGGGGCTGGACAGGAGATCCACAAGCACCTTAAGTCCATAGAGGACACTATGAATAAGCTAGAGCAGGATGCGGTCAGCGACCCCACTAAAGAGGAGGCGCTGCAGGAGGCACTTATACAGCACGCAGAATTACTGGCGCGCCTTCGAGTAATGGATTACTAATCCTATACCCAGCTCAAAAATGTGGAGGCAGATAAATCAGGAGCACTCCTTGCATGGTTACTGCAAGATGCACCGCCCCCTCACCCCTATACACGAGATAGTCCTGTCAAATGGCACCACAGTGAACATGCAGCAAGACATAAATTCAGCCTTCTGTGAATACTGTGAGGCATTGTACAGGGCCCCTGGGGATGTGGCAGGAGAGTCAATGGAAGCTTTCCTGCGTGACCTCAACTGTCCCCAACTTTTACAGGCAGACCAAAACGATCTTATCGGCCCCATTACTAAAACTGAAATTAGTGAAGCCATCCGAGAACTCCCACGTAACAAGACAGAATTCTATGACACCTTCTCAGACAAATTAGTTCCCCACCTGGAGCGACTATACTAAATGGCACTGGATGCTGGTAACCTCCCCACCACCACCATGCAGGCTTTGGTTGCTTCCCTTCCTAAACCGGGAAGGGACCCCCCGGACGGTGAGCAGTCAAAATATCAAAAATTAAATATTGACCTACACTAATATCGAGGTGACAATATCGAAGGGACAGAATATCGATGTTAAGAATATCGATGGACAGAATATCGATCCTAAGGTAAGTAATATCGAATTTTTTTATATCGATGTAAGTAATATCGAAGTTAGTAATATCGATATCAAATATATCGATGTTACTAATATCGATGTTACTAATATCGATATTTATATTATTGTTATGTATTTTGTTATGTATTTAATATGTATGTGTTATATGTGTTTTTGTTAAGTGTTCTACTTGTCTAAAAATATATGTATACAATTTTTATAAGTACATAATGTTTTTATAAGTTATTTTTGTTTTTAGTACCGTAGCGGGTTGTGGGTTTATAGGGGAATAGGGTGGGAAGTAATTTAATTATACTAAATTAATTATTAATTTTTAGGAATTATAAATTAATTTTAATTATTTTTGCGTTTAAGTTCTGTAGCGGGTTGTGGGTTTATAGGGGAATAGGGTGGTAAGTAATTTAATTGTAATTAAGTAATAATTTATTTTAATTAATTGGTATTGATAATTATATTATTGTTAATTAATAATTGGTAATTAATTTTTATTAATTGGTTATTCATTTTTATTAATTGATTAATTGATCATTATGTTAAGTGTATTATTTTATTATTGGAGTGTGTTGTGCGTTTATAGGGGAATAGTGTTGGAAGTAATTGAAATCTAATTAAGTAATTATTAAATTTATTGTTGGGTATTGATAATTAATTTATTGGACATTAATTATTAATTGGTCATTTTTGTAAATTGTAATTTTTTTGTTATGAAAATTAATGTATTGTTGTTTTATCATTAATTGTTAATTAAACATTATTAAATATTATTTATTGATAAATTTAATTAATATATTAATACGTAATTATTAATTGGTAATTAATGTTTAATAATTATTATTATTGGTATAAAAAAGCATTTAATTGTTCAATATTTGTTAATTGGTAATTAAGTTTTAATAATTAATATGTTTTTTGTTACTAAAAATATTTTATTGTTCAATATTTAGGATTTCGTAATTAATATTTATGAATTATTATTTATTGATATTTATTATTAATTTATTGTTAATACATTTTTCATTGGTAATTATGTTTTTAATAATTATTTATTGGTATTTGTAAATAGTTTAGAGTTATTTAATAATTAATTCATTAATTATTAAAAAAAATTATTTTATTTATAAGTATGTTATTTTTAACTTCTACGCTATCCAACACTTTCCCTACTGTTGCACTCTCTGGAGTTAGAATAGTAATTTTTACCCCTACACTATCCAACACTTTCCCTACTGTTGCACTCACTGGAGTGGGAATAGTAATTTTTACCCTTACGCTATCCAACGCTTTCCCTACTGTTGCACTCTCTGGAGTTGGAATAGTAATTTTTACCCCTACGCTATCCAACGCTTTCCCTACTGTTGCACTCCCTGGAGTGGGAATAGTAATTTTTACCCCTACGCTATCCAACACTTTCTCTACTGTTGCACTCTCTGGAGTGGGAATAGTAATTTTAAGCTCTACGCTATCCAACATTTTTCTTACTGTTGTTTTTTTGGAGTTGGAATAGTAGTTTTATTCCCTCCGCTATTTAATATTTTTGTATTATTTTAGTTAATGTAGTATATAATTAATTTTAAAAATATTAAAAGTAAATTTAATTTGTTATACATAATTATTTAATTTTTATTTATGTTATTGTTTTATGTGTATAGATGTATTTGGAATTTATAATAATTTTTAATAATTTATAATTTATTAAAATAATTATTAAAACTGATTATTAAGTATATATATTATATGTATATGTTTAATTAATGTTGTATTAAATTATATATATTACTTATTAATTTTAAACATTATAAAATATTTTTAACTATCTTTATTTTATTCATAAGTATTATTTAGTTTATTTTACATATTTTTTTAACAAAAAAACGATATTTTTAATAACGATATTTTTGACATCGATATTTTATTTCCGATATTTTTGTACTTACCATGTTGTAGATAGGATATCGATATTCTTGACATCGATATTCTTGCTCCGATATTTTTGTAGGTCGATTTTTTGACCTTCGATATTTTGTCAGTGATCCCCCTCGGACATGTCTGGCTACCGCCCACTGTCACTTTTAGCTACCGAATATAAGATTATAAGCAAAATCTTGTCCCGTCGGCTGCTCCCCCACCTGCCACAATTTATCCACACTGATCAAAGTGGCTTTGTCCCAGCTCTTAGTACCTCACTGAACATTAGACGTCTCTATCATGTCATGGAGGCCACTCGTGGGGACTCTCTGGGTGCTGGGTGCATTGCCCTCAATTTGCGCCAAGCCTTTGACACCCTTAATTGGGAATATATGTTATGGGCAAGTTTGGCATCCCACCGGAGTATGTGAAATGGCTCAAGTTGCTTTACGTGGCCCCCATGTCACAAGCCCAATTTGGAGCCCATGTCTCACGGCCTTACCCAGTGTGCAGAGGCACAAGGCAGGGCTACCCTCTGTCACCATTGCTATTCCTGCTGGCGCTTGAACCCCTCGCTATCAGGCTCCGGAAGGAATCAAAAAACACTGGGATCCGGGTTGGCAACACAATACATGTAGTGTCAGCATATGCCGACGATCTCATTCTATATACCCATGACCTAGCGGGTGACCTAGAGCCTATACCACGTATTTTCAAACAGTTTGAATGCATCTCGAGCCGAACCACAATCGAGAATAAGCCTCACCCGTTCTTTTTCCACCCAGGAGAGCACCCAGAGACCATCAGGTTTGGGCAGCTCTTTCTCTCAGTAGCGCCGAGTACCTTCAAATACCTGGGTATCCAAATATATAGGACCCCCACAGGACTTATTAGAGGGCAACCTGATGAGGGCGGTTAAAGCACTTTGCACCCAAATATCTTTCTGGGTATCACTGCCTCTCTCGGTGATGGGCAGAATAGCCATCTCCAAGATGGTCATGCTCCAGCACCTGCTGTATTTCTTTACAAACTTACCAGTACTGATTCCTGCCTCCCTTTTTAAAACACTGGACACACTCCTATTGGATCTCATTTGGGGAAGGGGCCGCAGAAGGATGGGGCTGGCCAAATTGCAGCTGGGGACGGATAGAGGAGGCTTGGGGGTGCCGGACTTCCGCGCCTACTGCTTTGCAAGCCAGCTGCAATAGCTTTCGTACTGGCTAGTGGGACGCAACCTGCATGAATTGGGTTACACAGCACAATCTCTAATCCGGGGAGCCCTTCACACCTTACTGTTATCACAGAGTAGGATTCCCCATGGGACCTCCTTGCTGCTGCAAATAGCTCTCACTTACTGGAAAAAGGCACTACAATACACAAACCAGAAACTCCCCTACGCCCCTAACACTCCACTGCTTGGAATCCCCACCCCCACTGGGCTGGTCATGAGGCGGAGTATTCATGGTTGGTCCCGGGAGGGTGTCTCTACAGTGGGGGCACTATTTGCGGATGGTGTGCTGATGGACCACAAAAACTTTGCCCGGGAGCAAGGAGTTCCGCCCTCTCTCTTTATCCTACATGCAGCTATAGTCAGATACGTGAAGAAGCACTGGGCTCCGGACAGCGAGTAGCCTCCGACACATGAGCTGATACATGATGTATACCTGATGGGTGAAGGTCGCGACCTGATAAGATGGTTATACAGGGGCACCGAGCACACGCAGAGACCCCCCTCACGACACTTAGAGAGACCTGGGGAGGGATCTACAGACAATGACTGGGCCTTTCTCCTGGAATATCCTAAGAGGGTGTCCCATAACGCCAAATTCAAGTTAACACAATACATGATTCTCCACAGGGCCTAACTCACCCCGCACCGTCTAAACCACATGTATCCCACTGCGCATCTTTGTTGCCCAAGATGCCAGGCAGAGGACGCTGACATACTGCATATGTTGTGGACGTGTCCATGCCTAGGGGGGTTCTGGACAAGATTGCACACGTAATAGAAAACATAACAGGAATCTCTAGCTGGGACACAGTGGAGCTGTGTATAATGGGGTTTTACCGTCGTCCTAAGACACAGAAAGTACAGCTCAGATTTGCTGACCTAGCTCTTCTTATAGCGAAGCGTTCCATCACTATGAGGTGGAAATTGGCCCTTTCCCCAACAGTGCACACCTGGCATGGGGAAGCATTACGGTGGGGTAGGGCAGAAAGTGCAGTCATCAGGAGGGAAGAATATAGGGGACTGCGGAAAACACCAATCTCCATGGACTGGGATCTGATGTTGGAGGCACTGAAGGCAATTGAACCCCCTATACCATAACACACATAGGGCATGTGTCTTTCCTCCAGTGTGAGGCTGAGATCCGCTCCCCCGTCCCCGCTCGGCACGGGGTCCGGCGAGGGGGGCTGCACCCTTCTGTTTGGGACCTCAACAGAGAGAAGACAGGTGGACAAGGTTGTGTTTCAGGCCTGAATGAGCCTAGCTGGGGGTGAGCCAGATGAGAGGGAGTGGGAGGCTGACTTGTGGTTGTTTAGTGTTTATACTGACCGCGATTGTCAATTTGCCTGTAATAGAGTTACTATATATTACATGGTATGGTACATTATGGTACTAAAATAACAATATCCCACACGGGTCGGCACTCTTGTTCCGAAAGTAACTAGTATGCACAGAGATGCTTATGTTAACCCGTTTTCTGCTGAGTTGTCTATGTATCGACTGTATCAATGCTCGCGCGTGGCACTTTATAAAATCAATAAAGTATGTTTAAAAAAAAAAAAAAAGACGAGTTGGTATTTGGGCGGTCACCGTCTGTATCAGGTAACCAACTATAAATACCTCGGAGTCCTATTGGACAGTAGAAGCTCGTACTAACCCCAAATGGATGCACTGCACCGGAAGGTTACTATGAGCTCCATAGCAATGAAGACTCTGACAAAATTTCAGCCAGATCTAACCCTAGACCCCATACATTACGTTATCCGAGCAAAATGACAACCAATGTTAACATATGGGAGCGAATCAATGCGAGGGAGGGATGCGATGACCCTGGACAAAATAACCACAAACACCTACAGAGCAATTTTTTATCTTCCAAACTACGTGTCCCCTGCCCAAATACGTTTAGAATTTGGTTTACAGAAATAATCAGTAGAAAGGAGGGGGGCATGCATAAAAAGCTGCCATATGTTCAGAGGCACCGAGCCAGGATCTCTAAACTTGCACATTTGGAGTGAACTGACATCCCGTGAAACTTCACCTGCCAGAGAGTACCTGTTTGACTCACTAAAAAGATTGGGACTAACTTACCTCTGGGCCATTTCTACAACTCATCAGAGTTTTAAAAAGCTTGTAACAAAAGCAACAAGAACAATCTCTATAACAGAAGACAAGGAAACGTTGGCCAAAAGGGCACATGGTTGGCCAGTCCTTAACATCTATAAAGTCCTTAAACCTCAAATTTACTTTAGGACAGGAGTCAAAACGAAGGTAAAAGACATTTTTTTAAGGTTACTCTTTGGCATTTTACCAATCCTTCCGCACCTGCCACCTTGTAAAAGGAGATCCGGAGAACAGATTTGCTGCCTTTGTGGAATAGGAAACGAGGACCTTGTGTCTGCCCTAGCCTAACGGACATTAGACGCACTTTACTCCACCCAACATTAAAAAAGAGTGGCATTAGGACCTGTAGGCAAGCAGTAATGTTATGTTTCAACCTAGCTGAAATCCAGTTAAACTGCTGACTTACAAAGTTCTTTGACTCAACGGAAGAGAGACTTAAATGCAAACAGCAAAGAGAACAGTGAATAGCAAAACAGCATTAATTATGTTTATCTAAATGCACAGGCACTTTAAATAGCCAAATTCAATCTCGCTGCGCAATTGGTTTGTCAGACAGAGCAGTCCCATGCTTACATCCTGATGCACTGGCACTTTAAACTTTATATGACTTTCCAGTTCGATATCAGGACGGAGAACAGGGTGTGGCCTCCCATTTACATTGCATTATCAGCAAGCCCAACATAAAAGACACTCTAATATAATTTATAATTTGCTGTCGAAATAGAGAAAAGGATGGCTTTTAAGTGGTTTTTAAACGTGACGGTTATGTTTTTATATTGCGAGTTTTTACATTGTGAGTTTTAATTAACTGAACAATAAATCATTACTTACTTACTTTATTAATTAATTTGTAGTACAACAACTTCGATTGTAGAAGTAATCTAGTTTGAATTAATGAATTAGAGGATGAATTCAACACTTTTCTTGTAAATAGTAAGAGGCTGGATAATATCATGTGGGTAGGAGATTTTAATTGCCTAGTGTGTGCTCTACCGCCAGCAGAAGTCTGTGGGTTGACAGACATACATGACATGGGTCTTAAGCATTTTGTCCACCATTGCTATGGTGAGGCTCTCAACTATTTACTGACGAAATGTAACCTTTTTAGTTGCCTCAGTAATTTGCCCCAAGGGGGATCACTTCTTACCCTCTTTTAAGGGTGGAGGAGAGTGTAGCACCATTGATTTTATACTATATCCTGATGTCATTTCTCCATGGAGTTCTAATTTTGGTATTTTAGCTAATTGCTGCAGTGACCATAACCCATTGTCCATTAAATTGGATCTGAATTCAGAACCTCCTTCAGTTGTGACAAATCAAGTTGTAAGACCTTCTCAAAAAATAAAGGTGTATTGCCGAAATGGAATAACTTAGAACCAAACCAAATATTGCAAGGACTGATGCAGATAAACTTGAGGGGCTGTGAGATAGTTCTTCATCATAGCGGGCAGAACCCCCAAAAATCATTGAGTCTTATCTTGATATTTGTGAGTCTTTAAAAAACCTGATGACAGTGGACACCAAGCCAAAAGGGGAAATCGCCTATACCACGTAGTCTGTACTACGCGTGGCTGAACACCGCAGGCGTAACCACGGACGTCTAAACACGCATATGCCTTTATCATGCATATGCATGGTTCAGACGTCCGTGGTAGTTAGCGCTCTAGTCTGCAGTCTGCGGGTCGGAAGTGAGATGGGCGGAGGGTCGGAAGTGAGCTGGTGAGTACCTTTGTTTTTAGGGTGGGGGACTGGGGGTGTCAGGGGTAGTTTTGTGTGCTGGGTGGGGGTCGTGGGTAGTGTTGTGGGCTGGGGGGGGTCAGGGTAGTTTTCTGGGCTTTGTTTTTAGGGTGGAGGGCTGGGGGTGTCGGGGTAGTTTTGTGGGCTGGAGGGTGGGTCGGGGTAGTTTTTCAGGGCTGGGGGTGAGTCGGGGGTAGTTTAGGGTTCAGGGCGGGGGGCTGGGATGTTTTTTAAATATTGTGTCAAAGATTTAGGGTTTAGGGCAGGGGGTTAGTTTTCTGCGCTGGGGTTGGGTCGGGGGTAGCTTTCTGTGCTTTGTTTTTAGGGTGGAGGCTGGGGAGTTAGGGGAGTTTTCTGTGATGGGGGTGGCTCAGGGGTAGTTTTCTGGGCTGGTGGGTGGGTCGCGGGTAGTTGAGGGCTCAGGGCGGGGTTGGGATGTTTTTAAAATATGGGGTCAAGCATTTATGTCTCAGGGCGGGGGGGGGTTGGGGCACAGGGTGGGGTTTTAGGGCTCAGGGCACAGTGGGGCTGGGGTGTTTTTAGTTAGGGCAGGGTGTTGGGCTATTTTTAGGGCTGGGGTCGGGGTAGAACTTGGGGCAGGTGAGTGGGTTTTTGAACTCAGGGTGGGTGCTAGGGCATAATCTTAACCACGCATATGATTTTACCAATTATGCCATTACAACTAAATTAGTTGTAAAGGCATGCGTGGTAAAGGTTTGCGTGGTTAAGACACGGTCGTTATTAAGACCGCGTTGTTAAGGCAGGCGTGGATAGGGAATTTGTGGTTCCGACATACAACCAGCCAAAAGACACTAAGGGGCCGATTCCGATCTCGGCCGGTAGGGCTCCGAATCGGATTCGGCTTTACCGGATCCGATTCGGAGCCCTGTTTCCCGACCGAATCGTACGCGGGTCCGGCCGAGCGAGTACGATGCGAGTCGCCGACCGACTCGTCCGGGCGTCCCGACCGCTCCGACCGACTCGTTCCCGGCTCGAACCGCACCGACCGACTCGCTCGGACTCGACTCGCACCGCGCAATGGAGACGTTCCCCGGCCGGGTAAGTACGATGCGCGCCGCGAGCAGTCCGACCGAGCCGCGCACTCCGGCTCGAAAGAGCTGTCGGAGCCGTACTTTGGGGGTCCGTGTCGGACCCCCCTGTACGCGTAGCCGCGCGAGTCGCACACAGGGGGGACCCATGGGTCCCCCCTACCTGTGCGTGTACGGCGCGAATCGATTCGCCGCTTACCCGCTGTAGGGGGCGCACTTGTCCGACTCGCACCCATTGAGTCAATGGGAGCCCGCGTACGCGTTGTACGACAGGCTCCCATTGACTTCAATGGGAGTCCGACCGACTCGGGTCCGATGGCATACGTGCGCATCGTACTCGTTCGGTCGGACTGCACGGGTCCGATTCGGTCGGAAATCTCTCCGGGTCCGGCTCGGTCGGAGAGATTTCCGGCCCGAATCGGAATCGACCCCTAAGTCACATAGATGGTTTGATAATGGCACATAGGTAATTAATGACTGCTTTGAAAAGGAAACCAAGAATTCCAGAGGAAGTCAGGGAAAGTAGGAGGGATTTCAAGGCACTGCTTGAGGGAACAAAGAGCATCATTAGAAAAATAGTCTCGGAAGACCTTGTAGCTGCTGGAAAATTAAGAGATATGGGCAATTTCTCGAAAATTATATACTCATTATTTTTAATCAGCCAATACGTCAAATGTAGAAAACCTGATTACATCTGAAAATTGATTTGACCATTTTAATTTGCTTTATTCACCTGCCCGGTCTAATAATACAGGGCTGGTGATGGAAAGCAAGACTGAAGAAATGGGTTGAAGGCAACTGTATCCTCCATTAGAGGTTGATGAGAACGTTGAAACAATTAAGGATAGCCTGAGTGGCAAGGCCCCAGGCCCAGATGGAATTCCAATAGATATGTTTTAAAACTATGCAGACTTATAGGGCCCAATCCTGACTAATGTTTTTAGGGCCTCTTCTCACCATTCTCTCCCAGCAACATAGTTGGAGGTGATGATTGTGCCATTCTTTAGAAAGGGCGATAAGTATGATCCTTGCTGTTACTGGCCAATATCCTTGCTCGACTCCACAATCAAGGTCTTAGGGGCCGATTCCGATTCGGGCCGGAAACCGTACCGACCGACTCGATACGGGAATTTAGTCCGACCGACACGTACCGGCGCTGCCCGACCTGCGTAGTACGATGCAATGCATGTGAATCACGACCGACTCGTACGGAACACAAGCCGAACGACCCAACCGCACGGAAAACAGCTATCCGGCCGGGAAATTACGCGAATCGAACCAACCGACACGCACCAGGAATGAACCCGAACGAAACGTACCCGCGAACTTCGACCTGTGCAGTACGATGCAATGCGTGGAAAACCAGACCGAGTCGCACGGAGCCCAAGCCGTACGACTGACACACATACAAAATCGAGCCGAAGCAACCCAATACCCAGCGACCGACGCGTACGCCGCAGATGAAACACAGCAGAAACACAGCGTGAACGACTCGGAGAAGCTCGCACGAGACAACTGCAGCGTCCTACTCGGTCAGAAGAACGTCTCCTACATGCACAAAAACTACAAAGGAAAAATACAAAAAAAAGGGCCTAACAAGCAATTACAAAGCCAATAAATACTGGGGGGGGGAACATGGAACAAAGTCACACCCACAACTCCACCCATATAAAGCCCACAAATCCTGACCATGATACTTTGCAAATTCAACTGACCTGCCAGCACAGAACACCATCAGACAGCAACCACAGACACACTCACAGCTCATCCATCACACAAGCCACACACCATCAGCACCTCAACAAATAGCACCCTCACATACACCCAGCAAAAATTACACTCACACACCCTCACTTGCACACCCACACATACATCAATCACCACCACTACCCATCACCATGCCCCCAAAGAAGAATCCAAAGTTCCTAGACAGTGAATTGGAAGTCCTGGTAGATGAGATCCTCAGGGTAGAGCCACAGTTGTTTGGTACATTGGTACAACAGACCCCCATGTCGCAGAAAACCAAGATGTGGGAGAGGATCGTCGACAGGGTGAACGCACAATCACCATGTTTGCGCACAAAGGAAGACATCCAGAACAGGTGGTATGATGTGCGCAGGAGGGTCAAGGACCTACTCAAGAAGGACTACGCCTTGAGCCAATAAACCGGCAGTGGCCCTCCTGCCAAACCAGTATACCTCAGGCCCTGGGAGGAGAAGGTGCGGGCCATCCTACCACCAGTGAGCGTATATGGACTATCAAACATCCCAGAGCCTGGTGAGTACACAACAAATATATACAATATTGTGTGACAATACACACACATCACTGTCAAGGGGATAGTCAAACCATGCACCCTTAGCAAATCCACACCAGCCAAAAGATAATCATCCCAAGATGTGTATGTTAGTCAGATAAACACAATACATGCCATCTCATAGTGATGTGTAACTGTGTCATGACATGTACAAACCTAACAACAAATACAGCTAGGCAGTGGCACAAATCTAACCAACAAACACAGTCAGATATGTAGCCACCACCAGAACACCACCTCACAGGGAAGCACACTGAAAGGAAGGAATTCTGTGTATGCTGGTCAAGTCAGTGTAGCCAATAGCATGATGGGAGTTGTAGTCATAGATACTGCTCACCCTCACAATTGGCCCATCAACACCACTCTGAACCATGCTCACATCACAGGGAGTGGAAAACAACTGACAAGATGGCTGACACTGGGTACTGCTGTGGGGAGCACAAGGCCCTGCTGGGAACTGTGCACCAACCAACAGCAGGACACCACTGACTGACATCCTGAAAGACAACTTGCACTCCCTGCAATGGAAGCACGTTCCATGGTGGGATATCTAGCTGGGTGGGAAGGAGGACTGACAGCACTGACCATAGTTACAAGCAGCTTTTCTCACACACACCCTCAACACAAACTCACCTGGGAGAATGCAATGCCTCACACTCTAATTAAATATCCCACAAAGAACCACCACCCTGGGACATGCGGTGTGAAGCACAGGGACACTTTTGGGACATGTAGCCAAACTAGCGCCAGGACAACACTCTCAGGCAATAGCATGATGGGAGTGGTAGTCACAGCTCAACATCCCCCACCCGCATGGCCCGGCAAGCTCACACTGAAGCATGCACACCTCACAGGGAGTGAAAAGCCACTTCTAAGATATCTGACAATGGTCCTATGTTGTGGGGAGTACCAGGCCCTGCTGGGAACTGTGCACCAACCAACAGCAGGACACCACTGACTGACATGCTGAGAGTCAACCTGCACACACTGCAAGGGTGGCATGCTTCATGGTGGGATAACTGGGCTGGGGGTAGAAGGAGGGCCGGATGTCCACCAAATACAACCAATGCTGGCCATGCACACACCTCAACATTCACATTGAAATGCTTCAGGTTGGCAGGACAATGTGCAACCCCAATATCAACCTCTGACTCTGACAACTTAGGACAATGCAATGTACAGGCCCGCATCCAGAGGTACAGTCACATCTGTCAGGTGTGTGAACCATTTATGCCTGTAGAAACATAACATACATTGTGTGTCTCTTCCAAAAACAGGTGATGATGGGGACACAGCAGCAGACGATGAGGAGTCCCTGTCCCAGGCTCCGGGGGACACTGAGCTCACTGGTGTGGAACAGCCTCTGCCCACCTCGGATGGGGAAGAACTACCTGGCCCCTCCGGTGAGAGTCATCATGCAGCACCAGCAGGACCAACATCTGCACCCCCTGCACCCACCCCTCCAACAACTGCCAACACACAGACCACCCCCACCCACACGGACAGACCAAGGTGCACCGATGACAACAGCACAGGGACCCAGGCCCACCGCAGAGCAACAGCCAACAACACCAGTAACAACCACCAAGGGGGCCTAGGGTCACCTGTGCGTGCCACCGCAGGTCCTGCACGTGTTGCCAGGGGTGGTGGGAGGGGTGGTAGACATAGGTCGCTGTTTGCAGAGGGGTCTGGACTGCATGATGACCCACAACTGGCACGCATTGCTGATGCGTACCAGACTAGCACCGGAGAGGTCAGCCAGGTAGTGGGGATCCTCAAGGACATACAACAGCAGCAGGCTGCCCATCATGCCCGCTTGGACTCCCACATGTCCCGTGTGGAGACACACATGTCCCATGTGGAGACACACATGTCTGGCATGGAGTCCAAGTGGGACACATTGCAAGAACTGACAGCGGTGCATAGGGACATATTGACATGCCTCCGCCAGATGAGCACCAACATGGCCACACCTCCCTGTGTGCCCACAACATCTGGTGCTGCAACAACTGCCACTGCCACAGGGAGGGAGGATGACTCTGGCGGAGAGTCCTCTGCACCGCAGCAGCCTGCACGTGAGGGTCCCCCACCAAAGAAGAGGGGTCGTCCGAGGAAGGAAAACTGAGAGGCCAATGGCCACGCACATCCCCCAGGAACCCAACACCTGTTCTGGACATTCTCCTTTGTGTGCAAACTGTTCACCCTGTTGAATGCAACCCAAATCTCCCACATTACATGGGGAGTTTAAGTTGGACTAATGTATCATATGACTGTGGACTTCACTCAGGACATTTCTGCTACCAAGACTTCCAACTCATCTGGGAATTTTGGATTACAATCCCAATGTACAGCACCCACCATCCTGTGCACTATACTCACACATGTATGTAAATAAACTCACCAATACACCATACCTGCCTCTCTTGTCATTCCAACGTGGTTTCTGTCATGGAGATGATGATCTGCTAAATGACACTGTGCATGCTAACTGCTACAGCAAGTACAACACCGTCATGTGAGTCATGGCGACGTGACACATATGAGGGAGACACACCACTAGGGCTACACAACACATACACACCAGGGCCATCTGACTCATCACCTACACTGATGTTCCCAGGAAATACAGTGCAATGCACAGACACCACACCTATTCACAGTCAGTGTCAACTAGCCCACAGGTGCAGTGAGCAAATGTCAGTCAGATGTGTGACCACAGACAACGCACATCCCAAAGTGAAGCACAGGTTTATTACACATTTGCAACATGTTGTTTACACCACAGATGCAAGGTAATCCCACGTGGCAGTGGCCACACAGTCAACAAGTGTAGAAGAAAGAAGGTCCAGGGGTGTGTGGCACATCACCTGTAGGGAAACGACAGCTTCCACCCTGGAAGTTGAATCACGGTGTCGGGGGATCGCAGTTGACCAAACAACTCTGAAAGTACCCTGTGAAGGACAGACATGACACACAGTCAAAAGCACTGAAGAACAGGACAGAACTGCAAAACTCATGCCCAATACATGTCACAAGATACCTACACAAAACCAAGTTAGCATGTCAACACTGTTGGGGAGTACAGACTACCTGTAAGGACACATCGCTGCACGCATACGGTCAAGTAGCACATGGCCACACTCAAACAGCACCAGAGCACCACCAACATATATCACGGAAACCCACATCATTGACATGACATCTCTGGATACTCACATTCAGCTGAAGAAGTTGGTGATGAGCTGTGTGCGGACATCACCCTCATCATCATCACCATCACTGGCATCATGGCCCAGGCCAGGATCCTCCACAGGTGGTGGATGTTGGTCATCGTCATCCAGGATGAGAGGCAACTCCTTCCACACTGCCAGGTTGTGTAGCATGGAGCAGACGATGACAATCTTGCACACTTTTGCTGGGGCATATGGGAGGGCCCCTCCTGTCTTGTCCAGGCAGTGAAAGCGGCTCTTCAGGAGACCAAATGTCCGCTCAATCACTCTCCTAGTCCGACCATGTGCCTCATTGTAGCGCATCTGGGCTGGTGTCACAGGGTTCCCGAGGGGCGTCAGCAACCACGGCATGTTGGGGTATCCGGAGTCACCTACATACAGACAATTGCACATTAGCTGAGTTGGAAAAGAGGGTGGAATACTACATTGCAGAACACACACAATGGTACAAAGTCAGTACACACCGACAAGCCAGGCACGCTGGTTCCGCATCTGTGACATCATCCTCGGGATGCGACTACTCCTCATCACGTAGGCATTGTGTGCAGAACCGGGGAAACGGGCACACACGTGTGAGATGCACATATCTGCAAGACATACCACCAGAGCATTGACTGAATGGTAATGTTTTCGGTTCCTGTATGCGTGCTCATGTGCCTGTGGTGGTACCAAAGCCACATTTGTCCCATCAATGGAGCCAATGACATGTGGCATCCTCCCCAGGGCATAGAAATCACTCTTGACGTCAGTGAGTTGTTGACGTTTAGGGAAATAGATGTACTGGTTCAGGTATCTCAACATAGCCTCCAAAACATCGCGTAGCACATGGCTGAACATGGTCTGTGACATCCCACCAGCAGACGCCACAGTGTGTTGAAAGGTACCCGTGGCAAAGAAGTGTAGGGCTGCAATCACCTTCACCTTGGGGGTCAGCGCTGTAGGGTATGTCCGGCCAGGTTGCAAATGTGGGGCCAACAACACAGTCAATTCCTCAATCAGCGGCCTGGTGAAGCGGTACCGTTGGATGCAGTCCCGTTCAACCATGGTTGCAAGGTCAGGGAATGGTCTATGGACAGCTGGTGCCCTGCAGTACATAGGTGAAGAAAGAAAGATTGTCAGTCACCCCACATATGTGGCATAGACCATACTCAATATCACATTATACATCATTACGAGACACAAGTACATGATGTGTGTGCCGTTCTGTAAGGACATGTATGGCACCCACATGGCCGACATCTAACATCACAGTTCAACATGTGTTGTCAACAAGTCCCAGGTTGTACTATGGGATATCATTAGGTTGTGTCACAGTACCCATGCACTGCTGTCACGTTCCAAACACACACCACAGTGACATGTGAGGACAGATGTGCCCCAGGCATCACAGCTCATTGACAGGTAGATTCCCAGGGACCCTGTATTGCCACATGGACACTGGCATGACATGGCGTATCATGAATACACCACAGCAAAACAACCATGACCCCCACAGGTAGTGGTCCTTGTTGCCTCTGCACGACAGACATGGACATCTGTGACACACACACACGCACAACATCAAAGTCCGTGCACAAACAACGTGGATGTGGAGACTGTCTCCCATTGTGCACATGGAATCAGAGACATCTGAAACACAACATGCACACAGACTGTGGAGGGCCATCACTATCTTGGCAATGGGCCACCCTGTGACGTACATACCGTCCAACATGGGACTCAGGGGGTATGTGACATGACATACACATACACAACCTGGAAATGTGACCATGCCACATGCTCTGAAATTAACAGTTGCACATCACAGTGGTCATGTGCACAACACACCAAGGATTCTGTCCCCATGAACACGTGCACAGCCTGGGAGTGGCTGCCCCCAAGTCGCACCCAAACAAACACATGTTGACCCCCATACACAGAGATGGTAATGCAGCCTTACATCCCTTAGGATACAGTGTGGACAGGCTGTGGTGTTGTAGGTGTGCCCCTGAGTCTCTGGAAAGTAAATGTGGCTGGCATACATTCACCTGTGACAGGCATGGTGACATATGCCAGTGACTTGTACAGGGACGCGTTGTACAGCAATGGACCGATCGGTGCGCACGCCTTGGCCATTGCATATGATGTGTGCGGGTACGCGTTGCACAGCAATGGACCGATCGGTGCGCGCGTCTTGGCCATTGCATATGATGTGAGCGGGTACGCGTTGTACAGCAATGGACCGATCGGTGCGCACGGCTTGGCCATTGCATATGATGTGAGCGGGTACGCGTTGTTTTTCGAAATACGCGTTGTACAGCAATGGACCGATCGGTGCGCACGGCTTGGCCATTGCATATGATGTGAGCGGGTACGCGTTGTACAGCAATGGACCGATCGGTGCGCACGCCTTGGCCATTGGATATGATGTGAGCGGGTACGCGTTGTTTTTCGAAATACGAGTTGTACAGCAATGGACCGATCGGTGCGCACGCATTGGCTATGGCCTGGCATGGCAACGGACGCGTTTTCGAACCTTTAACGAGTCTGATGCTGTGAATTCAGTTGGCCACCCACAACAATGTTGCAAAATCATGGGTCTCATGAAGTTGAACTTTTGAAGGATGCTGTGGGCGTGTGTAAGTGGTGCAATTCCATGGATTGGCCAGATTCAGAAGATGCAAACGACTTGGACCTATCACTTTGGACACATGGAACAGTAACTGCCTCAGCAGCACACATATAATGCTGGCTGTACCCCTGAGAGCTCACTTGCCTGCACTACATGCTCCAGGACGACATCTGCCACCACCACTGCTGCTGTCTCTGCATCCTCTGGATCCTGCAATGGCACGTACTATGGAGAGAGCCCCAGCCTTCAGCACTGAGGAGAACCAGGCCCTGCTGGACAGCCTCCTTCCACAGTACAGCAAGCTGTATGGGAAAGCAGGGGAGCAGGTGAGAGTGCTGTCCACTGCCTTACTGAATGTGCATGTTGTCTAACTAGCAAGACTTACAGTGTGCACGCCACTGGCTAGCATGCTCACTGAGTAGTTGTCACCCCCCCATAGTGTGTAGTTACATGCACTGAACAGGTATAGTGCAGTAACAGTGCATTCCAACAAGGTTTTACTTCCCAGGCAATGATACCATGTAGTAACTGCTGGAAAACTGTTCGTAGCCATTGCTGCACTGCCTGTGTACATCATGTGCCCCTGTGATTGAGACATGTATATCCAAATGTGTGATGCACGGATATGTTGCATGTGTAGTGATGTCCTTTACACTTTGTCATCCTCACAGGTTGATGCCCACCAGAAGCAGGAAATCTGGCTGGACATCGCCCAGGCAGTGAGATCCGTGGGGGTCTACAAGCGCCGGATCCGCAACTGCCAGAAGAGGTGGCAGGACCCTCGGGCTGGACCCGGAGGATCGCAAGGGTCCAGCTGAAGCTGTCGCCTCCTCGCAGGAGCGGCGGACACCGGACCCTGACCCCCCACATGCTCAGGATCCTGGCGGTGGTCTTCCCTGATCTGGATGGGCAGCTGAAGGCCAGACAGCAGCAAGGAGGGGTGAGTCCATGACTGCACTGTGAACTTTGTCTGACATGCTATGTGCCCTCCTCTGGCCTGGTTAACCTTCCACAGTACATCAGTCTTGTGGTCCAGGACCCATGTCCCTCAATTGTGACATGCCCACTCCTCATCTGATACCCAGGTGTGGCCCTTACAGTCAGGAAGTTGTGTCACTTGGGTACTGTGTCCTTACATTTTGCTTAGCTCAAGGTGGGGGTCAGCATTTGTTCCCGTAACTTTGTGGTGGGCTTCATGGGTGGGTCCATTGCTTACACAATGCCTGAGTTCTGACATGTAATTTGCGTGTAACTTTGATATGTGGTCCAATTGCTGATCTGATTCACCACATGTGCCTGGGGTATTTGGCACACACCCATGCTGCAGGTGGGAACAATGTTTGGGCCTCAGGAGTATGTATATCAAGTGTGTCACACATACTTAGCCACCTGCCTACTGTCCAGGGCTCATCCCTCTTTCACGTGGAGCAGGACAGTCATGCCTACTCCAGGCCATACAATACACTCTGTACTCCCACTCCCGTGTATCAGCTGACACGTTGTACCCAGTGAAATGTTCCCTCAGGTGTCTGCCTCTGTGTCATTGTGCTGTGGCTTGGTTGTTAGGACTACTGGGGTGTTTATCGGTTAGGGCTCAGCATGCCACCGGAGATGTGACCATATGAGACGACACTTGTGTGACATATAGGTGTTTGATCACTTGACTGTGCAGACTGGGGTATGCAAATGTGAAGTCCAGGCAGCTGTTTCCCATTCACAGCAGATTGTGAGGTGCTCAGGTTCTGAGGGTTGTGTTTCATGTCTCCCATATGTCCAATTGGTTTGACGTGGCCAAATAAGAGTTCAGATGATGTTGTTTGTGGGGGATGGACATGTGCACTTGTCAGCTACAGGACTTGAATTCTCCATGGCCTAGGATTGTGACACAGTGCAGACTGTTGTTGGCTGGGTGCCCTGCCCATGTGACTGGAGACAGTGATGTATGACTTTGCAGGCATGCCTGTGCCATGGCATTAAACTTCCTAAGAGTGATCCTGCAGGGGAGTGACATGTGCTACATGCACCCCATTGTGGCATTGACTATCAGGACATGGGTGCATCATGGTGTCTGGTGCTGGTATGCATCACATGCATTTCAATTTAGACTCTGGCCATCCCTTTATCCTGACACCTGTACTGA
Source organism: Calotriton arnoldi (assembly GCA_963921515.1). NCBI lineage: Eukaryota > Metazoa > Chordata > Amphibia > Caudata > Salamandridae > Calotriton > Calotriton arnoldi. Next base: position 1,457,104 of record CAWUFW010003722.1, read on the forward strand.
CTCAGTGGCAAGAGTTGTGATGTGTGCATGTTCACATACTTCACTGTGTTCTCTGCACTGTCCAACTACTGTGTAGGTGGTGCATGTGTCCACACTGGGGTATTGCCATCTGACAGACACCAGACAGATGGGTGCAAGGCCAGGAGGGATGTGAGTGCCATGGTTGACCATCAGACTGACAATTGGCTTCTCCTACTCTGTTTGGGCACTTTTGGCAATGTTCAACTAAGGATGCCAGGGCTTGCTCTGTAATGTGCTGTACTTACTGTGGTGTGTGCGGTCAGTGCAGGTGACTGATGTTTGTCTGTTTCCCTACTTGTTTGCAGATACATCCACGGCCACAGGAGGGCACAGCTCCACGGACCAGGAGGAGCCGCAGAGCCAGACTGGGTCAGCAGCCGATGAGTGGTCGGAGGGACCCAGTGGCACGGAGGGCGAGGGGAGCCACACCGAGGAGTCCTCAGCAGCATCCACCTCAGCTGAGGACCACAGCAGCTCAGAGGATGACTCCCTTGTGGAGGCGGGTGTCAGCAGCCACCACACCCCAGCTAGTATTGCTGTCGCCACCACCACCACCACCACCGCCCTCCCATCGGCTCCCATTCCAGAGGTCCGTGGAGGCTCCCGTGTTCGGGAGCGTGTCTCCTTCGTGCCAGGCACCGCACCCCCTGCCCATGTGTCCCCTGCTGCCCTGAGTGAGGAGTCTGTGTACCTACTTCGCCAGCTCCATGTAGGGAGACAGCAATGCTGAGTGTCCTCCATGCCCACACCACTCTGTTGACTCAGCTGGTGTCGTTCATGGAGGGCATCTCATTGGGCATGTCTGCCCTACAGAGGAGCAATAGGTCCATGGACTCCTCACTGATGGCAGCAGTGTCCCTCCTCCAACAGTCCCTCACCCCTCCTACCTCTGCCCCATCCACACTTCCTGGCACCCTACCTGTCCCAAGCACATGCACACCTGCACAATCACCCAAACACACAGACACGAGCAGCACAGACACACCCACTACAAAGACAAAACGTGCACGCAGGCATCCTCAGGGGACTGATAGCATACCCACAGGGGATGGGGAACAGACACACACACAGGCATCCACAGTCACTACGCAGTCCTCAGATACCTCTCCCTCCAAGGCCCCTTCCCTTGCCTCACCTGCAACCCCACCTACACAGCAGCTCTTCCTCTGTGACCTCGGCCTCTTCCCCTCCGATCCAGCTGATCCAGCATACAGGGGGAAGAGGAGATCCACCCACACAGAGGGGAGTGCCCCTCACCCCCGGACACCCTCCCCCGGCGCAGACAGACTGAGGCCCCCATCCGCAAGTCCCCCCGGAGCCGGAAGAGCAAGACCCCGCCGTCGCCCTGCAGCCCAACCACCAAGTCTCCTTCCTCCATCCCTCAGGCCCCCACTCCACAGGTTCCCCCACCACACCCAGCCCCAGGTCCCCCCACCCACAGATACACCATCCCCAAAATGATCCGGCCTTCTCCCCCTACCACTTGCTCCTCCAGCACCACACCCCCCGCTGCGCATGTTTGTGCCACTGGTGTGGAGGCTGTGTCCTTCCCCTCTGTCCTGCCCACCTTACCTGAACCCCATTCTACTCCCCTGGAGATAGGCACTGCAGTGGAGTCCACTACCACCCTGTCTGACTTGGGCACTGCAGTGGGGAACCTGTCCACTCCATCTGCATGGCCCACTGCAGTCGTGCCGGCACCCACACCATCTGACTCATGCCCCCCAGTTGTGCCAGCACACACCATGTCAGACACCTCCACTGCAGTTGTCAGTGACTCTCCAGCACCCACCACCCCTTCCCTGCCTCCTTCTGGTGAGCCCTGATCCTGTCCCTGCGGTGCCTGGCCTGCCCCCCCGTATGCCCCTCCGAGGGGAATGTCCCTGGTGTGTAGCAGTGCAGGCATGCAAAGGGTGACATCTGCCACTGTCACCCTGTTTTGACTTTGCTAATGGACTGGCCATTGGCCTTGGTTATTTTTCAGGACTTTCAATTTTATAGCCACATATGCTGAATAAAGCTACTTTCTGTTCTCTAGTGGTTTTGCTTCTGATGTACATGATGTTGATGATGCTAACCATGCCCTTGCTGCAGTGATGGTGCTTTTTGATCTCAGGATAATGAAGTGTTACTGTGCAGGACTCCATGTGGTCCAGGGGGAGTGTGTCCTATCCTGGTGTGTATCCATGTCATCCTTTGCAGCAATATGAGGGTGTCATGTTTTCAAGATTTGGCAATGGGATTTCCTACTTTTATTTGCAATATCAAATCTGTGGCTTACACCCCTGCACATCTGTTGTGCTTGCCATTGTTCAATTTGTCTATTTCCCTGACCGTGTGTCCATCTCCACTGGACATGCAAGTTTGGGCATCAATGGGGAAGGACTCATCTGTGTTATCAGTGCAACTTGCTATACATGTGTGTTGGATCTGTGCTGATGATTTCGGTGACACTCCCATGACCAGGCTGATATGACGGTAGCCTTCATTTTGTGCTAATTGTTGACTGAGTGACCAAGTGTTCTGCTGACATGATAGAGCCCTACTGAGACAACGTATGGCACAGCTTTCCTTACACAGGAGTGGAGTCCCCTCATGGCAGTGTGTAATTCTGTGACATTGCCTGGCACAAGGTGTGTGTTGTGTGAGCATGTCTGTGTGTGTTCACTTCCATTTTGCTAGGCTGGCTGGGATCCCTAGTGATGTTCCTGTTTGTGATGCTTGCTGAGTTGACCTATGTTCCCCAAAGTCTTCTCCCTGGCTTCTCTGGGATGTGGGTGCATGGCACATTACTGGTCATCAGGGTGTCACCCATAGGTGTGTTTGCTGTCAGGGCTGAGTTTGTGGGCAAACGCAGATGAGCCACAGTCAGGATTCCCCTTGGCACTTGTTGGTTACACCGGTCATGTAATTTACAGTTTGTGTTAGCTTTCAATGATTGTGACACGTTGTGTGTGTGACTGCTGCCACTCCTCAGGGTCAGAGCTGCAATGTTGGAAGTTGTCTATGTGTGTTCTTTGTGGGTGACCTTGGCTTCTTCATTGGTGTGACTGTGGCCTGGATCCCATTGGTTGGTGTGGTATTGACGTCATGCCCATGTACGGCGTACTGTGCAGTGTGTCAGACATTCACAAGTCTTGTTGAGTGGCCATGTGTGATGGTTTCTGCACCTTAGTTCCCACCACCACCCCTGGGATTGTCATGGGTGCATGTGCAATGTCACCTGTGCATGTGAGCTTCACTGCTGCACATTGGTGGAGATCAAGGTGTGTGGTGTTGAGTGTGTGCAGATGAGAGTTGTTTCACGGCTAGACCCCTGCCTCCATATTGGCCTTGGCTGACAGGCCATGCTGATTGATTTGTGCTTGTGTAGGTGTGATGGTAGTTTGTTGCTCAGAACACATGACTGTGGTTCACTGTGTGAACGACATCTAGCTTTGTCATCACAGTGGGATTATCATGCAGGCCAGTGTCACCACAATGTGGAGACCCTGGGGGTAGTGCTGTGGTGGGTCTGTGTCTTGCTGTGTTAGTTGCTGTTCCTACAAGCTTGTGTGACATGTGTAATTTGGGCTCCCTCTCATCTAACAATGCCTGATTGCCCACATAGGGGATTCGGATCCATGAGTTACTTTTGTGTGGCACTGTACGCACATCTGTGTAATTGGGATTCAGGCCTCCTCATGTGTTGTGTGGTTACCTGGGGACACTGGCACCCCCCCCCCCTCACCTGTTGTGTTTGATATGCAGTGTTGTGCTGCCTGTTTGTATTTGTGCATCAGCACCACTGCATTGGCATATCTTTAGTGTGGCATTGGCTGTATGTTGTTTGGTGGGTTTCCCCTGCTGTCCCTGGGACTCCTAGGTCATCATTCAGCACAGTGATCATGGTTTGTATGTCCCATTGCTGCCATGGTATGGTATTTGTTCACCTCACATCTACAGTCTCCACAGGATATCTACATTTGTGTGCCCATTGGTGCAGATATGTGGTTCTGCATTATGATGGTCACTTCTGTCATTGTGTTATTGATGAATGTTGACAGTGTCAGCCCCCATGGATTAATTTTGTCTGCACATGGCCAAAGGTATGTCTTATTTGCACTGCACTGTTTGCATCACCTAATCTATGTTGCTATGGGACACAAGCACTACTATGTCACTGATGTGTTTGTTGGTCTGTGACCTGGGATAATCCATGCTGTTTGGCATTTCCAGCTTTTGCCATTACAACACTTACAATTTGGTCACTGTGATGATGGGGTGTTAGGCCCCATTGCCACAATGTTCAGAATGTGCTTCAGCTATGAGCCCCACACTTGCCTTTTGGTCACTTTGATGATGGGGGGTTAGGCCCCATTGTCACAATGTTCAAAATGTGCTTCAGCTATGGGCCCCACACTTGCCTTTTGGCCACTGTGATGATGGGGGGTTAGGCCCCATTGTCACAATGTTCAAAATGTGCTTCAGCCATGGGCCCCACACTTGCCTTTTGGCCACTGTGATGATGGGGGGTTAGGCCCCATTGTCACAATGTTCAAAATGTGCTTCAGCTATGGGCCCCACACTTGCCTTTTGGTCACTGTGATGATGGGGGGTTAGGCCCCATTGTCACAATGTTCAGAATGTGCTTCAGCTATGGGCCCCACACTTGCCTTTTGGTCACTGTGATGATGGGGGGTTAGGCCCCATTGTCACAATGTTCAAAATGTGCTTCAGCTATGGGCCCCACACTTGCCTTTTGGCCACTGTGATGATGGGGGTTAGGCCCCATTGTCACAATGTTCAGAATGTGCTTCAGCTATGGGCCCCACACTTGCCTTTTGGTCACTGTGATGATGGGGGTTAGGCCCCATTGTCACAATGTTCAGAATGTGCTTCAGCTATGGGCCCCACACTTGCCTTTTGGTCACTGTGATGATGGGGGGTTAGGCCCCATTGTCACAATGTTCAAAATGTGCTTCAGCTATGGACCCCAAACTTACCTTTTGGTCACTGTGATGATGGGGTGTTAGACCACATTGCCACAGTGGTCATGGTCTGCTTGCATTGTGGATACCACACACATTTATGTGTGACACATGTGATAGGGGTCACATTGTATGTTCAATTTCATGTTCAGTGTTGTAGGCATATGACACAGTCTACACACGCTTGTCATGGTGTTGGGGGGATATGTTTTTCTTACATTCCTTATGATGCAGTATGCTGGTTGTGTCATGCATTACCCATCCTATGAGTAGGGGTGGTGTTGGTGGTAGGCATCCATCCCCCTATGAGTAGGGATGGTAGTAGTGGTAAGCCTCCAGCCCCCCCTGAGTAGGGGTGGTGGTAGTGGTGGGCATCCAGCCCCCCCTGAGTAGGGGTGGTGGTAGTGGTAGGCATCCAGCCCCCCCTGAGTAGGAGTGGTGGTAGTGGTAAGCCTCCAGCCCCCCCTGAGTAGGGGTGGTGGTAGTGGTGGGCATCCAGCCCCCCCTGAGTAGGGGTGGTGGTAGTGGTAGGCATCCAGCCCCCCCTGAGTAGGGGTGGTGGTAGTGGTGGGCATCCAGCCCCCCATGAGTAGGGGTGGTGGTAGTGGTAGGCATCCATCCCCCTATGAGTGGGGATGGTAGTAGTGGTAAGCCTCCAGCCCCCCCTGAGTAGGGGTGGTGGTAGTGGTAGGCATCCAGCCCCCCCTGAGTAGGAGTGGTGGTAGTGGTAGGCATCCAGCCCCCCCTGAGTAGGGGTGGTGGTAGTGGTAGGCATCCAGCCCCCCCTGAGTAGGGGTGGTGGTAGTGGTAGGCATCCATCCCCCTATGAGTGGGGATGGTAGTAGTGGTAAGCCTCCAGCCCCCCATGAGTAGGGGTGGTGTTGGTGGTAGGCATCCAACCCCCCCTGAGTAGGGGTGGTGGTAGTGGTAGGCATCCAGCCCCCCCGAGTAAGGGTGGTGGTAGTGGTAGGCATCCAGCCCCTATGAGTGGGGATGGTAGTAGTGGTAAGCCTCCAGCCCCCGAGTAGGGGTGGTGGTAGTGGTAGGCATCCAGCCCCCATGAGTAGGGGTGGTGTTGGTGGTAGGCATCCAGCCCCCTGAGTAGGGGTGGTGGTAGTGGTAGGCATCCAGCCCCCCCTGAGTAGGGGTGGTGGTAGTGGTAGGCATCCAGCCCCCTATGTGTGTGGATGGTAGTAGTGGTAAGCCTCCAGCCTCCCCTGAGTAGGGGTGGTGGTAGTGGTAGGCATCCAGCCCCCCATGAGTAGGGGTGGTGTTGGTGGTAGGCATCCAGGCCCCTATGGGTGAATATGGCATTGGTGATAGACATCCCGCCCCTATGGTTCTGCTGTTGCTATTGTAAGTCATTTCTGCATCCCTATGTGTGTGTGTTATGTGTCGGGTACGTGTTGTTTGTTTGTGTGGTGGGTGTTTGACTTACCTTCTGTGCCGTACACATCCGTACCGGTCCCGGTAATAGATGTAGAGTATTGGTAGGACCTGCGTGATGGGATTCATGGCTGGTTCATCTCGTTCGTCTTTCTTGTTGCTTCGACTCGTACTCATGGCTGGCGTGTTCGTCTCGTAGCCGTGGATAGTCTTGTGGCGCGAATCGGAGCTTATGTGCGCCTCTCCCGGATGCTCTGGCGTGCCGTGCGTAGCGACGGGTTCGGCGCATACGGAAGGCGCATCGTACTAGTCCGGCCGGAAGGTGCTGTATTTTAGCTTCCGTGCGACTCGATTCTGCGTTTACGGATCCGGCTCGGGCGGGGAACAGGAGCTGGATTGGGTGAGTACGGCTGGGTCGGGATTGGGGCAGTTATGCGCATCGTACTTGTTCGTTCGGACGGATGTTCGAATCGGTCGGGGAACACGCGTTCGGCTTGGTTTTTTCCCGGGCGAATAGTGTTAGGTGAGCTTCCGGCCGAGATCGGAATCGACCCCTTAGTGTGTCATGGTTATCACGAGTCAGGGACGCTTTTTCTCCCCGCAAACACCCCTGACACTAGCCCTTTGATATACACATGATTGAATGGAATGACAGTCTGAAATGAGGGTATAGTAGGTCATAATCGTGGGTAGCCTACAACACCCACAAGCCACCATTCTTGTAGATTCGGTTTCTTTGCAGAAGGGATGAGCTTGGAATAAATAAGCCACCCCCTTACAATGGGCCGGTGCTTGTCAATCTGGATTATTGTTCCCGGAGGAGCCCTTTTCCCTATTCGCAGGAAGTACGTTCTTTTCACGGGAGAGGTGCATGAAGATTTACCACTGCACACTCTTCTGCCTCACAGCTGTTATTGAGAGCCTCGATGTAAGCCCCGCAGGGCAGAGCACGGCTTGCGATCTACAGAAAGCCTTTGCACCTGCCACCCAACCGGTTACCGGCTCCGGACCTGAAGCGGTGAGTTCCTTTGAGGTGGGGGCAGCCGGTGCTGACATTCAGGCAACGCGGGACCGCATAGGCGGTTCGATCATATAAACTCTTGTTTTCGAAAACCTCCTTATGCTCGTACGCACGGAGTGCTGTGTACAAGTTATACTTTTTGTTATATTACTTGCAGCCCGCACGGAGTGCAGCGGAACTAGCTGTTTTGACTGTTTTCTTTGGGTCTACGCAGGGGGTGCTGATTAGTTACCCTTTACTTTTCTTTTCATTTATGGAGGGCCAGATTCGAGGAAACATCGAGGGATAACAGGATTCTGATGGTATTTCAAGTCTCCTTCTTCTGTGAGTTAACAGGAGGAGTTGGATTGCACCCTGAAGATATACACAACGACTGTCAGGTGTTATAGCTTGTTTACACTTTAGTTGTTACGCAACTTTCTCCTGGAGTAGATTCTCCTTGTACTCATGCTGTTCTCCAGAGTTATTCAAAAGAAGTAACATGATTCATTTGGTGTTCTCTTCCTTTATGACCCTGTGGAGGGGAACAGAAGTGAGTGGTGTGTATGGGTGAATGCACAAATACCTTAATTGAGTACGCATAGAATTGTTTGCATGTTTATCGCCCCTTCTTTTCTTTTTCACTCACACAGATCTAATCCCCATTGATGAGGTGTACTCCATCGACACCTGAGAACAGGAGAGGCCTCCTCTTACGTTGCACAAGGGTTTATTGTTTTATCCTTTTCCCCTTTCCCCTGTGGGCGGCCTTGCAGGGGGAGTTAGACTCTCATCTCTCTGTGGGCCTGCGCAGGGGGGAGTGGGGAAACAATACTTCACCCCTGCTGGTTTGTTCCGGAAGGTTAGTGGCTTGTGGTATTTGCTAACCTGACATAGGGAGAGCTCTTTCGTCAAGACTGAGAACCTCGGCTGAACAAAAGCTTATTTTATCACATGTACATTATAGTTTTCGATATGAATTTGGCACAATAGAACAATCACTTAATCTATATCTTATTACCAAAAACAATACTAAAGCTAAGGGTACGGCCATACATTTGACGTTTACGGATTTGACTAGCACTTTTGAAACAGTCAATCACTAAAAGCTCTGGTTGATCATGTCTGAAATGGGGGTGGAGTCACCATTGTCATGCTTTTTGATGGATTTACATAGAGATGTGTCTGCGAGGGTATGCTTTGGTCTGAATGGGGAATGCACAGGGCTGATTATATCAGATTGAGGGGACTGTCAAGGCTGTATTTTGGCCACTTTTTATTTACACTTTAAATCAATGGGTTGGCGGGCCAACTAGACAAATATGGGAAGGACTTACTGCTGGTGAGTAAGCTCCCACTCCCTGTTTTATTCTATGCCGATGATGCAATTCTGATGGCCTGAACTGCAAATGGTCTGCAGGGTCTTCTTAATCAATTTACCTCATTTATGAAGAACTTGGACCTTAATACAAATCAGACTAAGTCATTTACAATGATTTGTGGCCCAAGCTATACAAAGAATCCTCTCCATGCTATAGAGGATTTTACAGTGGGACCTTCACATATTTACATATTCCCCTTCATTTATCGCTCACTTGGGGTAATCTTATTAAAATTAAAGCTCAACAATTTATTGGATCCATAGAGGCGATTTTTCCGTTTGCAGAGAAACTGAGTTATAAACCTTTTAATGAACTGCTCATTTTATGCAAGAGCAAGTGCATGTCTCTTGCTACGCACGGGTCTGGTTTGTGGGAGCTTGAAGCAGCAAATGAAATGAACGTCAGCTAGCTGAAAATAAATTCCCAAGTCCCCCAGGGGTGTTCTACTTATATCTGTCATAGTGAGTTAGGCTTATCCTATATTGAGGATTATATAAAGAGCCACCCTCTTTTACTGTGGGTTTCTATGTGGCAAAAGCCCAAACTGAGACAGTTTATAAAAGATTGTTTAAATCTGAATAGGGTATTCTGTATCTACTGGTTAATGTATATTAGAACATTGGAATGTTGGGAGCTCCATTGAAGACAATGGAGTAGCTCTGGGCTTATAATGGCTGGTAGAAGTCCAGCACTCCAACATTCCAATGTTTGTCTTTTTGTTTCTCCATTTTTAATTTAGAACATTCTACCCTTAGTGGGTGGAATGTTCTAATAGCCTTATAGCCCTTCTGCCTCAGGCTATACCAGTTGTTAAAGGCCCTCTCCCTCGTTATAGGCCCTCGCCTGCTGCTCAGGCCTATAACTCGGGATCAGGGCCTTTAACAGCTGGTATAGCCCTCGACAGCGGGCTATAAGGCTATATTAAAACACTTTCCAGTCTTTAGAGCTCCTACAGCTTTTCAGTGACCGAGAAAAAGCTGCATTAGTAAGCCAGAAAGCAGTGACCAAAGATATGCTGCTGTACATGAAGATCGTAGATTCGTCTAGGAAGCAAGTAAACTGCTAGTGCAGTATCATGTTAATTTATTGTTGGAGAACGGACCATCATCTTATCTCTTAAGTATTATTAACCCTCAGTCTAGATGTAATCTATTGCACTTCAGATTAAATGCTGTGCACGTTCTGGTTGCGTTTCCCAAATGTGGCACCTGGCTTGAGAATCTGACTGTATGCCTGTGTGATCAAAGTACCACCGAGAGCAACTTGCGCTTTCAAATTTTTTGTAAAATTTAAATGTTACATAGGAGACAATATCTTGTGCCTATACTGTGTGACTTGAAGACAGCAAAGGGTTGGGCAGACGTTATTGGTACAACAGCAACTGACTTCTGTAAAGATTTGTTTTAATGTAACTTGATTTTCAAATTGTGCCCTGAGATTCAGGAAACAATTTGGTGAAACCAGCTTTATTAAATGCATTTTTTATTTCCTTGCTGTGTTTAGAGTGCTGTGAATATTGTGTTTTTATAAGTTCTCAAGTATTGTACTTTTGTACTATTTTTACTAAATGTGGAGACTGTTTTTGTTTTATGGCTTACTGCCATTGTAGTTATATGAATAGATTAACTAAATGGCCTTCATGACTACAATAATCAATAGTAGTGATCACCATTTATTTTTTCAATCAGAAACATAAAAAGTCATCATACAAGAAAAAGACAATCAGCACATATCCCAATAGTTGTATTTCATTATATCCCCCTAACAACATCACTTATTACATCAAAACAATGGACACGAATAATGTCAAAGAAAAAACAATACACAAAAACACAATACACAAGACAATTATGTCAGTTCTAAATTTTCTGATTGCCCAACAAGGAGATAATTATTTATTTACACAATACACCAGGGGTGTTGAAGACTCATTATATACAATCCCTTTCACCATGATGTGCAGCGCTAATTTTTGAGTACTGCACAAGTGGTCAACGCATTTCGAACCCTTGACTTATTTTGTGAGTTCTCCTCAGGACTCAGAACTTTGAAAAAGAGAAAAGAAAAATAAACTATGTATCTACCTACACGTTAGTTCTTTTGGGGTTTATTCCAGAAATACAAATTCTGCACTCCGCTTTCATTAGATTTACCTCGTATTTACATGATAGTACTGTAAAGGAATATTTACAAAGCTTGTCTGGTACATTCACCTGTTGAAACAAGCATAGGACTATTTGCTACTAGACTCTGATAACCTTAATTGATATCTACAAACCTCATACCAACTTATACTCACTTGAGTCGAAAATCACTATTTTGTCCACCAATCACTCTTGTACTGCTTTTACCAAATAGTTCCAACCGGGCGTCTGCAGAGAGGGGAAAAACAATCATGACTATAATGAGGAAGCTACTCAGTCTTCAAATGTAAGGAAGCACACTCTGAATCTGTACCGCCTTTTGCCAATACTATTTTTAAATAATCGGCTACCTGTATTTATGAAATCTATTCTTCAGCCTTTCTGATCTCTTTTAATACCACATTTTTAACGGATGCATTTGAATGTCTCCATTTGAATGGGGACCCGATACTTTCTTTCTCGACCTGGGGCAGGAGACCCCAGCCCCCAGGCTCCACCGCTTCACCGCTTGCCTGCATTGTTGGCACCAGGAGGCGCATAAAAGCTGACGTGAGGCCCCGCTGCGTGGGACCCCATACTTTCTTTCTTGAGCCACGACGTGCGTGGGCCACGCCCGGGCAAAGCCCGGGCCAAGGGCGGGCCCATCAGCGCCCGTCATCGCCCAAAAGAGGCTGGGCTGGGCCACCCCCCTGACATCTGCCCTAGGAGGATTATCCCTTAGAAACTGGGGACTGGAGCAGGATACCTAAGGTACCGCATCTTTGCACTGTGTTATTATCCGCCATAACAAGCAAAGGGGGACATTAAGTTACCAGGCTCCTGTTTGGTCCCAACATTCGGTGTGGCGCAACTGAGGGTTGCTTGCTCGTAATCTAGTATTGCTTCGACCTTGAGGTCACTTTGAAACCCTTAATACCTGCAGCAATGGGGAAACGGACATGCCTCCCCAAACAGCAAGTTCTGCCCCAGCAGCTTGCCTCCACAATGCATCCTCCCTCAATTGATAAAATGTTACAGAGGGCCATTGGTGTTGTGGCAACAGAAATCGAACTTACCAAGAGGCCGTTGTCCTTAACCCCGGACCTTCATTTTCCCGCGACCGGTATGGTCTCACCTCAAACCATCCCTGCCTCAGAACTCATTTCTAAAGCATCACAATTTATTGAGAATGTAAAGGAGAGAAAATTAGCAAGAGTCCGTCCGCGCAAAGGTGTTATTGACCCTGGACCTGCCAAAAATGGGAAACCCAAACAACCAAGTAGAACGGGGCAAAAAGAAACAAGCTCAATGATGGGACCCCCGACACTGGAGGAAACCTGAATGACCCGGATATGAACACGGGCATTAGAGACAATACACGAGTGTCTATGGATTACCCACAATGGGTAAAGAAGTTGGTGGTGGACCTTCAGGTTCAATTTAGATCTATTGTAAAAGAAGAGCTTAGTTTCTTAACAGCACGGGTAGAGGAACTGGCAGAGTCATTTGAGTCCTGGGTGGGAAGGTCAGTCTCAACAACAGGGAAAGGAACAGATGTTAGCTGCCAGGCTGACGTTTATGCTCAAGCACACGAGCAAGCACCTGCCCAAGCAACTGGAACAAGGTCAGAACCCCCATATGCCCAAAATGTAATATCTGCCTCTGACCCCAATAGGGCTATATGTGAGTCCAGGAGTAGAGATATGGTACATCTTAGTAGGGCAAATAAACAAAACTATGCGAATCAGCTCGGGCCTAGGTACAGAGGGGATTGGGACGGCAGAGAGTCCAGTAATGGGGCCAGGGAAGAGAGTAGCGATCTGCATTCCATCAACCTACCCCCTGCCTCATCTCCGTATGTTATTGTTTTAGCAGGTGTACCTGAGCTCAAACCAGGGCAGTGGGAAATGCATCTTGAATTGAAGAACAAATGCATGTTTTGGTTGGCAAGGCGGAGGCAATTTTCCTATGAGAATGCTGGAGCGATCCTTATGACCCGTAGCGTTAGGTGGGTGAGAAACAGACCGAAAGATGTGCAAGGGGATTGCATAGTGATCAATTTAAAAAACCCAATTATCATTCAAAGCCTTCTATGTTTAAATCATTATAGTCAAGATGAGGGAATCAGGTCTCTACCACTAGTGTATTACTATATCCCACACCGAGTTCCAGCTAACAGTGTGCACATGTGTCATGGACAGGGGCTGTGGAAGCAGAATCACCAGTATGCAACACAGTGGTACCATCTCCCCAGACCCCTACTATATAACATACCCACAGCAAATAGATTTGGGGTCTTAGAAGAGGTTGATTGACTCACAGCAATGCATCACCCTGAACAGACTACTAACTGCCAGGAGGAAATCAGGTGGAGGGCCATTTCAAATAGGGCATTTTACCTCCCAAGCATCAAGTCTGGGCCAGGGGTAGGTGACATGAAGGAGTCTCCTGTTTTAATCCCTCCAGGTGGGGATAGGCAGGCAAGTTGTGCCGGCCTAACTGTTATGGGGCTGTCGTTCAATGACGCTTTTATAAGCCCAACCCCAGGATTGTCACAAACCATGCCTCAGGCCATAGCCCTCGTATCCTCATTAGACTCTGAACCTCCAGTGCTCGTAGCTGATAGCAATGAGTGTCTTAATAGAACCCTGGCGACTAGACCAAGTGACCAACTTAGTGAAATCAGGCCTCTCAACGTTAACTCTAGATTACTCATGCCTGTTAATTTTACAGACCCAACAAAGTTAAGGGTCTTATCCTGGAATGTTGCGTGCCTCAGAAATAAGCTGGATAATCCTGACTGGGGGGCCTTTGTGGATCAATACGACATCTGTATGTTCCAAGAAATCTGGGATATGGAGGAGGCGCAGCGGTTGGGTTTTGCATCCTATAGTATAGAGGCAACCACCAGGGGTAAGGGCAGGCCCTCGGGCGGTCTATGTATATGGGTCGGGTCCCATCTGGGCTGACTAGTTAAACAGCTGGAGTTTTTTTCTAATGACGTCCAGTGCATTCCCCTGACATTTACATCTACGGTCAGAATTGCTCTGGTCAATGTCTTCTCCCGGCCTGTTAGCAATAGCCATGAATCTCCGACCTTTGACCAACTAGCTGCTTCTATATCCACCATCCCCAATAACCATTGGATGGTTATTGGTGGAGACTTTAATTGCCAGTTTGAGCCCCTGAATGATTTTAATGGAGGAATTCCCAGTGAAGAAGATCTACACTGGGCTGTTCCAGAGGTAAGCATCCCGCCAACCAGGGCCTGGACACCGTTGGTGCTCCAGATTTAATCCCTCATCTTGAATCACTCCCTTAGGGCATGTAATGGCCAAACCAAATCAGATACCAGGGAAACATACTTTTAATCACCCAGGACACTCCTCCAACATAGACTACATCCTAGTCGATATCAGGATGTGGCACCAGGTGGTGGACTTTGTTGTCTCCACCCGACACAATAGTGATCATAATGCTTTGATTGTGGAGTTATAACTGCCGATTAGTAAAGAAGTTTCTGGTTTAAACATACCGCCAGATGATAGATTAGTTCTGACCAATGACAGAAGAAAGGTCCGGTGGTCAGCCATCCAGCAATCATGTGTTAAGATGGCTTCCTTGTATGATGCAGTTATCCCTTGCTTGGTGGCAGCGGCACAGTCCATTTCTAGTGATGGTTTTTTTACTTCCTTTGCGCAAGTCGCAGAGACCCATGAGCTGCTGACATCTATTCTAGTTGATATTTTTTTCCCACTGCCATATTATAGTGGTTATAAAAAGGGCAAACACCCCTAGTTTAAGGACAGTTGTCGGAGGGCCAAGTTAGGCCTGATTGATTCAATTAAATCCAAGGATAGACCCTTAATTAGAGCAAAAAGGGCGTTATATAGAGCTAGTACCACCGAAGCCAAAAAAATCATGGGAGTTAGACAAGTGGGAGTCCTTGAAGCAGGCCCTATCTGCTCATGACATGAAGGCTTTCTGGTGCATAGTTAACACAGGCAGCAGGGAAGGGAAGCAGGTTATTGAACCAAACATTGCAGCCAATAAATGGAAAGAACATTTTGAGGACCTCTACCTAAGGTTGGAGGATGAGGGCAACAACACAACCAAAGACATCGCTCCACTGCAGAATATCTGCTCTGAGGCCCCATTGATAACTCTCACAGAGATAACAAGTGCCTTAAGCAAAATTGCCCCTTCGAAAGCACCAGGTCTTGATAAGATCCCAGGGGACCTCTTTAGCACTGAGCCAACCATCTGGGTCTCTTATCTATGGATCCTGTTTAATGCCATACTGCAGGGAATGGCTATTCCACCAACGTGGGCTAGCGCGGAAATTCTGTCAGTCCATAAAAAGGGTTCACAGCTTCTCACCTCTAACTACAGGCCCATAAGTTTAATTGATGTTAGCCAGAAAATCTTTGCCAGGGTATTGTTGGTCCGTCTTCAAACTTGGATGGACACATTTAAAATATTAAGCCCATTACAAGCTGGCTTCAGGAAAAATTCGTCCACCATTGACCAACTATTCAGGCTTCAACTCTTGTACTGGAAAACGGTGACTATAGAGGGTGGCAGCCTCTATCTGATCTTCGTGGAATTAAAATCTGCATTTGATCTAGTACCAAGAGACAAACTATGGACTGTTCTAAGTGATCTGGGGGTGCCTTTCTATCTTTGTCTTATGCTTAGGCTTTTGCACGAAGGCAATTATGCCCAAATTAGATTCGGCACACGTGGGGAACTCACCTCACCTATAGCTATTGACAGAGGGGTAAGACAGGGTTGAGTGCTTGTACCCACCCTCTTTTGCCTATTTATAAATGCACTCGTAGATGCATTAAATGCGGCGAAGGATAACGATGCACCCAAGATAGCAGGTAGGAAAATACCGGCAATGATGGTTGCCGAAGATACTCTGTTGCTGTCAAAGGCATACAAGGGATCCTCGACAACTTTGAGGCCTTTTGTTACAGTAGGGGACTCGAGATCAATTGTTGAAAAGACCAAATATATGGTCTTTAACCCAACCAGCTCTGCCCACTCTAATCCCAGCCTGCACGGCACTCCACTGGAGAGGGTATCTGTGTTTGAATATCTTGGGGTCACCTTAACTGAAAAAATGGACTGGGGGGCCCAAATTAACAAAACTAGTTTGAAGTTAGCACAGAACACAGGAGAAATGATCAAGCTATTTAGGAACTCCTCTTTTAAACCTATTGGACCAATAGTGGAAATTTATAAAATGCAAACAAGGGGTTCTGCTATGTATGGGGCTCAACTTTGGGGGTATAGTTCTCTGAGAAACATCATCAAGATTGAGAACTCTTTTATTCGGCAGCTTTTTGGTCTTCCTCTTAGCACTCCCCTTACACCGCTTCACTTGGATCTGGGGGTAAGGCCTATTGTTGATGAAATTACCCTTAGACCCCTAATCTTCTGATGCCGATTATGGATAACCCCGGAATTGGCTGTGTATAGGGACGAGCTAAAGGAGATCTTGGCCCTGCATTGTGCTGGGAAACTACTGTCGTTAGCCTATGTTTTAGACACACTTTTGAACATGGACTGAGTGAGTCTATGGCATTATCCTGAGGAAGCCTGCGCTACAGTTTCCAGAAAGGAACTGGTTCAGAGTTACAGGGGGTACAAATTTGCCCGTGTACAGGGGTGCTCAGCAACAGGTTCATTAACAGTCGCGTTTTTGAGGATAAAAGATCAGTACAGCCTAGAGCCTGCCCTGGATGAGATACAACCAGTGCTAGCAAGGAAATTATATATTCAATTTAGGTATGGGGCCCTCCTGCTGCGCATTTTTTCCAACAAATGGGCAGGTACACGCTCTTTAGGCTGTGCAGCCTGTAACCACACAGAGGAATCAGAGTTGCATGTTTTTTTCTTTTGCCCTGGCTATAGAAAATCTAGACGCTGCAGGTTGATGCAACTATGTAGAAATCTTGGGACCAATCACTGTGTAGAGGCATTTAGGTTACTGAAATGCAGTACTTTATCCCCAATTGTAATTGCGGTGTCATGCTTTCTACTTTCAATGTGGTGTGTGCGCAGGTCACTTCTAAACATTACTGTATAGGGCAAAGCTTTCAAAACCTCTTTTATTTTTAGATGGGCTGGCTCCCTTTTTAAACTCAATTATTTTATATGTGCTTTTTTAATATTTTATTCTTATGAAATGTATCAGCTCCATCTCTGCCCAATAATTGTGCATGTTTTATTATCTGGTCTTTTGTATGTGCTGCTATGTATTTTGTTCATATATTGGGGCATGGGATATTAGTAATAATTTGGAATTGTAATCTCGGACTCTGGGGCTTCGAGTTCATGTGCCTGAGAATGTTTTTATTTATTGTTAGTTTACTGCACGGGCACTTTTATGGTCTATTGACTGCAATAAAGTATTTGATGATGATGATGAATGTCTCTTACGCATGCACTCGAGTCTCGTGGCACAGTATGCCCAGTCCCCTTCTAAATGAATCAACGTCCTCTGAACCAGACAGGCAACTAGATCCCGTAAGCCAGTGGCCCCTATGCCCACAGCACCTCAGGTCCGCGTAACGTGACTCAGAGAAACCAAAGAAACGGTGTCCGACTTACCATTGACAGGTTTGTTTCGGTGTTTGAGAGGAAACCATACAGAATTAATCCGGCTTCAATGCTCAATCGTTCCCATCTGAGATGATACACCGGAACGTCTAACACTTCCTTCTTATCGCCATCGCACATGATTGGCTGCTTGGTATGCAGTTGCTCTGGACAGGATGTTCTTGTTATGGCATGCTGGGATTTGTAGCAGGCCCGGTTCTAGAGGGTGGGCCGGGTGGGCCAGGCCCACCCAAACATGAGCCTGGCCCACCCAAACATAAATCTTGGCCTTTGCAGCGACGTCAGAAGGCCAACAGAAAATCGGCACTATAATTTAAAACGTTCCTCTGAATGCAATTTTTTTTCTCCTTCTAGGAGTTGCATGATTGGGCCTGGGCTCTCTCTCACAGGCACCCCAATCATGCATCTCCTTTTCGAAAGGTGGGCTGTGTCTCTGCCCACTCCTGCAGGTAGAATAGGGGCATGGCGAAGGTGACAAATCCTTTCTTTGGCCCCAGGTGACCTTTGCATGCTGCGTGGATATTTCCTTCTTTTCAGTGCTGGTGAAAAGGAGTTTGTTTATCCTGATTCAACTTTCCTGACCCCTTCAGCTGCTTATCAGATCAGGCTTTGAGGCAGATTTCCATCCAAGCAGGTAAGAGAATGTGTGGCTATTCCATTTTTTTAAAAATCTGCAAAGGCCCAGCAAGATACATACTTGTGTATGCCGTGTATATTTCATTTAAATCATTTGTATCATTTTCATGACTGGCTCTGCCACAAATGCAAGACAACAGTAAAAATGTCCAGATAACTCTGGTGATTAATGATCCTGCTGGAGAGCAATCTTTTGTCTGTTTGTAGTTTTCAAATGCAGATAAACTGTAGTTTATGTGGATAGCTCAGTGGGTTACTGCCTTTGTTACAGAGATTCTTGTGTTACTTGCAGTTCAGAAGTTACAGTCCTAACATAGGACAGTGACCTATGAAATGACATCAAAGAGCTGATTTACAAACCTGAATGGTATAATTAGAACTATTTTTGTGTGTTGCGATATAGTTAGAATTTCTCCAGTCTTTCATTATTCTAATGTTGCTATAAAGAGTTTGTTTGGGCAGATATACATTTTAATCAGTAAAGCCAACCCCCAACCACTGGGGTATGCTTTAAATTCTGTGTTTGTGCTTCTTCAGACCTAACCCTCTTAAAACATACTGCCCACCAGTATGGATGACATGTGATTCCTACACCTGGTAATCCTCATTGGCTTACGTGACATTCCCTATAGGCTGATTTACATACTTGTATGATTCATTGTCTCTGCATAATGTGTGCGTGATATAAAGTACTGTGAAACCCTACACTACGAGTAGCGCTATTCAACAAATGAAAAGCATATGAAAGAGGGGCTACGGAGAGATGATGGGCACTGTTGGAGGGTGGCAATGAGGGCATCCAAGGAGGAGGTGAATATGGGGAGAGTCTATGGAGAGATGAGGGGCACAGTTGGAGGGTGGCAGTGAGGTAATCCGAGGAGGTGGTCATGGAGGGGGGCTACGCAGAGATGAGGGGCACTGGTGGAGGGTGGTAGTGAGGGAGTCTGAGGAGGGGGTCATGAGGGGGAGGGGCTACAGAGAGATGAGGGGCACTGTTGGAGGGTGGCAGTGAGGGCATCCGAGGAGGTCATGAGGGGGAGGGGCTGTGGAGAGATGAGGGGCACCGGTGGAGGGTGGTAGTGAGGGAATCCGAGGAGGAGGTCATGGGGGAGGGGCTATGGAGCGATGAGGGGCCCTGGTGGAGGGTTGCAATGAGAGAATCCGAGAAGGGTGTCATGGGGTGGAGGGGGGGGGCTACAAAGAGATGAGGGGCACTGCTGGAGGGTGGTAGTGTGAGAGTCTGAGGAGGAGGTCATGAGGGGGAGAGGCTACAGAGAGATGAAGGGCACTGTTGGAGGGTGGTAGTAAAGATATTGAGAAAGAGGTCATTGGTGGGGCACCAATAAAGACTTTCACACCAGCGCTAAAGCCGGCCGTGTCATGGTCTTTCTGTTTTTGTTTTTTAATTAGCAGTCGGGTCATTAGGGCCACAGTGGAACATATTTTAAAGTGTGTGCTAATTATATTTACTGTTATATTTAATGTTTAAGTTTGAGGGGGATTTTACTAATGTTTTTTACCGGGAATAATGAAAAAGGAGCCGGATGGTGGCCGATATGGGGCTGGGGCCCAAGGTCAGCTGTGAGATAAGGTGCACGATAGATGGATGGTAGGAAATGGATAATCAGGGCTGGAAGGGAGTGTGCTGCAGAGTCCGGGGTCAGGTGGAGGTAGTAATGAAGAGAGATTCTCTCTGAAGGCTGGCAACGAGGGAGGCCGATTAGTGTTACTTGCCTGATACTCCCACCTCAGAAACCTCCTCTTCCCATCAAAGGGACCTTACATGGGATGCATTTCAAAAAGAAAAATGAAACGTGGGACCACTGCCTGCTCCTAAAAAATATTTTCACATCCTTTCATAAAGGGGAAGGGGTCCCCTGGTGACCCCTTCCTCTTTCTGAGTGGCTTACCACCTACTTGTAGGTGGTAAACTGCGAGTGTTTTGTGACTTTAATTGCGGTCGCAAAACAATGATGCATACAAATGCGGCTCGCTATTAGGAAGGGACGCCCCTTCCTAATACCGTCTTGCACAATCGCATTTGTACATGCGAGCAGGGCAGGGGAGGGCCACATAAGCCCCTGGCTGGGCGGCGTACTGACCAATCACAGCTGCCGGCTTCAATTAAATTGAACCCCCCCCCGCGCGACCCCCCGCCAACCCCCCACTACCCCCCAACTCCTCTCCCCCCCACCCCCCAACTCCTCTCCCCCCCACCCACGAGTCGCGACTGCTGCAGTGGCCCACCCGAAGGCACCCTTGGCCCACCCAAATAAAAATTCCTGGAGCCGGGCCTGATTTGTAGTATATTGAATTTAAATTGAGTATTGAACATGCAAAATGCCATTAAATACAAAGAAAATCAATGAAATCATACATGAGAACTCCAATGTAGACTTGAGGCACTCAACCCTAAATAAATCCTTACAAATTCAGAATTTCAGTCATCTCATTTGATCCATTGATTACAGATTTTAAAGTACAGAATGAGGTAAGCCTCCTTTTGAATCAGTTGTTTGTCTGCGTCCCCACCTCGGGGTCAGTTTATATCACTGATAGAACAGTCCAATGCAACTCTGTCTCAGTATGTTGTTTTTCTATGCAGTGGTTTACCAATGGGGCTACAGTGACTTTTTGTCGTATTCTTGATTGTGCTGGATGATCTCTGGAAAATATTTCCTGAATTGTTTTCCCAAAGTAAAGTTGTTCATAAGGAGCAGAGCAAAGATGGTGCTTGCTTAAGTCACCTGGTTTGCGCCGCCTCGCTCTCCCTATGGTCCGTGTCCTGGCGTCCCCTCTGCTTGGCCGGAGGCACGGTTTGCTGATCTGAGGGTATTTTGAGCTGGCTCATCGGCTTGCTTACAGGATTTTCGCTGGCTTGTCCGGGGCTCTTCTCGCCGCCAGGGGACGGCCGTGCATGAGGGCTGGAGTATCGCTGGAGGAGGAAATGACAGGGCGTGGCCGAAAGGCAGCAAAGACACGGGCCGCTGGCCTGAGTGCTGCCGGTGCTGCAGCGGGTGTAGCAGGAGGAGCTCTGGCGTTTGGTCCATAAATCCCAGCTGCTGAGGTGTGTCGGGAAGGAAGGCAGAGGGAGTGTCCCAGACGGCTCAAGCGAGAGCTGGGAGGAAGTAAGAAACAGCTGGGTAGGATCCTCCACAGCCAAGGACAGATGAAAGGTGGGTTACTGCAGCCTACAATTACATCTTTGTTTGTGCCCACCACTTCAGGAGAAGAGAAGAAAAGTGACCACCCACTAGTAATAATTAATGATCCCCCGACTTTAAATGAGGTGGATAGTTTAATTCATGGAACTTTTGAGGGGGCAGTCATGGGGCAAGATGGTAAACACACTGAGGGAGACAGTGAAACACGATCCCTAATAAGAGATAAGGGACATGATCAAAATGGAGTAACCCCAAACCTGACTACTGAGGACAGTAGGACCACAGTAAAGCCAGGAGTAACTAGAAAGGAGGTTGATGAGGACATTACAGGCACAATAAAAGCTAAAGAAAACATCCGGGATAACTTAGGAAAAACAAGTTATAGGCAGCTGGGAGCCGTATCCCCCGAGGTGCCGGGGGGAGAAAAATACTTCTCGCTTACTCACGACTCTGACTCCTCTAAGCAAGAAAGCTCTTCATTAAGTATTGAGGACACCTCAGATAGAAATAGTAGTATTTTGTTGCATGATTTCCATCTGACTCATAGAAAGAAAACTTCAAGGAAGAAGACTAAGAAAAGGAGAAACATTACTTCAGGGAGTAGCAGGTAACAACTGAAGTGGGATCACTCCAATGCCCAATTATCATTTCAAGAGCTTGGTGATACTGATAATGTAGATGCAGGAATGCCCACAGGAAGCCAAGAACTATCACTCTCTACTTTATTTTCATCCCTGAAACAAATGCAAGAAGAACATCGGAGTGATAGCAGGCGTGCTAGGGTCTCTTCAAAGAAACTGCAAGAGGGGTTTCGGAAAATAAATAAAACTTGTGGCGAGATTGTGGAGCGGCTAACAACAGTGGTGGCCTGGACAGAGTCCCTGGAAGCACAGATGGAAACGTTGAAAGCAGAGAATGCATCCCAGGATGCGGCATTAGCTGATGCTATGCTTAAGATGGAGAATCAGGAAAATCACCATCTGCGGAATAATTTACGTTTTTGGGGATCCCTGAAGGGGTGGAGGGAGATAATGCCAGGGATTTTATGGTGAAACTTTTGAGAGGTGCCTTTTCGGATCAGGTTAAGTGGGGCTGGGACTTTGAGATCCAGCGTGCCCACAGGTTTCCACTTATGGCAAAAAAAATCCAACAGAGAGAATCTGAAAGGCCCAGGGCGATGTTGGTGTATTTCGGCAATTTTCTGCTATGATAAATTATATATGATAAGGCTCGCCCAAATGCCCAAAAGACATTCGCAGGAGTGACTTTTTTCGCCAGACCAGATTTTGCTCATGCCACTGTGGAGCGAAGATGGTGCCTTTGACAGCCGATCATCCCCTTTAAAAGAATTGCTGCAGAAGCTTATCTTCAAAATCCAGCCAGGCTGAAGATCATCTTTAAGGGACACATTCGCAGCTTTACCTCTGAGATACAGGCTCAGGAATATCTGTCTGATCTTAATCAGGGGGCTAGTAGCAGCAAGGATGAATTATACCTAGACAGGTGGCTCGTGACATGCTTTTGAATGGGCATCGGAACACAAGAGAACATTGAGGGCTATTTCTTCTTTCTTTTTTTCTTTTTCTTTTTGCACGAATTTGAAGAGGGAGGTGGGGTGGGTAGAGGATTGAGCATTCATCATCACTCAGGCTTTGCCTGATTGCTCATGTTGTGGAGGGGTGAGGGGAGGGTAGGGAGGGGAGGGGGGAGGGAGAGGCCACACAGAAGAGCTTGAATCTGATCCGGGTGAGACATCAGTGTATGTCGGGTTTTGTGAGGAGTATATTTTTTTTCTGTGGTACAGGGGGTGTAGAGGACAAAGTATTTTATGGCTATTCATATGAAAGATGCGGGGAAACTCCGAATTGCCACTTTGAATGTATGTGGGTTCAACGATGTCAAAAAAAGGCAAAAGGTTTCTCAGGGGCTACGTGTATTGCAGGCAGATATTATCTGCCTGCAAGAAACCCATATAGAAGAATCAAAAATTGGCCTTTTAAAGAACTTACAGGCACATGCATCAATGTTGGATTTTGCGATTTCTTAATTGCGATTTTTAAGGAATCGCAATTAAGGAATCGCAAAAGCTTATGCATGTAGAAATCGCTTAAAAAATAGCGATTTCTAAACATTCCTTAATTGCGACTCGCAATTGGGACTCTAGGCCTATGGGCCTAGAGGCCCATAGGAATGAATGGGAAGACATTCTCAATTTGCGATTCTCAATTAGAGAATCGCAAATTGAGAATGCAATTTCAAGGGTGCAAGGGTGTCAAAAGGACACCCTGTTGCACCCCTGAAATTGATCTGTGCACATATGTTGCGCACACACATGTCCCAAGGACGTGTGTGTGTAACCTACAACTTTAAAAAATGCACTTTAGTGCATTTTTCAGAGTTTTCGCTATTTACCATGTGGTATGATTCCACGGTATATAGCGGGCCCAAATAGCGAAATCGCTATTTTTAAAGGCATCTTGCATTGCATTTAAGGAATCGCAATTTGCAATTCCTTAAATGCAATCGCAATTTAAGAAATCGCAAAAAAATTGCGATTTCTCAAATTGCGAGTGGCAAGTTGTTTCATGCATCGCAAAAGCTAATTTTGCGATCGCAAACGGCCGATTTTTGCGAATCGCGCCGTTTGCGATCGCAAAAAGCTTTGATGCATGTGCCCCTTAGATTTTAGATTTTTAGCAGGACCTACTCATGTTGCCATCTTAGCCTAAAATAACAGATTGCAGTTTGCTCAAACCCGTACTGACCCAATGGGGAGGTGGGTGATTACCAAGTGTAGTCTTATGGGGAGCGTTTCATTTATACTTTGTTCGGTAGACGGGTCTATTGTGGATGATCCAGGGGTTTTTAATTGGCTGACTAATCAATCAATCAATCACGGCATTTATAGAGCGCGCTACTCACCCGGGAGGGTCTCAAGGCGCTGGGGGAGGGGGTAAGTTACTGCTCGAACAGCCAGGTCTTGAGCTGCTTCCTGAAGGAGAGATGGTCCTGGGTTCGCCGAAGGTGAGTGGGGAGGGAGTTCCAGGTCTTGGCTGCCAGGTAGGAGAAGGATCTTCCTCCGGCGGTGGTTCTGCGGATGCGTGGTACGGTGGCGAGGGCGTGGCTGGTTGATCGTAGCTGGCGTGTGGGCGTGTAGAAGGTCATGCGGTCGTTGAGGTACTTTGGGCCCAGGTCGTGGAGGGCCTTGTGTGCGTGGGTGAGGAGTCTGAACGTTATTCTCTTGCTGACGGGGAGCCAGTGCAGGTCTTTCAGGTGTCCGGTGATGTGGCTGTGTCGGGGGATGTCCAGGATGAGTCGTGCGGAGGCGTTCTGGATGCGCTGGAGTCTTTTTTGAAGTTTGGCTGTGGTTCCGGCGTAGAGGGTGTTCCCATAGTCCAGTCGGCTGGTGACGAGTGCCTGGGTGACGGTCTTCCTGGTTTCAGTGGGGATCCATCTGAAGATCTTGCGGAGCATGCGCAGGGTGTTGAAGCATGAAGATGAGACGGCGTTGACTTGTCTGGTCATCGACAGGGAGGAGTCCAGGATGAATCCCAGGTTGCGTGCGTGGTCCGTTGGCTTGGGCGCGGTGCCCAGGGCCGGGGGCCACCAGGAGTCGTCCCAGGCGGAGGGTGATGAGCCCAGGATGAGGACTTCCGTCTTGTCTGAGTTCAGTTTAAGGCGGCTGTTCCTCATCCAGTCGGCGACGTCTCTCATCCCGTCGTGTAGGTTGGCTCTGGCGGTGGTGGGGTCGTTGGTGAGGGAGAGGATCAGCTGGGTGTCGTCGGCGTAGGAGATGATGTTGAGGTTGTGTCGGCGTGCGATGGCTGCGAGGGGGCTCATGTAGACGTTGAAGAGGGTTGGGCTGAGTGAGGATCCCTGTGGAACGCCGCAGATGACTTCGGTGGCTTCGGATCTGAACGGGGGAGGCGGACTCTCTGGGTTCTTCCGGCGAGGAACGAGATGATCCATTCTAGTGCTTTCTCTCGGATTCCGATGTTGCTGAGGCGCTTCACTAGGGTGCGGTGGCAGACGGTGTCGAACGCCGCGGAGAGGTCCAAGAGGATGAGGGCAGCTGTTTCCCCGTTGTCGGTTAGGGTTCTGATGTCGTCGGTGGCTGCGATAAGGGCGG
This sequence comes from Calotriton arnoldi, assembly GCA_963921515.1. Classification (NCBI taxonomy): domain Eukaryota; kingdom Metazoa; phylum Chordata; class Amphibia; order Caudata; family Salamandridae; genus Calotriton; species Calotriton arnoldi. The sequence continues at coordinate 1,482,545 of CAWUFW010003722.1, forward strand.
TCTCGGTGCTGTGGTTGGCCCGAAACCCGGACTGCGAGGGGTCGAGGGATCCATTCGTCTCGAGGAAGGCGGCAAGCTGTCTGTTGACGGTCTTCTCGATGACTTTGGCTGGAAACGGAAGGAGCGAGATGGGACGGTAGTTCTTAAGGTCGGTGGGGTCCGCCGTTGGTTTCTTCAGGAGGGCGGTAAGCTCGGCGTGCTTCCAGCTCTCCGGGAAGGTGGCGGTGTGGAAGGAGGAGTTGATGATGTCCCGGAGATGGGGTGCGATGGTGGCGTCGGCTTTGTTGAAGACGTGGTGTGGGCAGGGGTCGGTTGGTGATCCGGAGTGGATGGAGTTCATCGTGCGGGTGGTGTCTTCGGTGCTGATCGGGGTCCAGTTGCAGAGGGTGGTGGTGGCGGGCGTTGGTTCGGCGGTAGGGTGCGTTGTTTGTGCGTCGAAGCTGTTATGTATGTCGGTGATCTTGCGGTGGAAGAACGCGGAGAGTGAGTTGCAGAGGTCTTGCGAGGGGGTGATGTCGTTGTTTCCGGCGCTGGGGTTGGAGGACTCTTTGACGATGCTGAAAAGTTCCTTGCTGTCATGGGCGTTGTTGTCCAGTCGTTCTTTGAGTGCCGACTTCTTGGTGGCACGGATCAGCTGGTGGTGTTTGCGGGTGGCGTGCTTGAGGGCGGTCCTGTTGTCTGTGGTCTGGTCGAGTCGCCAGGTTTTCTCGAGAGTGCGGCAGTTCTTCTTGGATTCCTTGAGTTCGTTGGTGAACCAAGGGGTTTTCTTGCTTCCGGGTCTGCTGGGAGGGTTTTTTAGTGGTGCGAGGTCGTCGGCGCAGGCGGTCAGCCACTAATGAGTTAGCACACTGGCCATTACCCATCATTCTTTGTGGGGATTTTAATATCAATTTACTAAACAACTGGGATTCGCATTTGAAGTATGTTGGGAGAAAGCCCAAAGTTTTTCAGTCAATGTCAAATATATGTGGCTCACATGGGCTGATCGACGTTTGGGCCAAGGTAAGGCCATTTGATCATGGCTTACATATTATTCTGCCCCTTATTTTAAGCATTGCAGATTAGATTTTTTTTTTGTGTCAGCTTCATTATAGCAAGAGTGTAGAATCGATAGCTATCCTAGATTTCTATCTGATCATAACCCGCTAGTACTGGATTTAACAGTACCAGGAAGGACACAAAAAAACACCACATGGACTTTCGAGACAGCTCTTCTTCTCGACGAAGACTATAGGAAGCACAAGAGAGAGTGGATACCGGAGTTCGTGAAGCGGAATGTAGGGACTGGTTCCTTAGTAACTGTCTGGGATTCCCTCAATGCGACTGTTCGGGGGGAAACTATTCAATTCTCCTTAAACACAGGGAAAATAGAGAGACGCAAGATACAGGACTTGTATCAGAGATTAGCACGAGCAGAGGAAAAACTTGTCATGGCAGTACAGTTAGCAAACGGGATTGAGGACATCCAAATTGAGGTGGCATTAGCTAAAGCTGCAATTGAAGAAGCCCTTGTAAAGAAATCTGCTTGTAGAACTGCTGCTAATCAAGAAAAAATATATGAGAATAGCGAACAAATAGGGCACCAACTGGCAATGCGAACGCGGCAGGAATATGTCCGTAACGAGATCATCCGCATTAGAGATCCAGTGTTGAGTATGGTATCTGATTCATAATAGATACAAGAGGTCTTCCAGAAGTATTATCAATCTCTGTACTCGGAAGAAACAGGGGGCTCAGTTTCCCCAAAACAGGAATTAATTAAACAATATTTAGGACCACTGCATGAAGTGCCGTTGTCGACGGAGAAGCAAGAGCATTTAGATGCGCCCTTATTATGGGAAGAGATGTTAGCGGCACTCTCGAGTCTGTCTGATGGGGAAGCCACAGGGCCAGATTTAATACCGTCTGAATTGTATAAGATCTTTGCCGATCAGGTTAATGAAGTTATGACAAATCTCTTTAGACAAAATTTGAAGGGAGAGGCCCCACTAAAATCTTGGGCAGATAAAGCCAGTACAAGAATTAGGCTCCTATCACCCAATTTCCTTAATAAATTGTGACGCTAAAATGTATTCAAAAGCTTTAGCTGCCCGATTATCTTTCGTGATTGATAAAATGGTAGTGGGTTGGCAACACAGATTTATCCAGGGGAGGAGTACTATAGATCACATTAGAAGGATCATAACAATATTCAACGTGGGGCAAGTGTCAGGAGACCCTGTGTCAGTAATCCTCTTGGATGCTGATAAAGCCTTTGACAGGGTCTCCTGGCACTTTCTTTGGGCCATAATGCATGAAAAGGGGATTCGCCCAAATTTTATCAGGGCTGTTAAAGCTCTATATGTAAATCCAACTGCCAGAGTGTGTATATATGGGGAATTATCAGAACAATTAAAGACTACAAGGGGAACTCGACAGGGGTGCCCGTGCTCCCCGTTACTTTTTGCTTTATACATCGACCCATTTTTTAAAGAGGCTGAATCTAAACTCAAATATACTGCCGGTGATACCGCAAGGGTATAGCACTAAAGTTTTGGCATATGCCGATGATGTGGCTGTGGTTACCTCTAACCCTGAGGTAGCTATAAGAGCTATAGAAGAAGCGTTTGGGGCTCTCTACGGGTACTCTATAAATAAGGGAAAAACTCAGATTTTTATCAATGAGCATGTCATAATGAATGATAGCAGAGTTGTGGAGAGTGCAGTATATTTGGGGTTTATGATCAGGGCCGATCTGGACGCTATTGTGAATGAGAATTTAAATCCAATAGCGGAGAAAATTAAAAAGGCACTGCGGAAATTAGATAATTTACATCTAACACTGGTGGGCTGATGTAATTTAATCAAAATGATTTATTTTCCTAAACGTTTATATTTTATGAGAGCCATTCCTCTTATCTTGCCCAATCATTGGTTTAAAAAATGTGAAAATATATTTTCGCAATTTATTTGATCTTACTTTAAACCAAGAAGGTCAGTTAAGTTTTTGTTGCTCTCTAAAGAACGCAGGGGTTGGCCCTACCCAATTTGAGACTATCCTATTGGGCTACCTGTCTAGTGTATTATACTATACTCCTTAGGGAAAACCAGGGCAGTGAGGTGCAGCGGTATCCCTCTCCCTATGAGTTATTGATTGGGGTCGAGGTTTGGGGGCCTATGGCACCAGTTGGGGCTAGGATATTACAAAAGGGTGATGTTCAAGACTCTTATGACTGCTCACAAAACGTGGGGTTCTATCAGTCGGCTATTGGGATTAGGTAGGCTTAATTTTTATACTCCCCTTCAGGGTAATGGGAACCTCCCGGAGATTTTTAACAACTCATATATGATCAATTGGTGGGGGAGGGGGATTGATAAAATAGGGTGTTTTTATACATTATCGGGTTTTATTTCCTTTGAGGAACTTAAAACAAAGTTTAATCTCACCCATGGAGAATTTTTCAAATTTCTCTAAATAAGGGATTTTTTATCGAAGAAGGGGAGAGGGCCTGGTGTAACTATTAAAAATGAACTTATAGAGAAAGTAATGAATGAGATTCCTCCCCGTATTGGTATTACATATCACTTTTTAAATGATCTAATGAAAGATGATATGGCAAAGTATTCAGAAAAATGGCAAACTAAGTTAGATATCTCGGATAGCTTGTTTCAGCAAGCCTTTTCAGTGGCTCAGGATATTTTAATGTCAGCCAAATTGCAGGTTCAGTTTTATAAAACTTTTTTCTTTTTATATTACACACCATACTGAGTTGCAAAGTGGAGAGAAGGGAAGGGGACACGGTGCCCACGTTGTGCCCTTCGTAGGGCAGATATAGTCCATGTATTTGCAACATGTAGTGCCCTCACTTTGGTAATAGGGCAAATTGATGATTTTTTAAGAAACAAACTGAAGCCGGAAATAGCTATGACCCCTGCACTCATTCTATTGGGAGTACAAGAGAGTGGCAGCATTAAGGAAGGAGGGGGGCTGGTTAACATTGCAATGACAATTTTTAGACTATGTATATCATCGGCATGGCTAGATCCAGACCCTCCCTCCTTTCAGAAGTGGCTGGCTTGATTGCTTACGGTATATAATTTGGAGAAATCCATATATGCTCGGTAAGGGTGTAGGACAAAGATAAAAGGATAAAAAATATGGAAGGCTCTCTCTACATGGGTAGAGCACAAAGAAGGTTAAAATTGCACGTGCACTTTATTTAAATGAATTATAATTTGCTGAAAAGGGCATGTACGTATTTGCTTATCTCTGTTAGATTCAGTTTCAGATGGCTCTCAGAACCTGCATAAGGTCCTCTACACCTGGATAGAGCAGGAGGTGAATTAAAACGGAATGTGAACTTTATCCAAATGACTTATGTAATTTATGGAAAAGTGTATATATGCATTTTCTCCCTACTTTCCTTTGAAGCCCGGTTTTAGGCGGTTTGTAGAGTTTTAATTGATCTGATTCCAGTTTTCCCTTTTTTTCCCTACTTCTTGTGTGTAACTCTTCTGTGTGGGGTAGGGAGGGGGTAGGGGAAGGATTGGGGGCAAAAAATTATCTTACAAAAACGTTAATAAAGATATTTAAAAAAAAAAAAAAGTAAAGTTCTTCACAAGGGTATCTCATTGCATATATCATGTTTTTAGTTTTACAGTTTGAACAAGTTTTATGTTTCCATTTGATGTTTTTATGTTGGAATAATGAACCTTCTATTGTTTGACTGCAGCATACTTGTGCCACATTTAAAATGCTCCTCTAATAGTGATAAATTCCTCAATTGCTGCAAATTATTTTTCAAGGATGGTGGTGGTATATAAGCAGGGATTACTTGATTGCCTATGGCCCGTTCTTTTTTTCATGTGAACAATGGTTTTTGAAAAGATTTGTTAAATATTTCAATTAAATGCCAATTCTGTCTGATGATTCTCTTGAATTTGTTTTTTTTGCCAAAAGTGGACACGCATACCATTCGGTCTGTTGTAGTGCTCGCTTTTTTCTTTTCGAAAAGAGATTCTCGTGGACTCCACCACACTCTTTTCATGGATTCTTTAACAGTTATTTTGGGTAACCTCTTTCCTTTAGTTTCTCCACCAATACCTTGGCATGTAAAAAATATTGCGGTATAGGTCGCTAATTGGTGTAACAAAATCAAAATGGCTTTGCCCCAATTGTCTAGTGTGCCTTTGATGTGGTCAATTAATTCTAACAGAGCTGTTTCAGTGCTACAACTCTGAAACCCAACTGAATAGGGTGAAGGAGGTTGTTATTTTCAAGGTAACTCAAGATGTGTGAGCTAACCATTCTTTTCTAAGATTTTTGAAAATGCTGGGAGAAAGGAGATCAGCCTTTAGTTGACTTGAACTGTGGGACTGGCCGTGGACTGGAGAGGTTGGCATTGCATACAGTGGAATAGCTTCGAGTTAAATAGTGTAGACTGGAGTAGCATACGGTTGAGTGGCATAGACTTGAGTGGCATCGAGTAGAGTGGCATAGAGCGGAGTGGCATAGAGTGAAGTAGCATAGAGTGGAGTGGTAACAGTGGAGTAGCGTACAGTAGAGGGACGTAGACTGGAGTGTCATATAGTTTAGAGGCATAGATTGAAATGGCGTAGAGCAAAATGGGGTAGAGTAGAGTGGGATAGAGTGGAGTGTTGTACTGTGTACCGTGGAGTGATGTATAAAGGAATGGTGTATAGTAGAGTGGTGTAAAGTAGTGTGAAGTGGAGTGGCATGGAGTTGAATAGCATAGAGTGTAGTGTCATACAGTGGAGCTGCATATAATGGAATAGTGTAGAGTGAATTGGTGTACAGTGTAGTGTAGTGGGGTGCAGTGGAGTGGCATAGACTGGAGTGTTTTACAGTGGAATAGCATACAGTGGAGTGGTGCACAGTGCAGTGGCATAGAGTGGAGTGTGGTAGAGTGGACTGGCATACAGTGGAAAAGTGTAGAGTGGCGTAGAGTGGAGTGGAGTTGCATAAAGTGGAGTGCATAGAGTTAAGTGGTGTAGAGTGCACTGGTGTAGAATGGAGTGAGGCACAGTGTAGTGGCATACATATGAATAGTGTAGAGTAGGGTAAAGTGGAGTGGTGTACAGTGTAATAATGTACACTGGAGTGGCATAGAATGGAGTGGTATAGAGTGGAATAGCATAGAAAGGAGTGGAGTACAGTGGATTAGCATACAGTGAAGTGGCATAGAAGTGTAGTGAGGTACAGTGCAGTGTTAAACAGTGAAATAGTGTAGACTGAAGTGGCACAGAGTGGAGTGGCATAGTGTGAAGTGCTGTAGAGTGAAAATACCATCGAATGGAATGCTGTAGAGTGGAGCAGGGAAGAGGTTAGTGGGGTAGACTGTAGTGGTGTTCCATGTAATGGAGCACTGTGGAGTGGCATTGAGGGAAGTGTTGTAAAGTAGAGTGGCATAGAAGAGTGGAATAGCATAGAGTGGAGTGGCGTAGAATGGAGTGGCATAGAGTTGAGTGGCTTGCAGTGTCGCAGCAAACAGTGGAGTGGTATAGAGTGGAATAACGCAGAGTTTACTGGCGTTCAGTGGAGTGACGCAGAGTGGAGTGGCATATAGAGGAATAGCGTAGAATAGAGGGACATAGAGTGGCATAGCATAGAGTGTAGTAGCATAGTGTATAGCGGTGTAGTGGCAAAGAATGAAGTGGTGTACAGTGGTGTACAGTGTACTAGCATACAGTAGATTTTCGTTGAGAAGAATGGCATATAGTGGAGTGGCGTACAGTGAAGGGGTGTAGAGTATAGCAGCATATAGTGGAATATGTAGAGTGTAGGGTGTGGAGTGTCGTAAACTTGCGTACAGTGTAATAGTATGGAGTGGAGGTGCATACAGTGGAGTGTCGGAGACTGGATTGTTATAGAATGGAGTGTCCTAGAGTGCAATGGCTTACAGTGAAGTGGTGTAGGGTGTAATGAAATGAAATGTATATTTATAAAGTGTGCAATTGCCCGGGGGCATCTTGGTGCTCCCACTACCCAAGGATATGAGAGAGAGAAACCAAAGTTGTGTAGGGGGATCTAACATGATCCAAATAGAGTATTGGCAGAACAACCAAGGTTTTTAAGCTTTCTTGGACTGGCACAGATCTCTTGTTTCCTTAAGTTTAAGAGGAAGAGTATTCCAATGCTTGGCATTGCAGATGACAAAGCTTCTACCTTCCCTATGGGATTTAATGCATTTAGGGACCATTACATTTTTGGCTGCAGCCGTCTGTAAGGACCTGGATGATATGTACCATAAGAAGATGCGCTTTAGATAGTCAGGGCTTGAGTTGTACAGTACTTTGACATTATGCCTTGAAGACAATATGCTCCTTTATGGGCAATCAATGTAGCTCTTTTAGAGCCTGTGAAGCCAATTGATACTTGGGGATGCCCAGAAGGAGTTGAGCTGAAGAATTATGCAGGACCTGCAGTTTATTTTGAAGTCTTTGTTGCATATTGGTGGAGAGAGCATTACAGTAATCGAATTTTGATTGTACAAGGGCTGTGACCACATACTTCTGCAGCTCCCTAGGGACACATGGAAGTATTTTTCCTAGTGTCTTCAGAATATAAAAAACAGGTGACATTACTGAATAAACTTGACTTTCAAAGGTTAACCAGATTCCTAGATTCCTCACTTTCTCGGCTGACATTGGCAGTGTGCCCATTTCTTGAGGCCACCAGCGAGGGGACCAAAAGGAGGTGTTATTTCTGAACAAGAGTACTGGAGAATGTAGTATTGTGGAGTAGAGTAGAGTGGAATGGTGTACAGTGTATTAGCATGGAGTGTACTGACATATAGTAGAGTGTTGTAGAGTTCAATAGCGTAAAGTGGAGTGGTGTGGTGTAGAGTGGAGTGAAGTGGCAGAGACTGGAGTAGCATAGATTGAATTTTGGTAATTAAAACAATGCAACGTGAACGTGTGTGAACGGATGTAGATATAATGTGGCAGGAATATACATTATAAGGTGTATGGGGTCATTTTTACTAGTATGTGTGAATAGCGTAAGTAGTGTTAAAGTTATAAGTTTTAGAATACTTAGTTATATTTTGGACTATGGTATGCTGTGGAAAATTTGCAGGGTTGTCTCATAGAATATTGATGACAAAACTATCCTGTGGACAGAATATCATGTCAAAAATATCAAGAAACAACATATTGAGAAGGTAAGTGCAAACAGGTAAGTATAAATGTAATATTCTTAACTTCACATCTACGTACCTTGAAGATATATATCATCAATGTACATGTACTTGGAGTTATCTATAGTAAAAACTTTGCTTTCCCATTAAACCTTACCTTCACAATATTTTTGTCCTCGATATTCTTGACACAATTATTTGACCACACAATATTTTAACTCAATATTTTTTTAAAATTAATTTTCACAAATTGTAAACATGGTTACAGTGCAGTATAGGGTAAGACCTATTAAAAGTAAATACATGTCGAGGTGCAGACATAAATATACAAGGTTATCATTGAGTACAATACACCCGTTCTACAAGGGGGCAGAAAGCATACATATTAACGTTACAAACCCTGCGGTGTCCCAGCTGTTTTGGGTATGCCCTCCTCTGTCACATCTGATGCAAGAGTGTGTTGTGGCAGTGTTGAAATGTCACCAGTGTCCTGTGAGGCCCGCAGGTAGGAATGGAATGGTTGCCATATGTCGAGTGGCCTAGCAGTGGGTGGCTGTAACTGTGCATAAGTTTCACTGTTAATGTTGCAATAGGTCATACTGCGCAGCCAAGAGTATACTGTGGGCATGCGTTTACTACCCCAATTAATGGCCACTTCGCATTTGGTGATGAGCAGTGCGATGGCAACAAACCGTCGTTTGGATTTGGGGAGGTCATGTGTGTACCCAAGTAGCACCATTAGTGGCGTGGGTATAATCACCATTTCTATCATTCGGGAGATTTCCCCCAAAACTGCTGTCCAGTAACCCATTATTTTAGCGCATGTCCACGTAATGTGCGCAAAGTCCGCATCTGGGGAGCGACATTTGAGGCAGGAATGTGATCGGGATGGGTCGATACGATGTAGTGCACTGGGTGTCTTATACGCCCTCCAAAGGAATTTGAAGTGCAGCAGTTTGTGTCGGTGGTTGGGAGAGACACGGCGTATTTGTCTACAACACCTACCCCACTGTATATCAGTAATAGGATGGCCATTGTCCCGCTCTCAAGCCGCCCGCAACCCTGAATCCCGGGCCGGCAGCAATGCCACCGCAGCCTTATACATTCTGGCCATAAGGTGAGGGGCTTCTAATGGATAGCTGAAAATATTAGCTCTCAGGGCTCTCTGAATTCTCTGCAAGACAAAGTGGTCCATGACTATAGCCTCATGAAAGCGGGGGTCCTTCGTGCGCGAGAAGACATGCCCTTTAGGGAATAGATCTCCAAATGTTACCAAATGGAATTTAGCTAGCGTACGTAGCGTAGTGTCACCTGCAGAATAGGGATCCAGCCATTTCCCGCTAGTGGTATTTCGGGTGAGTACAGTAAACGTGATCCAGTTATATTTAATAATTTGTGCCAAGCCCAACTAGTTGTAGAGAGAGTTTGGATGTCCCGCATGTCCCGCGAGAACCCAACTGGCAACAGGGTGTCAAGGGGCGCCGGGAGCGCCAAGTCGGCCTCCGGCCTGAAATAGGGAATCCTAATATCCGCATCTTACCAGTGCCGAGTGAAGCTCGTGTGGAAATACAGGCAGACTCTATTGTACTAGGACATCCCGTTATGGTTTATGTCCCTCATTCAGTGGACATACTATTAAACAAAACCAAGACGCAGCATTTAACTAATGCTAGATTGACTCATTATGAACTAATATTAATGGCTACTAATGTGACCTTGCAGCGGTGCAACACTATAAACCCAGCTACTCTGATGCCTCTCCCTTCGGAGCAGGATGAAGTACAACATGATTGTGTGATTGTCACTGAAACTGAAACGAAAGGTCGAGTAGATTTGGTAGATGTACCTCTGTCTAAGGTTGATGGAACACTATTTGTGGATGGCTCTTGTCTAAAGAGACCAGATGGAACCACCTCGGCAGCCTATGCAATAACAACCAATAAAACAATTGTTGAAACATGTAAAATACAACAGATGTCTGCTCAGGCAGCTGAATTAATTGCTCTAACTAGAGCATGTGAACTTTCAGAGAAGTTAGTGGTAAACATCTATACTGACAGCCAGTACGCCTGGGGGTGGCTCATAACTTTGGACGATTATGGGCCGAAAGAGGGTATATTACATCTGGAGGTGCTAAAATACAGCACGGCACCTTGATTACAAGATTATTAAATGCTCTTGCATTACCAACTAAGTTGGCTATCATGAAGTGTAGTGCACACAAGACAATCACAGACCATGTAGGCCAGGGAAATGCCTTTGCCGATGAAACAGCAAGGCATACTGCATTAAATGAGTACACGTTAACCTATGTAGTGTCGAGTGCAGATGAGGAGACGAAAGAAATTGATCCTTACACGCAGATAAAGGAGATTCAAGCTTTTGCAAGTGAAGAAGAAAGAAAGCAGTGGGTAAAGGACGGTTATTATTTTGACACACATCTTGGGGCTTGGATGAATACACTTGGACAAAAATGGGTCCTGCCTGATAGTTTTCTCTTGCCCATACTTCAGATGGTCCATGGTCCTGCACATTTGGGAGCTGACGGGATGACAAATACAATAGAGAAAATATGGGAGAACAAAAATATAAGAAAGACAGCTGTAAAACTTTCTAAAAATTGTATGATCTGTGCTCTTCATAACGTGGGAAAAGGGATACAAGTACCACCTGGTCATTTCAGATTGCCAGAATATCCATTTGAATGTCTTCAGATGGACTTCATCGAGATGCCCCCTGCCAATGGAAAAAAATATGTTTTAGTTGTCATATGCAGTTTTAGCAATTGGGTGGAAGCATTCCCTTTGAAAGATAATACCGCCCTGAGTACAGCAAAAATGCTGCTGAAAGAGTATTTCCCTCGCTACGGCTTGCCCAAAAGTCTGTGGTGTGATAACGGAGTACATTTTTCGAATAAAATAATGGATCTAGTATGTCAAGGACTGGGGCTAAAACAGAAATTCCATTCAATTTATCATGCAAAATCAGCAGGGCTTGTAGAGCGTTGCAATGCTACCTTAAAAATAAACTGCAAAAAATATGTGCATCAAGTACTCTCAGCTGGGTAGATGCTTTGCCAATAGCCTTGTTTTCTATGAGAACAACTGTTACATCCAAAAACAGACTCTCCCCATATGAGCTTGTCATGGGGAGACCTGCAAATGTATATGGGTTTGCCTCTCCATCAAAGTTGCAAGAATTGACACATTCTGCTTTATTGGATTATTGTAAATAATTAACTACTGCTCTGTCTACCATTCGCCAACAGGTCAGAGACACTTGGTCCCCGCCTTTGGAAGGAGAAGTGCATGACATCCGGCCCGGGGACTGGGTCCTGACCAAGAACTTTGTAAGGAAAAACAGCCTACAACCCAGATGGAAGGAACCATCTCAAGTTTTGTTAGTCACACAAACAGCAGTGCGATGTGATGGACACAAAAACTGGATTCATTTATCGAATGTGAAAAGAGCACCACCATTCTGGCCAAAATTGCCCCCGGAAGAGGACCGTTCTGACCGAAGAACTGGTGATTGCCCTCCTACCAACATCGACGATCAACGAACTGTATCAGGATATAATCTACGCCCAAGGAAACTGAAGAGTGCTTAGGACGGAGCAAGCACCAACTGCCACGCACTGGGTAGTGCCAACTTTAAAGGACTAACTTGTGCAGTGAGGTTAGTAAAATAAGGACACTGCCGACAAAGATCTGTAGAGCCTGTAACAGTGAGGCCTATAACGAACACTGTTGAACTATCACACCTAAGTGAGATTGTAGATTTCGGAGGTTTTAAGCATTATCTCTAACAGTATTGCTATCTGGGATCGTATTTTTGTCAGACATGGAAGATACCTATTCCACCCTTACAATGAACAAAAAGAGGCGTTGGTACTCCAAACTATGCATATTATGTGTGTTATTTTGTGTAATGTCTTTGGTAATCGGCTTACTCTATCTTTTAGAGCTTTATCACCCTATAGCAAAACCAGCCCCGCTTCCCTCCAACAAGGTCCCCTCAGTTACTGTAGCACCTGAGGATATGGATCACAGGGAGGAAATGCGTCATAATTCTTTTCTTACCCTACTTCATCAGACTCATCAAGTAATTGATAAAAATAATTGTTGGATATGCATGCAATTTCCGGCATATGTAGACTAAGGACTACCCCTCCTCCAAGTGCCCCTGCCGTTTGAAGCATCCTGTTATGCGTTACATACCGTGATGTTGAAGGTTGAGCTAATAGGGGTCCTTAAAAACTTGGTCACCTCCCGTTCTACCACCAGAACATCAACTGTATCACTATACAACCGATATCAAGATGACATCCTCCAGGCAGGAAATTGCACTGAAGTTGTCTTACCTAATGCAACGTTCCCCTTTTCTAATATATTCACCCCACTATTTTTGGTAAACAATGAAAGTACACCTCCGCTTCATAGAGACGCCAGAGAAATACCCTTTTTGAAAATGAGGCAGCGTAGTGTACTTGGGAGTATATGTATCAGAAGTAATGGTACTTCCGACATGGGGAATAGTACCAATTGCAATATGACATTTGAGATGGCTGCTCAGGAAATGACAGTTCCACTTTATATCGGTGACTCAGTTTATTTCATTTGTGGTTCTAGGGCCTATACTTGGCTACCAGTGAATTGGGGTGGCTGTTGTCATCTAGGTCTTGTGACACCAGCGATGTCTATCAAAAGCACAAAGGAGGTAAATAGAGCCTCCAAAACACTAAGGGGTAAGAGGAGTGTTGATCAAGGAGATACAGTATCAGAGATAGCTGGTGATGTGCTGAAGGCCTTTGTTCCTTGGTATGGCCCTGCCATAAATTCCAGAAATATTCGCAGGTTATCCCGTTTATTGGAAGCAACTGTAGAGGAGACAGCAGGGATTATTGAGAACATCACAGTGGAGCTCAAGGCTGTCAGATTGGTTTCCCTTCAGAACCGGATGGTTCTAGATATGATGTTGGCAGAATGGGGTGGAGTCTGTAGGGTGATCGGGGTGTCCTGCTGCGTGTATATACCTGACTCCTCCACATCAGTTAGGGAAGCTGTCAAAAGACTATATGATATAGGGGCCCAGGCCCATAGTGATGTTGGCTCTTGGGATCCGGCGGGCTCTTTTTGGAACACTCTATCGGCATGGGGTTGGAAGATAGGGATGTTCCTAGTGACCATATTCCTTGTAGTAATTGGGTGCTGTGTTTTCATTAATTGCCTACCCATATGTTGCCAGTGTTTGGGGCGACTGCTGAAACCACCCCAGTCCCTCCAGTGACACTGACTAACGCTCTTATAATGAGGGATATTGTGACTCAACAATTGATGGATATTGATATTTCGGATAACGCCACCTCCATCCCAAATGCAGTAGATTATGTTAATGAACGCCATGAGGCCCACTATAGTAACAGTCGGCCAATATATGAACACATACATTAGAAATTGATAACAATGTTGGACCTTGCGTCCAAAGGGTCGATTGTGGAAATACAGATTTTATAATGGACGTAAGCTCCTCCATTTTATATTTTGCAGCCACCATTTTGTGGTAAGCTTTCCTTAGTCTGTCTCCTCAGCACAAAATAATGTGCTCCTTTCAGCTACACAGAACAATGTGGATACGTCAAAAGACCCCAGAGCATATGTTTGTTCTCTACTTGCTAGCACGCAAGTAGGGCAGGATGTATTTAACAAACGGTTAATGACTCATTTGTATAACATTCCTATTCACTGATATCAAATGTATTACAGCCAGCAAACATAAACTGCTTATGTCTACAAATTATTGTTGATACAGGACGTGCGACCTTTTGTTCCATATCCAGATGATTAATAATGTGAGCGCCTGACTCTGTAACCACAGGTGTGTCTATGTTTATATGTCTGGCACAAGTTATGTATAGTTCTGCTTTATTTCTGTTGACCACGGGATTACTGATGAGTGGTGGGAGTTAGTGAGTAATCCTTATATATATATGTGTTCTGCATGCCATGTATACATATTTCCAGAGGTACTGGTCCTGACTAGTACATGATACCATCCTGGGTTTATTAATCATCCTTGGCAGCTGCTAATTTGTCACATCCATTCCCACCTACGCTTGTTCCAGCAGAAAGATATATAAGGCTGTCTATGACTGTGTAAGTTGTCCACTTCTCTCATAGCCACATGGAGCTGTGAGGTTGTGTACCCGCTTGAGCGAAAAATCTTTTTATGTTACAGTTACCTCCGACTGCTGGTCTTCCTTGTTATAGGCGTACCTGTGGGAGGTTGGAGAAGGACCACTTCCACACTCGCCTGCGCTACCAGATAATAGATATGAAAATTTGGTACCCCAAACCCTCCTCTCTCATATGGCAGCATTAGTGTGTCCCAGCCAATATGAGGTTGCTTCCCGCCCCACACCAGTCGTATCAACATTGTTCGAAGGGCTGAGCAGAAGCTGTTATACAACGGAATTGGGATGTTGTGGAAAAGATATAGAAATTGTGGGAGGACAACCATTTTCTCCATTACCAGGCCATAGTTCAACTGGAGGATACGATCCTTCTCTCTATGTATGTGAATTCCAAGGTATTTAACAGATTCCTCACACCACTTCAATGGATACTCCGCAAGCTTGCCACAGGGTGCCTCTGTCAGCTGGAACACCTCCGATTTCTCCCAGTTAATGCATAAACCAGATAGGGTGCCATATCTTGTCACTTCGCGCAGAAGGGAATCGTACGTATAATATAATATCATCTGCATATAGCGTGAGCAGTAGGGGTCCAATGTTAAACTGTAGGCCTGATGATTGTGCCGCTCTGGCAGGTGGCGCACCAGCGGGTCCAATGCCAACACAAACAATCGAGGGGAAAGCGGGCATCCCTGCTGTGTTCCCCGTGTAATGTGAAACTCGCCTGACAGTGTACCATTAAGGCGTATGCGCACCGTGGGTTGTGTATATAATAATTTAATGACTGCTAGAAAACGGTCCGGCACCCCCAGGTGACCCAGTGTGGCGTACAGAAAAGGCCACTCGAGCGAGTCGAAAGCCTTTTCCGCGTCAAGCAGCACAGCGGCTGCTGGAGCCGACTGTGATATTATATGCAGTGTGGCAAACAACGTACGGAGATTGAGCGCTGTTGATTTGTGAGGAATAAATCCCGATTGAGCGGGCAAGATCAGTTTTTCTACAATTAGGGCTAGTCGCGTTGCTAACATTTTAGCTAGGATCTTAAAATCAAAATTTAAAAGTGACAGCGGTCTTTAAGAACCACATTTCAGTGGATCCTTACTGGGTTTTGAAAGTGGGATTATAACCGCCTCCCTCAGAGTGGGCGGGAGAACACCGGCATCCACCGCTTCTTGGTACACATCTATAAGATATGGTGCAAGGATAGCTGTGTACCTCTTATAAAAGCATCCAGAGAACCCATCGAGCCCCGGAGCCTTAGAGCCGTCCAGTGCGTCTATAGCTTCAATCACCTCGTCCTCCAAGAAGGGCTCAGCAAGAAACTCCTGGTGTGCTTTTTCCATCCATACCAGTGAGATCTCATCTAAGTAGTCACTGTACGCCAGTGGGTGCCCAGTAGCTCTGGAGGTGTACAATGTGGTGTAATATGTGAGCACCTCTCCAAGGATTGCCACATTGCCGGTTATCCGCAAATCATCGCGTCCCCGTCAGCTCAGCTATATATGTCGGTCTGCGGGACTGCTGCATTAGTCTGGCAAGGGTCCTGCCCGGCCGTTCACCCTCCCCATATTGCCTAGCAATTGCATATTTGCCGAGATAATGTGCCTCTCGTTCTGCTGCTTCCCGAAACTCCATCAGCAGGGCTGCGCGGCATTGCAGACTTGGGGGACCAAGGGGTTGCGCATCCAGTCGGTCAAGCTCTACCAGCTGCGCTTCTATTTTTCTATTCGTGTAAGTGTGCGTATCAGATCCCTGAGTACACCTGCGCTCTTTGATATGCACACTCCCCTGGTGTAAGCCTTAAACGCCTCCCATAATGTGGCCTTGGATGTCACCGTGCCCACGTTCAATGTAAAATTTTCACTTATCACAGCGCTCAATTCTGATGCGAAAACCGAATACTGTGTCTCTCAGGGCCATGTCAGGGAATCTCCATGGTCATTCTACCCCCCCCTGCGCGTGGAACTCTCAGCTGTAGTACGACAGAGGAGTGGTCCGACAGTGTGCATGGGAGGTGGTTCACTTTGCTAACCCATAGCGCCACCCCTGTCGAAAGGCACCAGTAATCCAACCGGGTCCATGTGTTATACGGTGCCGAGTAGTGCGTGTACCCATCCTGACTGGGGCTGTGGTGCCTCCACGCATCCACCAGCCCATAGCTATCAATGATATCTAGCAACACCCTCCTTGCCCTGGGCTTTGTATCTGCTGTGGTTGCTGTGCTGTCATGCGTTGGGTCTAGAAGTAGGTTAAAATCCCCACCCAGGCAGATTTGGTCTGCCCCCATTCGCTCAATGTGCATATGAATGGAATCAAAGAAACCAGGGTCATCGACGTGTGGTGCATAAATGTTTACAAGCAATATTGAGTGTTCAAGCAAGCATCCCTAGACCAGTAGATATCGCCCCCCTGCATCACGATACACCTCCACCTCCCTGAACGTCACCCGTCTATGTATCAATATCACCACCCCCATTGCATACGAGCTATATCCAGCAAAATATCAATGCACATCCCCCAATTACTTGCCAGTGGAGACTTTGCTGAAGGCGCCAGGTGAGTTTCTTGTATAAAAGCAATGTCCACCTGGTGGCGGTGCATATAGTTGGTTACTTGCTTACATTTGCGGGCATTATTAAGGCCCCTTACATTCCAGGACATCAACACAACATTAGCTTCTGGGTGTACCTTATTAACCATAACCTATATATTTGTTAATAAACGTGCCTGCATCTTAATTACTATTTCTGCACTGTACTTGAACATCTCGACTAAGCCATATTGCCAACAATTGCTTGATCACTTGATTTCCCACCACCCACCTCCCATCCCCCATACCAAACTTCAGGGGAAAATCTCAACCCCCAACAACTAAGTTAGAATTTAAATGAAAAAACAGCAATATACTATACTGCGCCAACTCAAACAGGTGCATCCGCACTCGGGGGTGGCAACGCCACGCCGCTTTCCCATTGTACTTGGCACATATGCGACTGAAGGAATGTATATAGTCCGTTCCCGGGGAATGTCCACAGCAACCCAAACTTGTTATGCGGGAGCCTGATCCAGGCATTGCAACATGTGCACAGTCACAAGACTGCTATTGTCTGTTTAAGGGACAAATGATTTGTTTAACTAGCCGAGAAGAGATCCACACTTGCACCTGAGTCCGGAATGTTCTGTGAATGCTGTGAGGAAGGCGTTCTTCGCTGCCGCCCTGACTTGGAGTAGTTCTGACATAATTCCTGGGCCTCATGGGGAGAGTCAAATATTCGGGACCATCTGTCCACATCCACCTATAGCCGTGCAGGATACAACATCCCATAGCGCAGCCCCAGCATTCGGAGATTCGTCTTTACCCCGGCATATTTTCGTCTTGCTTCCTGCACCATTGCAGTGAAGTCCGGGTATAGAGAAATAGATGACCCTTACCACTCTAGCTGGCCCTTCTCTCACGCCATCCTCAGGGCAGTGTCCCTGTCTCTGAAGTTAAGCAGACGAGCTATGATAGGCCTCGGCGGGCAGTCTGGGTTCGGCCGCGGCCCAAGAATGCGGTGCGCACGCTCTACTACAAATGTAGCAGTGAAGGACTCCACTCCAAAAAGATCAGTGAGTAATGTTTCCATAAACGGGTCCAGCCACCCAGTGTTGGTGGATTCGGGCACTCCCATTACTTGTATATTATCACGCCGCCCCCTTGCCTCCGAGTCTTCATTCTTGATTGCGACTGACTTAAGGAGTTTCTCCATTTGTACAGTACGGTGTCAGATCTGTGACTGGGGGTTAGTGTCTGAAAAGTTTCAGTGCTCCGTCCATCATCTCCTTGTGTTTGCTTTGTTCGCCCTAAGTTGGCGGGATATGCCCAGACGTGGGTCCCTTGCTCACTTTGCCACTGGATTCAAGCTAGCCTGGCTGATGAGGGCTGTTAGCCCGAAACCGGTCCCAGGATGCTTGTGTCCGGTCCAGGGAAGACGTGGCTTGGCAGTTGGGGCTGGACTGTTCCCATGAGGCACAGGGTCAAGACTGATTTGCATATAGCTGGGTCTGAACTGGGGTGGTGAAGTGAGCTAAAGAACGATGATGGATTCAACCCAGATCTGTGACTGGGGGTGAGTGTCTGAAAAGTTTCAGTGCTCCGTCCATCATCTCCTTGTGTTTGCTTTGTTTGCCCTAAGTTGGCAGGGTATGCCCAGACGTGGGTCCCTTGCTCACTTTGCCACTGGATTCAAGCTAGCCTGGCTGATGAGGGCTGTTAGCCAGAAACCGGTCCCAGGATGCTTGTTTCCGGTCCAGGGAAGACGTGGCTTGGCAGTTCGGGCTGGACTGTTCCCATGAGGCACAGGGTCAAGACTGATTTGCATATAGCTGTGTCTGAACTGGGGTGGCGAAGTGAGCTAAAGAACGATGATGGATTCAACCCAGATCTGTGACTGGGGGTGAGTGTCTGAAAAGTTTCAGTGCTCCGTCCATCATCTCCTTGTGTTTGCTTTGTTTGCCCTAAGTTGGCAGGGTATGCCCAGACGTGGGTCCCTTGCTCACTTTGCCACTGGATTCAAGCTAGCCTGGCTGATGAGGGCTGTTAGCCCGAAACCGGTCCCAGGATGCTTGTTTCCGGTCCAGGGAAGACGTGGCTTGGCAGTTCGGGCTGGACTGTTCCCATGAGGCACAGGGTCAAGACTGATTTGAATATAGCTGTGTCTGAACTGGGGTGGCGAAGTGAGCTAAAGAACGATGATGGATTCAACCCAGATCTGTGACTGGGGGTGAGTGTCTGAAAAGTTTCAGTGCTCCGTCCATCATCTCCTTGTGTTTGCAGTACGGTGTCAGAACCAGCTGCACCAGCTGTGCTCGATCCACCTCCCTCTGCCATTTTTTCTTGCTGAGTCGCTGCACCGTTGCCTGGTGGCTTAAAAGGGAGGGTGCTTTGTTTGGGGTCTTTCCGGCCCATGCCACAGGCCAGTGGTTCCGTCTGGCCGGCCGTGCAATTCTTTCCCCCTCTCAGGCCACTCCGTCCAATACCAGGCCAACTGTGCCAGTGGTCGAGGCCTACCAAGGCCTAGGAGTCTGCTGCTGTGTTCCTTCGTCTGCCGAAGGTCATTCACGACCAATAGTGTCCTTTGGCATGTATTACTGGATGGGGGGCCTTGCCCAAATGACATCGAGGGCATCTCAGCAGGGGGTGCAATGATGACATACAGCAGGCGGCCGGTCCCCAGGCTCGAAGCGGACCCTATCACCACCGGGCCCTCGGGGAACGACTGCGGGACTCGCGAGGAAAAGACCTGTGTACTCTGGTTGCACCCCACCACTTCACCTTACCCCGCCTTCTGCTTCAATCAAGCTAGAACCTCAGCAATCACTTGCGGGCGCGCCGGGGCGCGGGGTGGCTCCTGCTACCAGAGTCCCCGGCTTCATGCATGGCCGCAGGCCGCGACTTGCGCAGGCTCTGCACACCGGTGCCGATCCACACTGTGACCGGCCACAGCCCTGTGTTCCGCTCTGGCTACATCAATGCCGCTTCTCACAGCACCTCCAGGCCAGCTAGTGCCGTAATTGTCCCCCGGGCAGGCATATCGACGAGGGTTTGCGGAGGAGCTCCAAGCCTACGCGGCCATTACTGTCGGCGGCTTGACCACGCCCAACTCAATATTTTGTTTAAACACCGGTTCGCTGTACATCGCAGATGAGAAGGCAGTATGTGAGTCCTTAATCGCTGTGTTTACCAAATGCAAGAGGCAGCCATGTAATTATTATCCCAGTTTGGCTGCATTCTGTATTTCTCTGCATTTTGGATTAGGGTCTTTTATATAGGTAAATAGTAGGTTTTATTGTTTTTCCCTACCTATTAGCACTTTATTAAAGTGGTAATAGGTGCAGAAATGTATTTATATGTTTCTAAATATTTTCACAGCAGTTTAAGGAGTACTGCGCATTTGTTTAAATATGAATGTAAGTAGCGTAGTAATTTGTAGGTATTACCGCAGTCATTTGTACATTTTGTGCAAATATAAATATGTTAAAAATCAAAAATACACTATGGTACACTATATTTCATCATCATCAAATAGCTTTATTCGACGTTTTCAGTCATAAAAGCACACAGTTATACACAAAACATTAAAAACAATAAAACACCATTGGATAATGCATAAAATACCATAAAACGTTAATTACAATTATAATTCATGACATTTCTTCAATATATATCGAAAAGAAACTCACGCTGAACATACCATAAATTTCGAGACCCAAAAACATTTTCCTGTCTAAAGGCTGCAATTAATAAAATATTTACCAAAATACATAGCTTTAATGACAACCGACTTTAAGTTCATAGTAATCTTATTGACCCCCCACAATAAAACTATACGATACACCCATCCTGCCTATCAATTCAGTATCTTATTCTAAGCCTTCTAAAATCACACATCAATTTTTCGTTGCGAACAAGCCCTGATTATCCAAGCCCACCCCAGGAATTTAGCCATTGCTATGGCTATTGCTTCCTTTGTGTCACTTCTTAATATTCTGACTGCTTGATTCGCACCTCTTAATCCCAGCAACTTACATATAGGGCGCAACCAGGCCCGGCGTGGGGCATGGTAACCTGCACATTCAAACAAAAGATGGCCCATTGTTTCCTTTTTAATCATACAAACTGGGCACAGCTCAATATGTGCATTAGACCACTTGTTTGTGAAAACTCTTATAGGCAAAGTACCTATCCTGAACTGAAAATACAGTTTCCGCTCTAGGGGTTTAAGAATGCAGTCCCAATAATATTCAAGCTTCGGCGTAGATTTATGCTCTAGAAAAAATCCCGTTAGGGATGAGGGCTCAAACCTGGCTTCCGTACAGTTAAGGACCTTTTCCCAATATTTAGCCTTTAAAATCTTTTTGGATGGGAAAACATTATTTTTCGGGTCCTCCCATAATTGGCTCATGCCGAGTTCCACCAGAGATCGTTTTAACTCCCTGAGCCATTTTATCTGGTGCTGCGTGTCTGCCTTAATTACGTCTAAAAATCCAGCTGCATAATCTGCTAGTTCTGGGGTGGACCACAGCCTGCGCCAATACAAAAGAGGGCGAATTTTTACTAGATGGACTATAGGCTTCCTACACTATATTTGTAAAATAGGGGGAAGAGGGCAATTTTTGTCGGGCAAGAAGAAAAAGAGCGGTGGGGAAAAGGACAAACATGATCTTCTTTAAAACGTAGAGGAGCTGAGGAGGAGTCGAGCAGGGACCAGTTGGGAGAGAGGTCGGTGAGGCTGGAGAGGTGACACTGCTCTTCACCGCTCACTGGTGACCGCTCCTTGAGCCCACAGTTTTCATCACTCTACCGTCATATAGGGAGATTGTATCAGCGCTGGGCAGCAGGAGTAGCAAGAAAGGAAGTGCAAGGCAGCCCAGCATGATAGTGAAGTGAGTGTGTGCCGGGCCCATGATACACTAGGCACAGCAGCCACGACCCAGAGATCTGACTATACATTAACACTCTAAACAACTAATCTCCAGTTAGAGGGAATGGTGTACCAACAATGAAATGGTTAGAATATGTTCAGAAGTTATACACAGATGTTGATGCCTCAGTCTGCCATATAGACATCTACATGTGACAGGACCTAGGGACTGAAGACGAGAAGCATATGTCTATGGTCTTCAGTCGAGCTTCTGTCCATAAAGCCATCAAGACCAATAAGGCGCAAAGTCATAATGGTCTACTGAGTGCACTCTTTAAGGAAGATACAAACTTCTCAGCTGACTTGCTCACCTCCTTGTATTTGGACTGCTTCCAATCCGCAGAGGTCCTGCATTATCCAATTCATAAAAAGAAGAGCAATGTCACACTAGAAAATTATTGGCTAATTGCGTTAATGGGTGTTGAGGCCAAAGCCTACCAAAAAATGTACTTCATCAATTTGAGGCATGGGCGGGCGAAGCAAAATAATACCATTTTATCAAACTGGCTTTAAACAACATTCCTCCACCATTGATAACATTGCAGGCTTGTCATATCTGGCCTACTGTGCCACCCTTCCATCTCGGCTGCATCTCTTTATGTGCTTCATGGACTATTCCACTGCTTTTGAAGTTGTTGATTCTAAGAAACTCTGGACAAAGCTAGCAGAGTGGGGTTTTCCCTCCACCCTACTCCGAGCAATTGTCTCTCTCTAGTCAGACATGTGGGTTCACGTTAAAACTGGCAAAGAAAATCCTGCTACAAAGCTAATCTCGTCCACATGGGGTCTAAAACAAGGGTGCATTCTAGCCTCAATGCTGTTCAATCTCTACATCACAGACATTGGTCACTCATTGGCAAAGGCAAACACAATCCCACCAAAGATTGACTTCACCAGGCCTCTTAAGACCCAATATGTGGACGAATTGCTCATTCTGGATCACACAACAGTGGGCCTAAGGCGCACTCTTAGTGAGCTCCACATCTATAACATAGCCACCAAGTTGGTGGACAATTCAGAAAAAACAAAAGTGATGGTTTCCAGAGTTGAATTTTGGCCACTGTATATTATTCTTTAGAGTGGAGTTCTGGCCAAATTCCACCAATTGTCGAGAGGCAGAATTTTTCTTCTCCGAGGCTTTAGAAAATATGAGCTAGAGAGTCAGATTTGGCATCCCCCAGCATGATTTTCTAATGCAGATGGTCACAGATGGTCATGAGCATTCGTGTTCAAGGGGTTGCGGTTCAAGTAAATTTCCTGCAGCTTGAGTAGATTTTGTACTCTGGCATTAGCAACCGCAAATCGAATAGCTGCATGTTCTTGCACAATGCATGGTTCCGTTCACGCAGATTTTCAGCAATGCTCACGCTATCCATGCTAAATTGCAGCATGAGCTGCATATTTTCCGCCTATTAGTGGATCTCCTTGGAATCTCGCAGAGGTTTTATGAACCTCCTCAGAATTCTGCAGAGTGAAACTCAGCGAGTTCCACCCACCCCTAGTTTTCAGCACCTACAAGAACAAGAGGAATCTAAGATGGGGTTTGGAAACAAAACTGTCTCCCAAATATCTAATTACAATTACCTTCTGGATCTGGTTCACAGGCAAGCCCAACGCTCATCTTAAACACATTAGCAGGAAGGGCCAGGCAGCCACATTCACCTTATGCAGACTATATCATCAACTATACTCACCATTAGCAGAGGCTATATTGTGAATCACGCAAGCAAAGTTATTATCCAACCTTTATTATGGAGAACATGCCTATGCATGGACATTTTTGCCCATACAGCACAAGTCTCAGAGTAACGCCTACAGAACGTTGTTCTATCTCCCAAAATACACCAACCGTTCACTGCTTCCCCTGGAGTTTGGCATGAATGGGCACAACTTTGAATACAAGGCTATCTTCCATAAATAATATTATACCATTCAACAAGCGAAACCAGACACCTTAAAAAGGCCGTCCAAGTAATCTTTACCGTTTCGACCAATTCATGCTCTTAATATCTTAGAAAGGCAGCCTTAGACCTACGTTGGAAGTCCTCACTGTTCCCTACTCGAGCAGAAACTACTCAGAGGAAATAGGTTGCATTGCATTTTTTTCAAAGAAGGCTGACTTAGCAACTGTGCATTAGCATTAGCATAACATATGCCCCCCAATTATAAAATCATACGGGGAAATGAGAATGCAACCAAATTTAAAGACAGCATTAAGCAAGGAGACTAGGCCCTGTATTCAAATGCGACTTATTGTCCTTGTAATCAATGAGTTTCACTCTGATTGGGCATCAACATCTGGCAGCAGGCCCTGTAGATTCTGTGAATACAGAAGAAAGCCCTTGCTGCATGCTACACTTTCTTAAAAACAATGTTCATGTTGAACAGAGTCTTCATATGTAATGATGTGCTGGAATTTTGTATGACTACCACAGTTCCCATATATTTGGCACGCTTTGTGAAATTCATCAAGAACATTTCCACTGCCATCAGCCTGAGTAGGACCTGAACACCCAAATCATTGTCCCTGCAGCAGGACTGCCATTTTATATTTATATTATTTCACTTTTATTGCTTTCTTGGCTTGGAGGCTTTTGTCACAGAATTGCACTTCTTTGGGGTTCCTCTGCTTACATGCTTTTATTTGGTTTTATTTCCTTACTCGATTTAAGGTGACCAATTGTATCAATTTTCATTAACTGACACAAAGAAAACATAGTCATTCATACATTGTTTTTAAATATATAGAAACTTATAAATGGTTTTCCATACCTATTACCACTTTAATAAAGTGGTAATAGGTAGAGAAAAGTTATCATATCTAATACTTCCCTATATTTAAAGCTGTAACAGAACACAGCCAAAGTGTATCTAAAGGCAACTTGGCTGCTTTTTACTTTTGTAAAGGCACTCAATCACATAATGACTTGTCATCGCTATGTATCGTGGTACTCCTGTGAAATCTGTGAAATACTGTTACATTTTGTGAAAGTACAGTGACAACAGATATCACTAAGATAAAATGCTTTATAACTTACAAAAATACTCACCCTACTTACCTGTAATACCAAAACGGATCATCTATACACCATAATCTATAACCCTGCCAAATTTAATTCAATTCTGTCTAGCTGTTTGCATGCTACACATGACCCAAAACTCTATGTGAAATGCATTGGTGAACAAAACCTGTTTTGGGAGTGCACTTTTATCTTTACACCCCCGCTACAAATCACTGCATAAACTTTCCATCCTCTGCCATGGAGAACAAGCAATAGGTCTGGAAAGTGTTGTGGTGAGTTGTCAAATGGAGGCAAAGTTATTATCACATATAAATCTGAGGAATTCCTATCTCTGGCAACCCTAACCATAACTACAGAATGGATACCGCGACTCTGAAATATATATATATAGATAGATGATAGACAGACAGATAGATTGTTATATAGATAGATAGCTGGATAGATAGATAGATAGATAGATAGATATTAAATTATATCTTAATATATGTTTTTATAATATATGTTCATGTTTACATGTTTATACAAAAACGTGCAATTAACAGAAAGAGTGAAAAATACTAAGCCATTATTAATGAGGAAACATTTGCGGGTTACCATTTCTTTTCAATTGAGCAATGAGCAGCACCTTGGAGGGTGCTGGGATTCAGAGTAAGTAATTTGAGTGCCTGCCATCTAATTGTCTCACATGTTGAAACTAATACTATGATATCTGGAATGTGCTGCCAGGGGCTCCCTCAGATTAATGGATTTTTATATAGTGGCAAAAGAATTATATAATGAGATTTTTAATGAGATACATTTTAGACTGCAATAGTAATTGAGAATATAATTGTGTTGGTGCTTATCTAATACACTTGTCATGTCTAAGTTGCAGGTTGTGCTTTAATTACGTTCTTATGTATTTCTTTTTTTGGGTAATATAACACTGTGGAAGAGCATATGATCAAATTAATGGCTTAGTTCCCTGAATCTGAAATTGAATCACCTGCTTACACATTATAGGGAAAAGGTTGTATGATTTTAAGTTAATCCTTTTTAATTGAGATTGAGTCCATGAGGGGAATGATGTAACTGTGTGTTCTAATTAGCTAGAATTGATAGAATATGCTTTCACTCTTTGTACAAATGCAAAAACAATTGATGGACAGAATGCAGAACAATGTCATACATTCACCCCAGTACAGAGATCTGGGCCTAAATCCATCGTTTTTTTGCTCACCATGCCATTCCAGTTTGGACCCAGCCATATGCAAATCAGTCTTGACCCTGCGCCCAATGGGAATAGTCCAGCCCGAACTGTTCACTCTTTGTACTGCATACCTTTTTAAGATGAACTTTAAGGCAAGCTCAGCCTTATCTCAGGGCAAGCGTATTTATGAGGTATAAATAGAAACATTTAGGATGCATATGTCCTCATGAGCATTTCATTGTCAAATAGTTGTCTAGGCAAAGCTGCATGCTCCAGCAGAAATGATGAAATACTGATGATGGTATACACATCGGGCCCCATTAACAAAGGTAAACTTGGACCAAAAGTATAAGTTTAGATCTAAAGTCTAAGTTTAGACCTAAAGTCTAACTTTACATGTAGTAAACTAACTAGTTAACTGTTTAACAAATTGTAGTGAGTGCAATGCATAGTGTCACTTATTTACAGTAAGGTGACAATCACATAGTATGAAAGGTAGTTTTGGTTTCAAATGAAGGTTGCTGCGATTCCATTGTGCTCATACAGTTTCAGTCTTTAATTAGAGTGTAGTATCCACACATTATATTAACTCCGTTCTGGAAGAGAGGATTCTTGAATTTTGGAGAACTTTTGAAGACATCACCCCTCATAGGCTGAATGATGTCTAAAACATTGATGATTCACATACAAGAAACACAAACATTACTTTTTCCCACAAATACTCCATAGAACTTTGGTTGAAGAACCAAGAGGTAAGAATTTGGTAATTTGAAAGGCAGTTTTTGTTTAATTTTAAGGTTGCTGTCATTGAATTCCGCCCATAAACGTTCACTCTTTTAATAGACAGTATAGTGTCCCGATGTTACATTAACTACTTCATGAAAGATAATAGCTGTAGTAGTACAAGTTCTTTCAGAATTTGAGATTTGCCTAGCTTTGAAGTTTATAATTTCAGTTTCCAGTTTAGATCCATCTGCTCTGCATCACTGTAACATTAACATAAGTTATGTCTCAGTTCTCTGTAGATAGAACATAGATATAAGATCTAATCTACATTTTGGGCGGGACATATTTTGGATTGTGTGTTTAATCAATCTGTCAAAAGGCACAGTTTTGCAATCTGGTAGTGTTAAGTACAGAAATCGCTCAGAATTTATTTGAGTGGTGGATGTAAATGAGCAATCTTCATAGTCACAGTTCCATTTATAACTCAGTCCGAATAAGTAATCAATATGTACTTCTTCTTCTTCTTGTACTCCAAGGATGACCATTATAAATTCTTGTGCATCATGTTGAGTGTTCAAAGTAAATATTAATGCGCCACTACATATGTCTCGAATGCCTGAAGCAGAATGTATTACAGATCTGTCACTGGGTAAATGTTGGAGCAAATGATACAGTGCACAACACAATCTCTTATCTGTTTTTTGTTCAATTTGATTTACAACATTTGCATAGCAGTTGACACCTGAACTGTTTTCCGGCTGGTATCCTACAATTTCTCCCTCATTTTACAGTTTTGTTCTTCTTAACACCCTCTAGCTCCTGCTGGTCTGCTTTCTTTTCTTGAACATCAGTTGAATAGGATACTGACCTAAATAAGTAGTGTGTAGACTTCTTAACCAATTGTACTCTCTTACACAGCTTTTATCAGCGCTAATTTTCATATAATCAAATTGAACAAAAAACAAACCAGGCAATATTCTACATACTGCTACATACAACATAACTTCTTTAAATACTGTAACTCCAATATTAATAAAAGCTGTCTACTCTTAAACCTCGAGATTTATGGATAGTTGCAGTACATGCTAGAGACACTGGAAACTGTTGCCGCCGTGCATATAAGTACTTCACAAGCAAAAAACGTACAATACATCAGTCAATCTGATCAAATTTTATGTAACCCTGGGCGTAATTCGCATAGTAGCGCTACGCGTAGCTACACAAAGTTTACTTCGCACTACACGAGCTACGCGTAGCACTACGCGAACTGCGTAGTGCGGTAGGAAATGCTGTTCGCAATGATTGCACAGTGCCGGATGCTTGTCCGTACTGTGCAATCATTGCAAACGGCATCTTGCACAGTGCAAGCGGTCGTTTTCTGCCGCTCGAGTAGATTTGTACTCCAGCTGCAGTTTTCTCAATGCGGACTGGTAGTTTCTCATCGCGAGCGGTCGCGAGCATACGCGACCACTCGCAATGAGAAACCTGACCTCCCCGCGTTGGGAATCTCGCCAGGAGGTTTATTTTCCACGCTCGCGATCGGCAACTTGATGTTGCTGATCACGAACGAGGAAAAAGTCTCGCCAGGATGTCATTTTGCTCGCTCGCGGTCGCCAACTTTACGTTGAGGAGCGTGAGCAAGCAAAAAATGCCCGCTACGCTACGCGTTTTTGCACTGTGCTACGTACAATTCGCGTAGCGCGTAGTTGCGCAAACTACGCGAGCGTAGCATAGTTTTCCGCCCAGGCCTAATTTTATGGCTAAGTTCTCAACCTCATCCCTATTTGGAAAATTAATCAAATCAATAACTTTGCGCCTAGTACCATTTACTAACCCTTCTTCCACATTTAAATAGCACCGTAAAATCACATTTTGCTCACGCGTAAAAACTTCTCTAATCGTTCAGTCCTCAACACAGACTTCTCCAAAGAATACAAATTTACTTGTAGTTTCTCAGTTGATAGCATTGTAACTCTCTGGTGTTCCATTTTATCGTTAGCTGTAATTTCCAAAATATCTTCTCTCTCCAGCTTCAATAATTGTTCATTGAAGTTGCAGCACTCTTGAAGTGTACGCATTAAAAAGACTATGGATTTGTCTTTTTCAATGAAATTGTACATTAGTTGTGCTGCTGTGTTGTCACATGAAAATAGTTCCTTGGTAAGTCAACTTTCCAAAGCACATTTTTCCTCCTCTGTCAGAACTCCTACCCTAATGTCCTTCAGGATATCTCTATCTTCCACATCAGATGCTTGACGCATATTCTTCATTAGTTCCTTGTATTCAAAGTTTAGCCAAATATTCACATTGCCAATACTTCCCAAAGAATGTCTTGTTTCATTACGGGGTGTCTTGAAAATAGGCTGTCCTTTTACTGGGGTAAGTTGCAGTAGGTCACCAAAGACAATTAAATGCTTTCCTCCAAACACCACATCATACTCTGTTTTTAAAATCAGCTGCATTCTTAAGTGTACGAAGACAAGCGTTAAGTACAAATACATGCTCACATCATCGATGATTAAAAGCTTCAGTTTCTGCAATACTCTTGACACTTCATTACAAGCTTCTCCAGATAACTTCTGATATTCCAGTTTATTGTCATGTTCAACAGGTAGATTAAGTAGGCAGTGTAACATAATTCCTTTAATGTTGTGTGCAGCTAATCGAGTTGTTTAATCTGTAGGTAAGCAGTGGGATCTTTAATTAGAAAGTTTTTTCCCAGTGCCGGCTTGTTCACTAATGTATAGTAGAACTGGCTTAAATGAAGAGCACTCACATTCTGTCTTCGCGTGCAGAAATCCATGCTCTATTATATCTTTTACTTTGATATACATTTCCTTCTGTTCGTAATTCAGTTGTGCTACTAAATGTTTCAAATCAACGCTCTCCTTCTTGCTTGTTGCATTGCAGTCTCCACCTCACTCATGGCTATGGCTGCTTCATTTTGAATAACTAGCTCTCCAAGTGTATCTTGACTCAGTGGTACAGATGTTTGACTGCTTAATGAACTCTCCTTAGCTACCTCAGCAGCAATGGTTTCTTCCTGTTCAATCTCATCTTTCAACATTTACAAGCAGTTTGAAAAGACTGGACACTGAATGCTGTCTTTTACAGTATTTAAATAGTCTTCATAGCAGTTGTAGTGTCTAAGTAGTCCTGATTCAGCATGTCAAGGCTTGAGCAGTTGCAGAGCAGCCAAATAGAAAACCTCTCTTCTGTCTGCAGATTGGCAACTCAGTTTTCAGTGGTTAATTGCATTTCCTTTGCTTTGTCTCACCAAACAACCGTCACATCCAACTATCACATATTTCCTTTCTTCCATGTTTTCTTTTACATTACTTTTATATCTGTAGTGTTGAAATACTTCATATAAGCACATGTTGTCTAGGTGTCGACTCCTTCTGGGATTGTACGTATCCAACATATTTGACTTCACAATATCTCTGCTTTCTGGGTCAAACTCTGCTAGATACTGAATTTCTGGGAAGACTTCAACACTCTATTTCATTCGCTTGCAAGATGTAGACTTACCAAAATATTTACCCTTGACTTCGAGAACAAACTGGCCGAGCTCAACTGATCCAAGAACTTATAGGACCCTATCTCTCTATGGGAGAGAATTTTGAAGCTGAAGCTGTACAATTTCTTGGTAAGACTTGTTTCTGCAGAAATCTCCTACCACATCTCCTTCATCTCTGACTGCTCTTATTTTGAAGAGATGTAACGAGCAACAGCGATGGAGATGTCTGCAACAAACTGTATATTCACGTTCACATTCCACATTATTAGAATGACTGGATTATAGTCATTAATATACTTTGAGGCTTCTGTTCTTCTCAGGTTGTATGTGTTTTTCAGTGATTTTCGTGTTAGTGTATGCCTTACTGCAGACAAAAAGCTGTTTACTCTTTCTTCTGAAATGATGGGTCGTGGGAATCCAAAATGACATCTTATATAACATTTTCCTATTCATCTGTATTTTTAGCTAGAATACTTTGCACATCTGTGACTTTGAATGTGCAGAACTTGTTGTCTCAAGTCCTTTTTGCCACCGTCTTTTGGGATGGCACATTTCACCTACTCTTCTATAAAAGACAGACTCATCACTCTCTGTTCCAAATTTTGGCGCATCATTTATCCATAGCAACATGCAAATATGAGGATCACCTCTTGCTTGGCACTCTTTCCATCAAAAGAAATCAGTTACTTTGTTCTTTTGTTGCAGATGAATGACAGCATAGCTTGAATTCTGTGGTTAAAATATCTGCAAACATTAGCTGATCCAAGGTGCAAAGTTCACTGTGATGTCTTTAATGTTCGAGTTCACTTCTCTCAAAAATTCAAGAAGGTCATGGCAGGTGTACCTAGCACAGCTGAGTGTCAGAAACCAAGCAGGTGCACCCAGATTTATCAACATACATTTCAGTTCTTTATGATGGTGATACCAATACTAGCTGGTGCCAAGTTGGCACGCCATCAAATTAATTATTCTGTATTCTACGTTTTCATCCTTTGTCGAGCTTTGTCAATGAATTCCTTTGCAGAGAGATTTTGAAGACTAACCCTTGTCTTTAGTATGTGGTTGACAGCATATGAAAGCCCAGACAAGTCACACTCAAACATAAGATGAAATTTGTAGGAATATACTGCCGAAATCTTGGATCCTCTGAGTATAGTCTGAGTATAGACCATTACTCAACTGCTGATATCTGTACAGGGTTGTCAGCATAGCAGCCACCTTCTCCAGTTGAAAACAGCTGTGGAAAACAGCAAGCTTCTAAACATTTCTCCCATACACTCATGAGAGCTCCTTTTGCTTGATTTATTTAAAAGAGATCAACAGCATCACTGATTACTTCTTTAGAATGCAGAGGATGGATGCTCTAGTAATTGTAAATCTCGTCTGATCTGGATCGATCCACTTTTTCAATCTGTCCACTTGATGGTGATGTTTACATCCTCTACATATGTCACATCTTGAACAACACCAACATTTTCATACTAAACATTATTTTATCCCCGGTATAATGTCACTTTTTTGACTTTACTAATATCCACTAACTTTCGCCAGATTATTTTTTTCTTCATAGGCACATAATTTACTAGAATGACAACTGGTTCATAATACTCTCGGTGTACACCAACAGTTTCAATATTCTATTTAAAAACTAAGGTAAGTATATGGCTCTTCCTTTAAGGCCTTTCTGAAGGTCAGTTGGTGACAGTTTTCCTGTCTTAGGCTCCATACGAACTATAGCCTGAAATGGTTGTACGCATTGTATGAGAGTGGATTTATAAACATTTAAAATTCGTACTTCTTGTGGAATAGATACTAATTCTAACTAGTTTTGTTCTGCTCTAGCAGGCATTTTGTCCTCCTCTAACTTATCATAGCACTACTTGCATATAACTTGCTGTGTGCACAAATCAAAGCGTTCCTCTACAAATAAATATACAGCAAATTCTTGCCACTTAGCTCTATTCTCCTGTTTAGTTTTAGAAAATACAACTACATTGCGAGTTTGGCTTTTGTAGTGAATGCATGGAAAACAAATACAAACATAGTTTGGTTTCTCTGAAAAAACTCTGTTAAACTTTGTAATCTCTTGTATAACATTATCAGTACTAATGCCTGTCTCCTATTCTTCCACACCTCCAGGAAGCAATTATTCATTATCCCTAGACTCTTGTTCAGGACCAAGGAAATGCAACTGAACAACTTCACAAACTTTTTCTACCTATGCTACTGTTACATGCAAAAGAGCGCTATGTATTTCTCCTAAACATAGTGCAGGAGTTTTCACATAGCAAAGTCTTCAAACTAAATTTCGCATTTTACAGTGGTGAACAGCTAACATTCTGAAATGATGAAAGGTGCTTTGGCACACTTTCTTTGATAGATAGACATGCTAGTGAATGTCCCTGTAAGTTACAATAGTTCCTCACTTTGCATGGATCTTATCCTTGCAAAATTGCAATTTTCTGTTTCAAACTTCTGCATGGACACTCACGTGAGAATGTTATCAATATATCAATTGATTCCTGCAGAACACTGAAATTACTGCTACAGATCCACTTATATACAGGGGCCTGTTTATGTCTTCCCTGCTCCTGTTCAGCTATCACTTCCTCATCATTTATAGGAACCATCTCTTTTGGAATGAGAATAACATCCTTCACCTCATAACATCGACCAGTTGTTTCAACTGCATGCAATAATGTGTTCTCTTGGAAGTAGCTTTCTTCATTAAAGAAAGGCTCAGTACTAGATGCATGTTTTCATTCACATCTGAAGATTTTACTAAAATTAGTTTTAGTCACAAATCTTTTTTTCAGACTTTTCCTCATCATACACAGCACTGTTGTATCCAGCGTTTTCATTTTGTTCACTATTAAGATAAATAGTTTTTGTTTCAAGGCAAATGCTTTATCTGCTACAGTTTCTATGTGTTGTTTTCTCTTGTAAGGTGCTGTTCTTCTCTTATACTGCTTTATATTTCTTTACAAATTTTGTATTACCCTACTTCTAGACATTCTTCTTTTTATGTCTTTGTACTGTTTCTGCCTTGCTGTCAGATGAGTTGTTTGTTTAGAGCATTTTCCACTTTGAACAAAATGTACTGCTTTTTGTTTCTGAGTTGTTGGTAAAGTTTTCTTTCTGTTCACATCATTTTCTACATTTTTCTTACTACTGTTTTAAGAAACTGCTTACTTTTCTTACCAGCAGATTTTTCCCCAGTACATTCTCTCCACCATCTGCTTTTTTGTTCTGAGTTTTTTCCAAGTAGTACTGTTTCTTTTGTGCTTTTCTCCTCTGCTCCTTGTTTGTGATGTTAAACTCTTATGTTTGAACCCAAGTAGATATCTGAAAACAAAATATACAATTTATGTTCTTTACTTCAATCAACTAATATTGTACAAATATATGATTATATTAGTTATTCATACCATTCCAGAGCTACAAAAGTTACCACATCTACTCCCTGTCAAAGTACATGTCTTACTTTTAGTACATAGGACCTTGTCCTATGATCTAGCAATAGCCTACCTTAGTAGTGACTTATATGTAGTGGATAGAAAATCTAAGGTTTACAAGGAGTTTTAAATGTGAAGTCAGCGCAGCAGTAAAACTGCACACACAGGCTCTACAACAGCAGGCCTGAGACATGATAAAAGGGTTACTTGTTTGCATGGGTGAGTTATTAGTGTCAACTCCTCAATACATATCTGATTGCTTGTCTCAGTCCCTACTTGGGTATGTAATTGGATATTTAAAGAAGTATTTTGGTATATATGACAGGCTCTCAGAGTGACTCTATGGGTCTCTAAATGTGTAAAGGTCTAAATGGATTGGTTGCTGGCTATGTTACAGAGTATTGAAGTATGCAACTGTGTGTGCAACTGCCTCCATTAGGCCTTGTTACATAAGAGTGTGTGTGTGAGTGAATGTTGAGGTGCCTCTGTCACTGTCTGACTGGCTTTGTGAGTGGCTCTATCCTTTTGTAGTTCAAGTGTGACTGTGAGACTAGATGTATAACTGAACATATGGGTCTGTAAGGGCACATCAGTCATGGAAACTTGAAAGTATATATATTACATTAAGCACATAGCTCACTCCCTGTGGCCTACCTACAGCCTATTTTAGGTGTGAGTTATATATAGGACAAGAGGACTTTAAGACTTGAGAACATGGTTTAAATATCAAGTTGGCTTACCAGTAAAACAGCACACAGGCTCCACATCAGTTGGCCCACGACATTTTGAAAGGGCAACTTCTCTGCATGGGTGACTTGTTAGTGTCATCTCCTTAGTACATATCTGAATGCGTACCTCAGGTCCTATTTGGGTGTGTCATAGAATATTTAAGGAAGAGTGTTGGTGTATGACTGGCTCTCAGAGTGAGTCGATAGGTCACTTAATGTGAATGAAAGAGGCTTCATGGATTGCTTACTGGCTGTGTTATTATGTTTTGGGGTATTTAGAGGTGTGTGCATTTCCCTCCATTACTACTGGATACATGAGAGCTGTGTGTGTGTGTGAGTAAATATTTAGGTACCTCTGTCACTATCTGACTGGCTGTATTACTGGTTCTATCCTTTTACACAAAGGTATGTGAATTCCAATATGGGTGGGAGACTATATCTATAACTGCAGATATGGGTCTGCAAGTGTACATGTAACTCAATCAAACTTGAAACAACATGCATTATCTTTTCAGCTGATACCTCCCTGCCCTAAATCCTACCTATGCCCTATCTCAGGAGTAACTTGTATGTAGTAGAAAAAGAGTTTAAGGCTTATAAACATGTTTTGAATGTCAAGTTGGCCTAGCACAAACTGTGTACTCACACTCTAGTGAAGCAGGTCCAAGACATGTTAAAAGCCCTATTTGTCTGGATGGATGACTTAGTGTCACATCTTCACTACATATCTGTATGAGTATGTCAGTGCCTATATAGGTGTGTCATTCAATATGTATGTAAGTACACTGATATATGGCTGGGTCTCTTAGTTACTCTATGGGACTTTCAATCTGTATATATGGAGTTGCATGGATTGCTTGCTGGCTGTGTTAGTGAGTTTTAGGGTATTTAACTGTGTGTGCAACTGCCTCTGTTACTGCTGGATACATAAGAGTTATATGTGTGTGTGAATGAATGTTTAAGCACCTCTGTAACTATGAGACTAGGTGTGTTGTGGCTTTATCCTATTACACAAAGGTATGCGAGTACCACTATTGGTTGGAGACTGCTTCTATAACTGAAGATATGTGTTTGCAAGTGCACATGTAATTCAATGAAACTTGAAACAAAGTGTCTTATCTTTTAAGCACATAGCTCCCTCTCCTATGGCGTACCGAGTACCTATAGCCTATCTCAGGAGTGACTTCTATGTAGAAGAAAAGGAGTTTAAAGCTTACCAATATGTTTTGAATGTCAACTCGGCCTAGCAGAAGAATTGCATATACACGGTCTACTGTAGTGGGCCCAAGATATATTTAAAGGCCTACTTGTGTGGATGGATGATTTGGTAGTGTTAGTTCTTCAGTAAATACCTGTGTAAGTGTCTTAGTGCCTACATGGGTGTGTCATTGGATATGTAACTAAGTATGTTGTTATATATCTGACTTTCATAGTTACTCTCTTGGATTTTTAATCTGGATGCAAGGACTTGGTGGCTCTGTTAGCCAGTACTGGACTATTTAACTGTGTGTGCAACCGCCTCTGTTAATGCTGAATACATAAGAACAGTATGTGTGTGTGTGTGAATGTTTAACTGCCTCTTTCACTGTGTGACTGAGGGGTATTAGTGGCTCTATGCTTTTATACATAGGTATGTGAGTCTCAGTATGGATAGGAGACTGCATCTATAAGTAAAGATATGGGTCTGCAAGCATGCATGTAACTCAATCAAACTTGAAACAACATGTATTTTCTTTTTCAGTTGATACCTCCCTGCCCTATGGCCTATCTATAGCCTATCTCAGGAGTGACTTGTATGAAGTAGAAAAGGAGTTTACGGCTTACCAACATGTTTTGAATGTCAACTTGGCCTAGCCGGAAAACTATGTACAAACTCTATACTGTCAATGTAAAGAAATAGAGACCCCCTGATAAAGGATCGCGGTTCCAAGGGCAGGAAAAATTGAACAATGCAATGAAAACCCCTTGGCAACCAATAGACTATTATAAAATTACACAATAAAGATAGATAGATTTTTATTGCCCCTTTACTTAAAATCATTGCAATTTTTACAAAAAGATAATACATTTTTTGTTTTGCCTTTTTATAAAAAGAGTTCATGTGTGACATGGCTAAAATTCTGAGTGATCTTCTATAGGAAGCAAAGATTTTATTGCAGTAATGAAATTCACAAAACGGGCAGTCATCTGGGCAGAGTCACCCTTCATGCACTTCTCCAAAGCCTCTTGGCATGTTCGTGCGTTGAGAATGTGCTAGATAGGGCGCAGCCAGAAATTTCGCAGAGGGCACAGGTTCTTGCAGATACATAGTACGTGAATTAAGGTTTCTTCCCCTTTATCACAGAAGCGGCACTGTACCTCTGACCATACTTGTATGCCATCAGAGGGATTAGTCCAAATTAAAATCTCATTAATTGGCGTTTCATTGTTGGCTTAAGGGGGATGTTATATAGTGAGGTAAGCTTTCGCAGTCATAAAGTTTTGATGCCCAACAACAAGAGGAATTTCATGGCTAGTCCATCGTGTTCAGCTGAAATGATCTTTGCTTCTTTAGTTAGCAGTTTTGCAGCCACACCTCTGGATTGAGAGGTTGCCCAAATTTCATGAGCTTCCAGAACATCTAGACAGTGCATTAAAAATGTGTTCCAGGTGGATCCTGAGGTATTTATAAGTGACCAAACATGGCTCTTTAAAGTATGGTCTCGGGCATGTTTAGTTTTTAAGCAGTAAGCTACAAATCTTGCTTTCAAGATCCAGCGTTGAGATGACAGGTTGAATTCCATATGAATATGAGCATGAGAGGTCAAGTTTGGGAGACAGAACATTCTGCGGAAGTAGGCTGATTGCGCTCTGTCTAACCATGTCAACATTTTGTCTTTAAAAATCATTGTGCCGTAGGCCACTGTCGGCAAGAATTTGACACTCATTACATTAATTAACAGTCAGAAGTCCGGTGTACTCAAGGCTTTCCTAATTCTTGGGAAAGCCCCCTCTAAGCAGTAGGCCACTCCCTGCATTGCAGTGATCTGAGGTGCCAATCTTCCCCTGTGGTCTGTCCAGATTCCCAAATACTTGTATGCGGCCACTACATCTATAGATTTTCCTTCAATATGCCAGAAACCTTTTCTTGCACATTGTCTTGTAACCATCATCACCTTGGTTTTTGCGATGTTTATATTTAGAGAGTTTATATTGCAATACGAGGCCCATGAAGTGAGGGGCCTCTGGAGGCCCACCGGGGATTGGTTGAGGAAGATCGTGTTGTCCGCATATTGCATTGATTGAATTCTGGAGCCAGCAAGTTTGGGCGGAAAAGCCAGAGTATCTGCCAGCCACTCTGGCAGGTCTGCTAGATACAAATTAAAAGGTAATGGGGCCAATATGCAACCTTGTTTTAGACCTCTATTGGTCATGATTTTGTTGGTTGTAGGCCATCAGGGTACAAGGTGAGGAGAGCATTATAAAAGGCCATGTGTGAAAAATTATTTGTGGTATTTATGGTTATTTTGTTTTTGTAGATAAATATTTGTTTTATTTATTTTGTCTCATGTGACAGAAACATGATTACAAAATGTATCCCATATAGGGTATAAGTCAATTAAATATTTTTATCAACAAAAAGAAAAGAATAAAAAAACACAACACATCAGAGATAACAGATACGTTCATAACAATCTCATAAAGCTGAGAAATCAACTTTACAACAAGAACAAGAACAATGAACATACAAATAGATACATATAATGCATGACCAATCAAATGTAAACACATATCATATAATATATATACAAGTTAACATTGTGATCTGTAATAACTCAAACAATTTTTTTCTTCTAATAGTTGCAATTCATCTGTTACATAGTGCATCATAAATTGTAAACACCATTCTACTGGCATTTCAGCATGAACCCACGCCTTCTTGAGGAAGAGCCACAGATGACGATGTTGTAAGAAAGACCTGTAAATATACCACAGATTCAGACATGGCCATACTCAAATATTATGACATATAATCACTGAAAAATAACTAAGAGAAAAGTAGATAATGTAGGTCATTAATATGAGGGAACAATATTGGGTAAATTAAAAAAAACAAATAGACCCAGCTATGGTAGGATATAGATTTAGGTTTACACCCAAAGCAATAGATACCCAAGAAAATTAGAAGAACATAAATATAGATAGATGGTCATGCTGTAGCTATTGAGAAATAAAAAAAAAGAATGTAATATCGTCTATACCAAAAGAGGAGAGAAGAGTTGAGGGTTTGCTCATGCAAAGTTGATGCCAGAAATAGATTTCATTTTGTAGAACCCTCTATGTCGCCTCAGATGATCAAAAAATCAGCTAACTAACCCATAGAACTCTGACTACAGGGAGTTGTTATCTACATAAATATAAAAAACTAAAAACAGAAGATGCAGTGAATAAAGTTAGTGACAAATATGTGAGCAACTTGTAGGTCTAAGAGACCTGTAATGAACCATTGTGGAATACATATAGAATATACTACCTCTATATGTCCGGTATACTAGGATGAAGTGTCAGACTTGAAATCCTTTAAAGAATCCTGGAAAAAATCTTCTGACGAAAGCCTTGAGACAAACACAGTCGACAATCTTAAATTGTAAAAATTGAATCTGTTCTTGTATGTATGGGGGTCTAAAACAGACTAAATGATAATAAGCTGATGATAGGTACGCAGTTGGAAATCTAAAAATAACCTGTATGTGTCACTGATGCCAAGCATCTCTGAATATCTGCAGGGCCTCGGCAGTCATGTAAGTGGGTAAAGTATATGTCCCAACTGCTAAACCATAATGAGAGCTGATGGGACGTTCCCTATAATAGCAAAAACAGAAGAACGGCGAATGAGGATTGATTAGAATAATCTAGCGTGATATGCACCCCACCAAGACCTGAGGTACTGCATAACAACCTCAAATGCTGAATAACTGTAAATGTCTATAGTAATTCACAGCTATAACTAATTAGTTCAGTGAGGACAGGCAACCAGTAAAGAACATGGCTGTGGCGAGTAAGATATCAATGAACTGCGAATCGCATGCTCACCTCTTCGCAGAATTGGGATGTTCTCATACTATTTTCATGCAGTCGCTTCGGGCAACAGAACCTCAGAATTTGAAAAATCGCTAACTAGAAACTCTGTGGCATTCACCTTTTATAGAAACCAGGTAAGAAGCAGCTGGAATGTGGATGTACGTGATACGCAAAGACAAAATATCACGTGGGTCCAACAACTAGACCAAAACTAATCTGCCAGGATCTAAAAGACCATATATGTCAATTGGATGTACAAGTGGATCACCAACTAAAAATGTGAACATCCGGGTAGCCTTACCAATAGGTGAAATAAATTAAATTAATTAAAGGGGACTCATATAGAATTATGGTTAGAAGTGGGGACCTCCTGGTCACCTTACTCTTTACTGTAGCAAGCCAGAGACATATTTACAGGTCTATTTGTCTGAATGGATGACTTGTTAGTGTCACTTCTTCATTACATACCTCAATTAGTGTTATAGAGCCTATGTGGGTTTGTCATTGGATATGTAACAAAGTATATTGATGTATCTCTGGGTCTCTTAGTTACTCTAAGGGACTCTTAATCTGTACGTAAGGACCTGCATTGATTGCTTGATGGGTGTGTTGGTGAGTACTGAAGTATTTAACTGTGTGTGCAACTGCCTCCGTTACTGCTGAATGCATGAGAGCTGTATGTGTATGTGAGTGAATGTTTAACAGCCTCTGTCATTGTGTGACTATGTGTATTAGTGGCTCTATCCTTTTATACATAGGTATGTGAGTTTCAGTATGGATTTGAGAGTGCATGTATAAGTGGAGATATGGGTCTGCAAGTGTGCATGTACTCAATCAAACTTGAAACATTATGTATTATCTTTTCAGCTGATACCTCCAGGCCCTATGGCCTACCTACTGCCTATCACAGGAGTGACTTGTATGTAGGAGAAGATGAGTTTAAGGCTTACCAACAAGTTTTGAATGTCAACCCGGCCTAGAAGGAATTCTATGTACACACGCTCTACTGTAGCAGGCCAAGGACATGTTTAAAGGCCTATTTGTCTGGATGGATGTTTTGTTAGTGTCAATTCTTCACTAAATACCTGAATGAGTGTCTCAGAGCCTAAGTTGGTATGCCATTGGATATGTAACTAAGATATGTTGATATATGTCTGGGTCTCTTAGTTACTCTATGGGACTCTCACTCTGTATGTAAGGAGCTGCTTGGATTACTTGCTGGCTGTGTTAGTGAGAATTGGGTTATTCAACTGTGTGCTTAACTGCCTCCATTACTGTTGGATACATAAGAGCTGTATGTGTGTGTGTAAGTGAATGTTTAAGTGAATATGTCACTGTGTGACTACGTGTATTAGTGGCTTTATCCTTTTACAGATAGGTATGAGAGTACCACTAGTGATAGCAGACTGCATCTATAACTGGAGCTATGGGTTGGTGACTATTGAGGTTTATTACTATCTATACAAGAGGCTCTCTTACTGCTCAATATATAAGTACTCTCATAGTCTGTGACTGAATGTGTAAGTGCCTCTGTCACTGTCTGACTACATGTATGAAGGGCTCTTTAGTTTTCAGCATAGTTATCTCAGTTGGTGCATACATAAGTAAGTGGTTGTACAACTAGGGATATTGCTCACTAAGAATCTTTCTAACTCACTAAAAATTAAAAGTACAGATTTTTTGCCATTAAACACATTCATTCCAAATCTATTACCTCCCTACAAATTACATTACTTGTGATTTATATTTAAGAAATGGAAAATGTAAGACTTTCAAATGCAGTGTAAACTGCAGACACAGGTTCTGGTGCAGGATGCCTTACACGTATTTGAATTCCTTCTTCTCTGTGTATTACAATCAGATGTACATCTACTAGTATATTATTTATAAATCCAAGTACACCTACAGAGCAAAACTTCAGCCTTACAAATGAATTAAGTAAACCAATTTTGGATAAGGTAACAAAGCAATATGTAGAACAGAAAAATATTCCATTGAACACTTACAAAGTTTTCAATCACCTACTTCCAACAACATGATTCAGCACATACCTATTTTTGTTACTGAGTGTTTCATTATCTAAACACCTATATGTCAGGCTGTTCGCATGCATATACCAGTTACTGTTCAAATGGTTGACTAGTTGCTTATGCACTTCACTTCATATATAATCAATTATTTAAGGCCACTTTACGTAGGTTACAGAATATCTAACTAATATTCTAATGTTATTGCATTTACCTTACACTGATAACTCACTATATTTTTCTATATATAATTTATCAATATCCCCATTTTTAACATACCTCTGAATTCGATTTGTTGATCCTCAAACTTTAATACACTTTCACTTCAAAATTCTTATCACTCAAAATGATAAGTACAACTCTCTGTAAGAAAGAACCAGTAATGGAAATTTTTCTATCTCTTTTTCCAATGACACTGATGTAGTTAGTAAATCAAAATGTTCCCTTAATTTTTTTCTGTTTACTCCAGTTTTCATTGGTCAGTTTTTTTAACCCTCTATTAGTCTCCTTATAAGAAGCCTAATCTGGTAGTGTCTGGGGGTGGATTTGTGACTCCGTCTTGACGCCCAATACACCCCCTCCGAGTCTGGAATCCATAGGGAGTCCGTTAAAGCATTTACAATGATAGCACTATCATTTTTCAACTACATTTGAGATCCTATAATAGTACTGAATTAGAAAATTGGTATTTCATAATACATGCTATGTCTAAACTACTCTGCTTTGTAGTTTCAAAGACCAGTGTATTTGGAATCCTTCCCCCACACTACTTTACATTAGTTGCCATAGCAACCTCCTGTGAAACAATCTACTGTACCAGTAAGTCAAAAGTTCACAGCATTTTCTACCGGAGCATACCAGCTTCAAGTTCAACTGTAGCAGGTGCAGTTGACTGCTTGAAAATGTAAGCGTATCCACAATAGCGTAACTAGTTTTAAATTTATCCAGAGCCAATCACAGTTCTACTTACTTTACATATTAAATCACTATCCGTTTTTAGCTACCAAATTAATTATAACACCCAATCAAATACGTCCTTTTCTTAAACCAGGTCCCTCCTCCGTTTTAACTGCCTTTAATTCTACCATCTGTCACATTAATTTGCAGCTTTCTCCTTTGTGCTTCTGCTGGTCCTTCAAAATGGTTAGAGTGTGGATTGTTGGTCAAGGCTATGTTTTTTGGGCCAGAGAGTGTGCTATAGAGAGTGGCATTGAAAGGGACTTGGGTGTGCCTAATGTGGACATTACTTGAATTGGTCAGAGACAGTTAAAGTGGCAGCAAGTGCTGCCTTTGGTTGAGAGCATAATAGATTGCTAACATCCAGACCTCTTAATTGTGCACTGTGGTGGCAATTATCTAGGCACTCTTACTGGGGTAGGATTGGAAATCACAATGAAGGAGACCTTTGGCCAATTAATGGCACTTTTCCCTCTCACTGCTTTGTTGTGCGCCAACATTTGCCATTCGCAGAAATTGAAAGGGTCAGAAGAATTCTGTCCACAAATAGACAAAGTCAGGAAACAAGTCAATAAAACAGTTTCTGCATTCCTTCCTGACCACAACATGGGCTCCATTTCCAACAATAACTTGTGCTTTGATATGGAGCATATATATAGAAGTGATGGAGTACATTTCTCTGAGAAAGGCAACAGGATATTCCTTAACAACTTGTAAGACTGCATCCTGTTTTATGTGTAGTTATTATCTACACACAATTAACCCAAAGGCTCTTCCAAGAACCACCCTATTACCAAATACTAAATAATTTTCATTTTTAATTCTTTTTTAGAAAATGTTTTCAGACTTGCAACTCTGTCACGAATCCATAAAGCAAAAGCACAAATTCAAAGCACAGTCGAACATTAAAGATTGATAACTCTCAGTTTAAAAATATGCATGTGACAATGGCTCTGTGACTACTTTTGTGAGTGTCTATATGTGTGTGTAAGTGGCTGTATAAGATTCACAGTTGTTCTGTGAGTACATACATCACTTTGAGAGTGAGTGTGTGAGTGAGTCCAGGAGTGCCTCAGTGGGTCTGAAAGTGGGTGTGTCAGTATCTGAGTGGACATGGGAGTGGGTGTATATGTGCCTGAGTGGGTCTGGAAGTGGATGCATATATGTCTGAGTGGGTCTGTGACCGGGTGCATGAGTGTTTTAGTGGGTCTGTGAGTGAATGCATCAGTGACTTAGTAGATGTCTAAGTAGGTATGTGACTGTCTCAGTGGGTCTATGAGTGGGTAAATAAGTGTCTGAGTGGGTCTGTGAGTGGATGAATGAGTGCCTGACTGGCTCTCTAAGTGTTTGTGAGTGGGTGAATAAGTGTCTCAGTGGGTGAGTGAGTGGGAGCATGAGTGTCTGAGTGGGTTCATAAATGGGTATGTGAGTGTCTAAATGAGTCTGTGAATGGATGAGCGAGTGTCTATGCAGGTCTGTGATGGAGTGTGTGAGTGTCTGAGTGGGCCTATGAGTGGGTGTATGAGTGTCTGAGTAGGTCCATCAGTGGATGCATCAGAATATGAGGGCTTTTCTGAGTTGGTGTGTGAGTCTTGATTGGATATGTAACTGGATGCATGAGTGTCTAAGCAGTTCAGTGAATGGGTGCATCAGTCTGTGAGTGGATCTGTGTGTGTTTGTGGGTGTGTGAGTGTCTGCATGGGTCTGTGAGTGAGTGCATGAAAATTTAAGTGGGTCTGTGAGTGAGTGTCTGAGTGGATCTGTGAGCCAGTGCAAAAGTCTTAGACTGGGTCTGTGAGTGGGGACATGAGCACCTGTGTTTGGCTGTGAGTGTGTGTGTGTGTGCGTCTGAGTGGGTGCATGAGTATCTCACAGGGTTTGTGAGTGTGTGCATGAGTCTCTCA
This sequence comes from Calotriton arnoldi, assembly GCA_963921515.1. NCBI lineage: Eukaryota > Metazoa > Chordata > Amphibia > Caudata > Salamandridae > Calotriton > Calotriton arnoldi. The sequence goes on from CAWUFW010003722.1 coordinate 1,526,929, forward strand.
GTAGGTGAGTCAGTGAGTGCATGATTGTCTGACTGAACCTGAAACTAGATGTGTGACCCTCTCAGTGGGTCTGTGAGTGGGTGCATGTATGAAAGTGCTCTTTTGACATGGTTAGCATCCATATTTTGCCTGATGCTTGATGTTATTTCGAATATAAGTGCACTGCGAGACCTGCTAACTGGGTTCCCCGTTTCAGATCTCTTTCCTAAAAACTTCAAAAAGCCTTGCAAGTGTCTAGGAAATGGTACCCCTGGTGCCTAGGGCATGGTACTTAGGAGGGTCTACTAGGGATGGAGCACAAATTGTGCCACCCTAGGGACCACTCACCAAGATCATGCACATTACTGTAGCAGGCTGTATGTTTTGGTGCAGAGAAAACCGAAGAGTCGACATGTCACATATTCCTGTGTGCCATGCCCACATACACTCCATAAGGTATAGATAAGTCACTCCTACTGCAGGTCTTACATCCCTAAGGTAGGGTGCACTATTTCCCATCTGTGGACATATCCCATACAATATCTAAGTCCATTCTTGGATACTGTAAGTGCACAGGAAAGCCACCTTTTAAATGCAACCAAGGCATCCCCAGGTAGTGGAGGATGCAATCCCCCCTTTCCTGCTCCCCTTTTGGCAGGAGGACAGGCAGGAACATTTGTTAGGTTAGGAGGTGTGCCCACATTCTGCCAGCACCACCCCTAAGGTGGGGCAGGCAATATGAACACTACTTTTCCAATTCTTCCATCTTGTGATGGTAGAAAATCAACCTATCAGTTCTTGGGTAGAGCCCCTTCCCAAAGGAAGTGGTCACTTAGAGGTATGTATTCACCATAAAGGTGGGTAGCCCATTGGCTTCTACCTGTCACCCCCTTTAATGCCCCTAAACTTAATATTTAGGTGGCATCCCTAGACCCTGCACTTAGATTCAACAGACCTAAAAAAAAGCAACAGACAAAAAAGAGCTGCTGACCCGAGAACCGACGACCTGCTGCAGAAATTTGGCACCAAACTCTGCCATCTGCTTCAAGGACTCAACAATCGTAGTGTGCTGACTTGTGCTGTAACTGTGAGGCCTCCAAAAACCCCAAAGCACCTCCAGCCTTCGGCCAATTGCAGAGAACCTCACTTGGTGCTGAGGAGCTACTCTCCTGCAGTTTGCAGGCACCAAACCACAAAGTCTGGTTTACCAATCTGCTGCTCCCTGGTGATTCCGACACAGCACCCAAGCCAGAAGAGGTACTCTAGCTCTGAAGGGTCAGATCTGTCCCCCACTAAGTGGGAGGACACCAGGACCCACCAGAGTTGTGTAGTGCCAATACCAGGGGAACCAACCCCAACACTTAGGACTGAGAAAATAGATTTCAATCTGGACTCTAACTACCCAGGAAGCAGACACCTATCGAGGGACTTCCAGACCCCTGGGGCTAACTCTGTGAGAGGCCCAGCTGTCCCGTAATCACATCTGCACCATGCCTGCTCCTGATCACAAGGACCATCTTAATGCACAATGCTTGGCTGCCCTTTCTGTTCTGCACCCAGCCCGCTCAGCCTTTGGTAAAGGCAAACCAGCTGTGCTCCAGTGGTCCTGATGCCCTTGCAACCTGCTCCCTTGAGTGGGAACCCTGGACTTACCTTTAAGTCCCTATATGCAGTGTGTCTTTGTAGCATTTGCTACCAATGACCTCAGCACCCTGCTCCTGGCCAAATCCGGGAGGCTCCCAAACGTCTGCTGCGGGAACATTGGACCTGGCCTTGCTACTTATCCGAATCTAGAAGGTGAAGCTCAATAACTCCCTGTGTGATTGTCTATGCTGTTTCCTATTTTCTCCCATTGACTTCTATTGTGCAAAATCTCTTTTGCTAACTTTAAAAATTCATAATTTTGAAAGTACTTACCTTAGAACAAAGTTCTTGGATTTATTATTGAGTGTGTGTCTCATTTATTGCCTCTGTGACTACAACAAATGCTTAGCACTACCCTCTGATAAGCCTAACTTCTCGCCCACACTACCACAAATAGAGCATTAGTATTCTCTACTTTTACCTTTGTATAACAATAAGGGATCCACAGGACTCTCTGCACAGTGTACTTCAATTTATTTTTAAACATATTTTATTGACTTTTGCATTCCACAGTGCTCAAGTGATTTCTACAGTACACTTACATATTCCACATCATTTTCTTCATCTCGTATTACATACATTTGCTGCATAATATATCCGTGAACTCTGTAGCGTAGTACAATTAAGCCTAGAACCATTGCCCAGTGTGTGGCTGTACAAACATTGTCCCCCCTCCCAACCTTTCCCCAACAACCCCCCACCCTCCCCTGCGCTGCTGTTCCTTATGGTATTGTGAGATATCTTTCTGAGTTGCACTGTGATCCTGTAACCTGTATATCCGTAGCATACGGGTCCTCCCTGTCAATCTTGCAGAGCCCACCCATTATGGACTCCTCTCGCCTAGTTCTTGCTCCATTCCCTCTTCTTGGTCCCGCCTCTCGGGGCTCCCCTGTCTGGATGCTCCCCCTGAGGTGGCATATTCAGATTCTTGATCAGCATTTCTCATTTCATCCAGTAATACCTCCCAAGCTCGCGCTCTCTCAATCCTACCTATGTCTCTTCTCGCATTCCTAAGCTGGATTCTGCCTTCACTGCTTGCCCATTTCACCAGCTCTTGCTTCCATCTATGGAGGCTGGGGCCATTCGGTGATTTCCATTTACTGGCTATCTCTCTCTTTGTCAGTATGAATGCAAGGTCTTGAAATTTATCGGTAACTTTAGTCTTAGCTGTGTGAGGGAACATGTTTAGTAAAACATGTTCTGGCGTGCGCGGTACTTCCCTCTCTATAATTCGTGCCACTTCCCTTGTCACTGCCTGCCATTAGTTCTCTAAAGATGGGCAACTCTACTTCATGTGCATTAAATTCGCTCCCTTTTCTCTGCATCGTGGGCATTCCGCATCTTCTCTGTGGAAGAATCGGTTAATCCAGTCTGGGGTAATGTATGCCCTATGTAGTATGTAGAAGCCAATCAGGCTGAATCTCGCGTTGTGAGAGACCTTGGTCGCTCGTTGTAGTATGTTTTCCCAGTCCTTGTCCTCTAATGGTCTGCCCAGATCCTCCACCCATTTAGTCCGCAATTCCTTGAATGGGTGCGTAGAGTCGCGTCTGATGGCCCTGTATAGACATGAGACAGCCTTTATGGTGTCCCTGCCAGGCCTATGTATTCACAGGTGGCATGTGTCAGTGGTTCTGTCGTCCCTGCTCCCCAATGTCATCGCATTGCTCCTGCGATTGCTCCGTAGAGCAAGAAATGCCCCTGCGGGATATCCCATTCTGTGCTGAATTCCTCAAAAGTGAGCAATTCCCCATCCCTGTACAAGTCTCCATTCTTTGTCATCCCTGCTTGTTCCCACTCTTCTGTCCTCCCCCACTGCCCCCATGTGGGAGCACTTCAAGCAGTGCAAGCGACCACTCTGGTGAGTACGGTCGTTTGTCTTCGTCTTTTGCAGACATCTGCTCCAACAGCACCGGATCACCCTGTGTTCATTAGTGTGTACATGTCGCGGCTTAGTCGTTCCCATCAGGGTGCCAAGCACCCCTGCCTTCTCCGGGGCAAAGGGAAGCCTCTCTCTCTCCTGCGCCAGACTTCCCGCCACCCACTGCATGAATCTCTGCAGTTGCCCTGCTAAATAATACATCTCCATGTCCGGGACTGCCAGTCCTCCCTCCAGTTGTGCTCTTTTTATCATGGATAGAGCCACCCTCCTTCTGCTTGTTCCCCATATAAAAGCTGAAATGCACGAATCCAGTTCTTGAAACCATGCTCCCGGTATCCACACTGGGAGTGTGTTAAAGTAATACAGCAACCTAGGGAAAGCCACCATTTTTAGCAAAGAGATCCTTCCTGCCACCAATAGAGGGAGTTCCCCCCAAAAGGCCATACTGCCTTTTAATGATCTAAGTGCTCCTCCCACGTTCCCTTCTTGCACATCCCGCATTGAGTGGAAGATCTTCACTCCCAAGTATTTAAAACATTGGGGTTCCCACTGTAGTTCTCCCATCTCCGCAGGAGGTGGAGTGCCCTCCGTTACCGGAAACAGACGAGATTTCTGCCAGTTGACCCGTAGTCCTGAAAGCGTGCCAAACTGTTCCATCATGGTCCTGGCCCCTCTTAGTTCCGCTTATGTTTTAAGAAGAGCAGGAGGTCGTCAGCGTATAGCGCTATATGGTGCGCTTGTCCTCCCACTTGTTGGCCTCTATACTCTCTCCTGGACCTCGCCCTACACGCCAGAGGCTCCATGGCCAGGGCAAACAATAGTGGGGAGAGAGGGCAACCCTGGCGTGTGCCCCTCTCTACCCGATATTGCGCCAAAATCGTGCGACCTGTGCGATCCCTAGACACTGGGCCTTCATATAACAGCTGTACCACTTTATAAATCCCTGCCCAGTCCCCATTTTTGCCAGTACAGCATATAGAAACTCCCATTCGAATGCCTTCTCTATATCTATTGCGAATATCGCTCCATCTGGGTCCTCTTCTTTACTCAGTTCCAGTAACGCAAGAAGGTGCCGTATATTCAGAGTCGTGTTCCTGCTGGGAATAAACCCCGCCTGATCTTTGTGGACTAGGGAAGTCATGTGTGGCAGCAACCTTGTCGCCAGCAGTTTACTTAATATTTTGAAGTCAAGGATTAACATTGATAGGGGTCTATATGCTGTGCATTCTAGAGGGGGCTTATCTGGCTTGAGTAGCGGGATTACAACTGCTTCCCGAGTGATCTGCGGCAAGATACCTCTTTCCCCAGCCTCTGCACATAATTCTACCAGTCTAGGGGCTAACTCCTCCACAAAAGCAGCATAAAACTCCTTGGGGAGCCCATCTGTACCCGGAGTCTTACCCCTAGCTAGTTCCTCTATGGCCACTCTAACTTCATGCTCAGAGATTTCCGCCCCCAACTGGTCTACCTCCTCCTCCAATAAGGTGTATAGTGGGATTTCCGCCAGGTACTCCTCTATCCCCCCTCCTCTCTGGGCCCATTGCTCTTGTAGAGTTGTTCATAGTAGTCCCGAAATCTGGCGTTTATTTCGTCTTGTCTATATAACAAGCGTCCTGCCTGGTCCGCGATTTCTATGATGGTATTCCCTTATCTGGTCGGGTTGGCAAGCCATGCCAGCAGTCTTCCTGCTTTATCCCTTTCTGCATGAGTCCTATCCGTGTATGTTTTGAAGTCAAAGCACCTTAGCCGTTCCTCCTGTACTGCTACCTCCTCTTTCGCTTCCAATAGGTCCTGTCTCAGCTCAGGGTGCTCAGGCCGTCTCAGTTCTATTTCCCTAAGCGCTCGATCCGCCCTCTCCACATCCGTGATCAATGTCCTCTGGACCCCAATGGATGTTGCCATACACCGGCCTCTAATGACTGCCTTAAAGGCCTCCCACTCCGTTCCCCTGGAATCAGTAGAGAAGGCATTATCAGTAAAATATGTTGTGATATGGCCCCTAACCTCCTGTAAGAACACCTGGTCCTCCAGGGCCTCGGGCTTGAGGCACCAGGTAGGAATGGGCTGTTGCTGTGATACCCACTGTATCTTAACCAGTAATGTATTGTGGTCCGAGACGGTTCGAGTCAGATATTCCGCCCCTTGGATCAATGCATGTATGTCAGGCGAGCATAGGAACGTATCCAGTCTGACGTGTAGGTCATGGACATGTGAGAGTACTCTTTATCTAGGGGATGGGTACGTCTCCATTTGTCTATAACCCCCCACTGGGTCTGCCATTCCCGGAAAGTTCTGGCTATCTTATGGACTGGGGAGTCTCGGAGCGGAGGGTGTGATCGGTCCTGCTCCGGATCTGCAATGCAATTAAAGTCGCCCCCCCCATGATAACTGGGCATAACATGTAGGGCGCCAATACTCCGGACATCCGCTCTAAGAAGCTGCTCTGGTCTACATTTGGCCCATATATATTAATTAGCGTAATGTCTTGCCTGTCCAGCCTCCCCGAGACTATCACGTATCGACCCTCTGGGTCTACCTTGTGATCAATGTGCTGAAAGGGGACCTCTGCTCTTATCCAGATGAGTACCCCTCTTGCAAACGCCGAGTATAACGTATAATATGCTTGCCCTCTCCATCTCCGGTGTAGTGCAGCTCCTTCTGGGGCCAGTGTGTGAGTCTCCTGCAGCATTGCTATATGGATCCCCCTTCTATTTGATTGAGAAAATATTTTATACCTCTTATGCATGGAGTGCATGCCCCTAACGTTACAGGATAACAGGTTATATATCTTTACTCTCCCCCTCTGTCCCTCATGGAGCAGACCTCCAATGCCTTCCTCAGAATCCTGCAGTCTTTGCTGCCATATCTCATATTTCTCTTTGCTTAACAGCAGCGCCCCCGTTATATAACACAAAACGATTTCAACACCCCAACTCCCCTTCCCGAGTGAGAAGCTCTCTCCCATCCAAACTAAGCACTTGTGTGCTAATACAATTGTCCAAAGTTCGGGTATCGGCGAAGCCAGTGACCACCCAGAGGAGAGCCGTGTCCCCGCCCCCCCGGATCCCCCCACCCAGTGCATGCTGCATTTCTTATTCAATTCCCAGTGTCGGGCCCCTTCCGCCCTATGTTAGCAGTGGCACCCTCCCGGTGTACTGTAAACTGTAGACTCCCCTCCGTCACCTCCCCATGTATACTTGCATGTCCTAATAATCTTCAGATAATGTCATCCGCCATTATGGGAGTCATTTCGGGAAAAGTCTGACTGGGTTCCCACACTGTACTGGTGCTAGTGTCCGAGTCTGATTCTCTCGGGTCTTCCCCCGACATTGAGGATACGCTCTTCATCCCCTGTGCACTCAGGGAAGCTATTGCCGCTACCGCCTTCTCTCTGTCCCGCCGTGCTTCTTCCACTGTGGGTAGGCTCCTGGATTTCCCTCCTCCTCCTACGGCCCGCGCGTTGTCTCGTCCTGGTTTCTCATGTCTCTCTTCTCGCCTCTCCTGCGGTGCTTGTTCATCAACCCAGTCCCACACGTCCTGTGGGGTATGGAAGAATTTGGTTCCTCCCTCAGAGACCCACCGAAGCTTGGCCGGCAATACCATGGAGTACTGTACTCCCATCTGCCTCAGTTTCCATTTGACTGTAGTGTAAGAGGCTCTTTGCTATTGCACTTCCCTCGAGAAGTCCAGAAAAATTCTCACAATGCTGTTTTCAATTCGGAGTTGGCCTTTAATTCGGGCTTGGCTCAACACATGGTCTCTGTCTTTATAGAAGAGTAGTCGAGCTACAACTGGCCTCGGAGGCCTTCCAGGTGGGAGCGCCCTAGTGGGGACTCTGTGTGCTCACTCCAGAGCAAAGTATGTTGACTGACCTTCCTCCGCCACCTCGGACCGAATCCAGTTTTCCAAGTAAGCCACCATGTCATTCCCTTCGATTTTCTCTGGCAGTCCTATAATTCGCAAATTATTGTGTCTCGCCCTATTTTCAGCGTCTTCCGCTCTGAGTTCCAGTACTTGGATTCTTTTCTCTATCTCTGCGAATCTTAGAGCAGACGCAGTTACCTGAGGTTTCAGTTCATGGATCTCTCCCTCCGTCGCCGCGACCCAGTCTGGATTCAAGCAAGCCTGCCTGGCTGATGACGGCTGGAATGCCAGAAACCGGTCCTAGGATGCTTGTTTCCGGTCCAGGGAAGACATGGCTTGGCAGTTCGTGCTGGACTGTTCCCATGAGGCACAGGGTCAGACTGATTTGCATATGGCCATGTCTGAACTGGGGTGGTGGAGTGAGCTAAAGAATGATGATGGATTAAACCCAGATCAGTTGACTGGGGGTGAGTGTTTGATTGGCTCAAAAGTTCCGTCCATCATCCCCTTTTGTATCGCTTTGTTCGCCCTAAGTTGGCGGGGGTATGCCCAGACGTGGGTCCCTTGCTCACTTTGCCACTGGATTCAAGCAAGCCTGGCTGATGACGGCTGGAATGCCAGAAACCGGTCCTAGGATGCTTGTTTCCGGTCCAGGGAAGACATGGCTTGGCAGTTCGTGCTGGACTGTTCCCATGAGGCACAGGGTCAGACTGATTTGCATATGGCCATGTCTGAACTGGGGTGGTGGAGTGAGCTAAAGAATGATGATGGATTAAACCCAGATCAGTTGACTGGGGGTGAGTGTTTGATTGGCTCAAACGTTCCGTCCATCATCCCCTTTTGTATCGCTTTGTTCGCCCTAAGTTGGCGGGGGTATGCCCAGACGTGGGTCCCTTGCTCACTTTGCCACTGGATTCAAGCAAGCCTGGCTGATGACGGCTGGAATGCCAGAAACCGGTCCTAGGATGCTTGTTTCCGGTCCAGGGAAGACATGGCTTGGCAGTTCGTGCTGGACTGTTCCCATGAGGCACAGGGTCAGACTGATTTGCATATGGCCATGTCTGAACTGGGGTGGTGGAGTGAGCTAAAGAATGATGATGGATTAAACCCAGATCAGTTGACTGGGGGTGAGTGTTTGATTGGCTCAAACGTTCCGTCCATCATCCCCTTTTGTATAGCTTCCTATGGTCTGCCCGGAGCAGGCCCAGGTCTTCTCGTAGTATATCAATTTTGGTTTCCACCGCTGTTCTCGACAGTTCTATGGCCTTCAATATATCATAGAGGGATGGGTCCTCTTGGTTCTCCTTCTTATCTGTGAGCGACCCTGTCCTCTGGTGGGCATACTCCGAGCTCTCTCCTGTCGACTCATGTTGCTGCTCTGTGTCCCGTCGTTTGGACACTCTCCCCATGGTGTTGGTTGCTCCCTGCTGGGGGATCTCTCCTTGTCCGCGTCGTCGTATATGTCTGGGGCGCGAATCTTCTACTGTGTTGCCCTTCTCCCTTCCCTTCGCCCTCCGTGTCCCGGAATTACCGCTCAGGCTCGTTCAAGTCTGTCCCCAGGATCACACTCTGCCCTGTGTTCTCTTATCTTCCACACTCTTCTATCTCCTATTGATATTTGCCCTATCATATGGGTCATCGGATTGGCGCCTCTGTTCCTGTTCTTGCCGGTCAGGTCTCAGCGCTGCCAAGGCGGCTATTGCCCCTATGCTTCTTTGCTATCCGCCGTACTCAGCCTTCCCAGTGTAGTGCCTCAGGCCCACCTTGGCAATCCACGACGTTCTCCCCGGGATTCCTAGGCAGAATCTGTATTTCGCCAACTACTGTCCAAGCGTGCCAGCACTAATTTCGCGGCTGGTGGTCTGCACCCCTCGCTGTTGTGGGCCGCCGGGTAGCATGTCTCCTGTTTCTTGTGGTGCAGTGTTTGGGCGGGTCTACCCCCCCACAGATGTCTCCTGACAGTTCGGGCTGGACTGTTCCCATGAGGCACAGGGTCAGACTGATTTGCATATGGCCATGTCTGAACTGGGGTGGTGGAGTGAGCTAAAGAATGATGATGGATTAAACCCAGATCAGTTGACTGGGGGTGAGTGTTTGATTTGCTATAACGCTCCGTCCATCATCCCCTTTGGTATCGCTTTGTTCGCCCTAAGATGACAGGGTATGCCCAGACGTGGGTCCCTTGCTCACTTTGCCACTGGATTCAAGATACCCTGGCTGATGAGGGTTTTGAACCCGAAACCGGTTCCAGGATGCTTGTTTCCGGTCCAGGGAAGACATGGCTTGGCAGTTCGGGCTGGACTGTTCCCATGAGGCACAGGGTCAGACTGATTTGCATATGGCCATGTCTGAACTGGGGTGGTGGAGTGAGCTAAAGAATGATGATGGATTAAACCCAGATCAGTTGACTGGGGGTGAGTGTTTGATTTGCTCTAACGCTCCGTCCATCATCCCCTTTGGTATCGCTTTGTTCGCCCTAAGTTGGCAGGGTATGCCCAGACGTGGGTCCCTTGCTCACTTTGCCACTGGATTCAAGATAGCCTGGCTGATGAGGGTTTTGAACCCGAAACCGGTTCCAGGATGCTTGTTTCCGGTCCAGGGAAGACATGGCTTGGCAGTTCGGGCTGGACTGTTCCCATGAGGCACAGGGTCAGACTGATTTGCGTATGGCCATGTCTGAACTGGGGTGGTGGAGTGAGCTAAAGAATGATGATGGATTAAACCCAGATCAGTTGACTGGGGGTGAGTGTTTGATTTGCTCTAATGCTCCGTCCATCATCCCCTTTGGTATCGCTTTGTTCACCCTAAGTTGGCAGGGTATGCCCAGACATGGGTCCCTTGCTCACTTTGCCACTGGATTCAAGATAGCCTGGCTGATGAGGGTTCTGAACCCGAAACCGGTTCCAGGATGCTTGTTTCCGGTCCAGGGAAGACATGGCTTGGCAGTTCGGGCTGGACTGTTCCCATGAGGCACAGGGTCAGACTGATTTGCATATGGCCATGTCTGAACTGGGGTGGTGGAGTGAGCTAAAGAATGATGATGGATTAAACCCAGATCAGTTGACTGGGGGTGAGTGTTTGATTTGCTCTAACGCTCCGTCCATCATCCCCTTTGGTATCGCTTTGTTCGCCCTAAGTTGGCAGGGTATGCCCAGACATGGGTCCCTTGCTCACTTTGCCACTGGATTCAAGATAACCTGGCTGATGAGGGTTTTGAACCCGAAACCGGTTCCAGGATGCTTGTTTCTGGTCCAGGGAAGACATGGCTTGGCAGTTCGGGCTGGACTGTTCCCATGAGGCACAGGGTCAGACTGATTTGCATATGGCCATGTCTGAACTGGGGTGGTGGAGTGAGCTAAAGAATGATGATGGATTAAACCCAGATCAGTTGACTGGGGGTGAGTGTTTGATTTGCTCTAACGCTCCGTCCATCATCCCCTTTGGTATCGCTTTGTTCGCCCTAAGTTGGCAGGGTATGCCCAGACGTGGGTCCCTTGCTCACTTTGCCACTGGATTCAAGATACCCTGGCTGATGAGGGTTTTGAACCCGAAACCGGTTCCAGGATGCTTGTTTCCGGTCCAGGGAAGACATGGCTTGGCAGTTTGGGCTGGACTGTTCCCATGAGGCACAGGGTCAGACTGATTTGCATATGGACATGTCTGAACTGGGGTGGTGGAGTGAGCTAAAGAATGATGATGGATTAAACCCAGATCAGTTGACTGGGGGTGAGTGTTTGATTTGCTCTAACGCTCCGTCCATCATCCCCTTTGGTATCGCTTTGTCTCCTGAATCGTGTCTGGGCACTTGTGAACTATTATAGGTGCGTATGGCTCAATAGCCTCCAGCGCCTCTTACTGCCAGGATGATCCTTGCCTCCAACAACATTTCAGCTGCCCTCATGCTGTTGCCCTCTGTTTTGCCGCCAGCCCCAGTCCTTGGGGCCCCATCTATGTAAGGGCTGTGGTGGTGACCCACAGGCCTTTCTTCTGTCTCCTCACCTTCCCTGCTGCCTTCCGCGCCGAGTGGCCTCTCAGGCTTCTCGCGCCAGCTCCAGATCAGCACGTCGGGTCCCTTCTTACCGCCCTCTTCTATGCTCCGGCAGGAGTATACCCCAGTGTGCCTCGGATCCCCGCCCGCCGCTTGCCAGGGCCAGGGGTGTAGGGGAATGTCCAGGCGTAGGGTCGCATCTCGTCAGCTGCCCTCTCCTGCCAGGTATTTGCACCCTCTTCTCTGTGTGCAGTCACGCTTCCCCTGCCCAGTTTCTTCTTCCTGTGTGTCCCTCTCGTTGCAGAGGGGGAACTTTCGAATATGGGCTGGGTTCCCTCTCTCCTCTCGTCAGGGCCAGGGGTTCTTGGTGAATCGCCCAGCGCAGGGCCTCACTGTCTCAGAGGCTCCCTCCCGCTATGGCCATGTTGGTGGGCGCTGGTTCATGAGCGCGCTACCCTTTCCCCGGCTAGCACTGGTCGCCCACTCTCCTTACTTTTGGCGCTTGGGGGTACAGCCCCCAGCAGGGTCTCTTCGATGACGATTGCTGAATGTGCTTGCTGCATTCCATTTTCCTCCCCTTCTGAGGCCCGTCTCCGCTTCTGTTCTGTGTGAGGGCCGTGGTGACGGTCCACAGGGATTTCTCCTGCTCCTCGCCTTCTCTGCTGCTGTCCACTCCAAGCTGCCCCTCAGGCTTCTAGCGCCAGCTCTGGATCCGCGTGCCGGGTCCCTTCTCACTGCCCTCTTCTGTGCTCCTGTGGGGATGTACCCCAGCACACCTCAGGTTCCCACCCGCCGCTCTCCAGGGCCAGGGGTGTAGGGGAATCTCCAGGCGCTTACTCCCTTATGTCCCTCTTATTGCGGCAGGAGTACTTTAAATATGGGCCGGGTTTCCTCTCTCCTCGCGTCGGGCTAGGGGTCTGGGTGAATCACCCAGCGCAAGGCCTCACTGTCTCGGAGGCTCCCTCCCGATATGGCCACGTTGGCGGGTGCCAGTTAAGGGGCGTGCTCCCCTTCCCCGCTAGCTCGGGTCGCCCGCTCTCCTTACTTTTGTGTTTGGGGAGTGCAGTCCACAGCAGGAGCTTCTACGGTAATAATTACTGAACGCGCTTGCTGCGTTCCATTTTTCTCCCCTTCCAAGGCCCGTCTCTGCTTCTGTTCGGCACCACGGGCACCATTTTAGTTGCTGTCGTGGCCTCTCGGGCGAGCCTTATTTCACCAAGATTCTACGCCTTCGTCGCGCTCTCCTCTCATTTATTCACTGCCCTCCCTCCTCTAGTGATGAGGGGTATGCCTCATGTGCTTTGGGGCCCCCTATATCGAGCAGGATGGCACTGGATGGGGGATCACCTTCAGGAGCTCAGGCCCAAGCTCCCTGCTCCATCGGCATCTAGCCATACCCCCCCACAGTGTACTTCATTTTAACACACTATATGGAGAGCCAGCTTCTTACTGTGCATGAGCATCTGAGTGGGTCTATGAGTGGGTGAATGAGAGTCTGAGTGGGTCTGTGAGTGGGTGCATGAGTTTCTGAATGGGTCTAGGAGTGAATGTGTGAGCCTCAGAGTGGATGAGTGAGTGGGCGCATGACTGTCTGAGTGGGTCTGTGAGTGGGTGCATAAGTCTCTGAATGGGTGAGTGAGTGAGTACATGAGTTTCTGAGTGGGTCTGTGAGTGAATGTGTGAGCCTCAGAGTGGATGAGTTAGTGGGTGAATGACTGTCTAAGTAGGTCTGTGAGTGGGTGCCTACATCTCTGAGTGAGTCTGTGAGTGGGTATGCAAGTCTCTGTGTGGGTCTGTCAGAAGGTGAATGAGTCTTTGAGTGGGTCCTAGAATGTGTCTGAGTGGGTTTGTGAGTGGGTGGTTAAGTCTGTGTGGGTTTGTGAGTGGGTGCATGATCAATGAGTGGATGCAGACATATCTGAGTGGGCCTGTGAGTGGGTACATGAATCTCTGAGTGGATCTGTGAGTGGGTGTGAGAGTGTCTGAGTGATTCTGAGTGGGTGTATGAGTGTCTGAGTGGGTCAGTGAGAGGGTACATGAGTATCTGAGTAGATCTATGAGTGGTGCGTGAGCGGGTCTGTGAGTGGGTGTATGAGTGAGTAGGTCTATAAGTGAATGTGTGAGTGTCTGAATGAGTCTGTGAGGGGGTGCATGAGTGCCTAACTAGGTCTCTGACCAAGAGCATGAGTGTCTAAGTAGATCTATGAGTAGATATATGGGTGTCTGAGTAGGTCTGTCGGTGGATGCATGAGAATATGAGTGGCTCTCTGAGTTGGTGTGTGAGTCTTGATTGGGTCTATAAATGGATGCATGAGTGTCTAAGTGGGTCAGTGAATGGGTGCATGAGTCTATGATTGGATCTGTGTGTGGTTGTCTGACTGGGCCTATGAGTGGGTGCCTGAGTGTTTCAGTGGGTCTGTGAGTGGGTACCTGAGAATTTGAGTGATCCTGTGATTGGATGCTAGAGAGTCTGAGTGGGTCTGTGAGTAGGTATATGAGTGTCTGAGTAGGTCTGTGAGAGGGTGCTGAGTGTCTGAGTGGGTCTGTGAGTGGGTGCATGAGAATATAAGTATGTCTTTGAGTGGGTGTGGGAGTGTCTGACAAGGCCTGTGACTCGGTATAAAAGTGTTGGGTCTGTGACTGGGCACATAATTGGCTGAGTGTGTATGTGATTAGATGCATTAATTAGTGTCTGTGTGGGTCTCTGAGTGGGTGCATGAGTGTCCGAGAGGGTCTGTGAGTGTCTGCATGAGTCTCTCACTGGGTGAGTCAGTGGGTGCATGAGTGTCTGACTGGGTCTGTGGCTGGATGTGTGACCCTCTCAGTTGGTTTGTGAGTGGGTGCATGAGTCTCTGAGTAGGTCTGTGAGTAGGTGCATCTGTCTCTCAGTGGATCTGTGAATGGGTGCATAATCAATGAGAGGGTGCATAAGTGTCTGATTGGGTCTGAGAGTGGGTGCATGAGCCTCTGATGGGGTCTGTAAGTAGATGTGAGACTTTGAGTGGGTGCATGAGTGTCTGAGTGAGTCAGTGAGTGGGTGCCTAAGTGTCTGAGTAGATCCATGACTGGTATGTGAGTGTCTCAGTCGGTCTGTGAGAGGATGCATCAGTGACTTAGTAGATCTCTGAATAGGTACATGGTTGTCTAAGTCAGTCTTTGTGTGGGTGTATAAGTGTCTGAGTAGGTCTGTAAGTGAGTGCATGAGTGTCTGAATGAGTCTGTGAATGGGTGCGTGAGTGCCTAACTAGGTCTGTGACTGAGTGTGTGAGTGTCTAAGTGGGTCTATGAGTGGGTGTATGAGTGTCTGAGTAAATCTGTCAGTGGATGCATGAAAATATGAGGGGCTCTTCGAGTTGGTGTGTGAGTCTGGATTGGGTCTATAACTGGATGAATGCGTGTCTAAGCGGGTCAGTGAATGAGTGCATGAGTCTGTGAATGGATCTTTGTGTGGGTGGGTGTTTGTCTGACGGGGCCTATGAGTGGGTACCTGAGTGTTTTCAATGGGTCTGTGAGCGGGTGGCTGAGAATATGAGTGGGCCTATCAGTGGATGCTGGAGAATTTGAGTAGATCTGTGAGAGGGTGCTGAGTGTCTGAGTGGGTCTGTGAGTAGGTGCATGAGAATATAAGTGGGTTTGTGAGTGGGTGTAGGAGTGTCTGACAAGGTCTGTGAGTGGGCACATAAGTGCCTGAGTATGTCTATGATTAGATGCATTAGTGTCTGTGTGGGTCTCTGAGTGTGTGCATGAGTGCCTGAGAGGGTCTGAGAGTATCTGAATGAGTCTCCAGTGGGTGAGTCAGTGGATGCATAAGTGTCTGACTGGGTCTGTGACTGGATGTGTGACCCTCCCAGCAGGTCCATGAGTGGGTGCATGAGTCTCTGAGTGGAGCTGTGAGTGGGTGCATATGTCTCTCAATGGATCTGTGAATGGGTACATGATCTATGAGTCTCTGAAAGGGTCTGTAAGAGAGTGTGAGAGTGTCTGAGTGGGTCTATGTGTAGGTGCATGAGTATCTGAAATAGTCAGTGAGTGGGTGCCTGAGTGTCTGAGTAGATCTGTGACTGGTACATGAGTGTCTCAGTGGGTCTGTGTGAGGATGCATCAGTGACTTAGTGGATCTCTGAATAGGTACATGACTGTCTGAGTCAGTCTTTGGGTGGGTGTATGAGTGTCTGAGTAAATCTGTCAGTGGATGCATGAAAATATGAGTGGATCTTTGAGTTGGTGTGTGAGTCTGGATTGGGTCTATAACTGGATGCATGAGTGTCTAAGCGGGTCAGTGAATGAGTGCATGAGTCTGTGAATGGATCTTTGTGTGGGTTGGTGTTTGTCTGCCTGGGCCTATGAGTGGGTACCCGAGTGTTTTCAGTGCGTCTGTGAGTGGGTGGCTGAGAATATGAGTGGGCCTGTGAGTGGATGCTGGAGAATTTGAGTAGGTCTGTGAGAGGGTGCTGAGTGTCTGAGTGTGTCTGTGAGTAGGTGCATGAGAATATAAGTAGGTCTGTGAGTGGGTGCAAAAGTCTCTGTCTGGGTCTGTGAGTGGGCACATAAGTGCCTGAGTATGTCTATGATTAGATGCATTAGTGTCTGTGTGGGTCTCTGAGTGGGTGCATAAGTGCCTGAGAGGGCCTGGGAGTATCTGCATGAGTCTCCAGTGGGTGAGTCAGTGGGTGCATAAGTGTCTGACTGGGTCTGTGACTGGATGTGTGACACTCCCAGCGGGTCCATGAGTGGGTGCATGAGTCTCTGAGTGGGTCTGTGAGTGGGTGCATATGTCTCTCAGTGGATCTGTGAATGGGTACATGATCTATGAGTCTCTGAATGGGTCTGTGAGAGAGTGTCTGAGTGTCTGAGTAGATCTGTGACTGGTACTTGAGTGTCTCAGTGGGTCTGTGAGAGGATGCATTAGTGACTTAGTGGATCTCTGAATAGGTACATGACTGTCTGAGTCAGTCTTTGAGTGGGTGTGTAAGTGTCTGAGTGGGTCTTTGAGTGGGTGCATGAGTGTCTAACTAGCTCTACAAATGTCTGCATGAGCCTCTCAGTTGGTGAGTGAGTGGGTACATGATTGTCCGGGTGGGTATGCAAGTGGACGTGTGAGAATTTGAGTGGGTCTGTGTGTGGAAGGATGAGAGTGTTAGTGGGTATATAAGTAAGTGCAAGAACCTCTGAGTGGGTCTGTGAGTGGGTGCTTGACTGTCTGAGTATATGTGTGTGGATGTGGGTGTATGAACCTCTGACTGGATGAGTGAGTGGGTGCATGATGCTCTGAGTGGGTCGGTAAGTATGTGCATAAGTCTCTGAGTAGGTCTGTGAGTGGGTTCATGATTGTCTGGGTATGTCTGTTACTGGGTGCATGAGATGATGACTAGGCCTATGGGTGGGTGCATGAGTCTCTGAGTGGGTCTCTGAGTGGATACATGAGTGTCTTAGTGGGTCTTTGAGTGGGTACATAAGTCTGAGTGGATGAGTGAGTGAGTGTGTGAGTGACAGTGCATCTCTGAGTAGACGCATGAGTCTTTGAGTAGGTCTTGAGTGGGTGTGTGAGTGTCTGAGTAGGTCTGTGAGGGGGTTTATGAGCCTCTGAATGGATGAATGAGTGGGTGAATGACTGAGTGGGTCTGTGAGTGGGTTCATAAGTCTCTGAGTGGGTCTCTGAGTTTGTGTGTGAGTGTCTAACTGGATCTGTGAGTGGGTGCATGAGAAAATGAGATGATCTGTGAGTGTGTGCAGGAGAGTCTGGATGGGTCTGTGAGTGGATGCAAAAGTCTCTGACTGGGTCTGTGAGTGGATACATAAGTACCTGAGTTGGTCTGTAAGTTAATGGATGAGCGTCTGTGTGGGTCTTTGAATGGGTGCATGAGTGTCAGACGCGGTCTCTGAGAGTCTGCATGAATCTCTCAGTGGGTGAGTCAGTTGGTGCATGAGTGTCCGACTTGGTCTGTGACTGTATGTGTGACCCTCTCAATGGATCTTTGATGGGTGAATGATTCTAAGTGGATCTGTGAGTGGGTGCATAAGTCTTAGTGGATCTGTGGTAGATGCATATGTATAGGATGCTGGCTCTCTATATAGGGCACTATAGTGTTGTTAGCAGGTATGCTATGAAGAAGGCGCCAGCTGAAAATACACTGCACAGGGGTACTTAAACATAAGTCCGAGGGGTACCATTCAAGGGAGCAGGTCGCAAGAGCCTCAAGACCATGAGAACACAGCTAGTTGGTCGTTACCCAGGCCAGGCGGGCTGAGTGCAGACCACATAGAGCAGCCAAGCATCAAGCGTTGAAACAGTCCTTGCGGTCACGTTGTAGACACGATTCCAGGATAGCTGGGCCACTCACACAGTGGGTCTCATGGGTCTCAAAGTCTCTTGATGGGTGTCTGCATCCTGTTTCATTGGAGTCCGGATTGGACTCTTTCTTCTCGGTCTTCGGTGTGGGGGGTCCAGTATATCACATATTGGTACAGCACAGTGCTGGTAGATCCTGGTGTCCTCCCACTTTGTGAAGGGACAGAGCTGACCCTTCAGAGTGGATATACCTCTTCTTGTTTGGGTGCGGCACCAGAGTTTCCGGGGAGCAGCAGATCGGGAAATGTGACTTTGTGGTTTGGTGCCTTCAGGTTGCAGGGGAGTAGTTCCTCTACTCCAAAGGAGAATCTTGGCAATTTGTCGATGTTTGGAGGTGCTCTGGGGTTCTTGGATGCCTCACAGTTATAAGACAACACAGCAGGCCATGATTGGGTCAAGGGAGCAGCCACCAGGGATTTTGTGCCACTTTTCTGCAGCAGGTCTTCGGTTCCCTGATCAGCAGCTCTTTTTTGTCCATTGCTCTTTTTTGGTCCATTGAATCTAAAGTTTAGGTTCCAGGGGAGCCACCTAAATACTAAGTGATGGGACGTTAAAGGGGGAGACAGGTAGTAGCCAATGGGCTACCTGCCTTTAGGGTGTCCACACCCTCTAAGTGACCACTTCCTGTGGGAAGGGGCACTACCCTAACCTTAGGTTGTTTTCTTACCATCTCAAGATGGAGGATTTGCAAAAGTGGGGTCCAAATCGCCTGCCACAACTTAGAGGTGGTGCCGCCTGAATGTGGGCACACCTTCTCATCTAACTAAAAATCCTGCCTTTCCTACTACCAAAAATGTAGCAGGAAAGGGGGGTTGGCATCCTCCATTATCTGGAGATGCCTGGGTTGCATTTCAAAGGCGGCTTCGCCTTTGAAGTTTCCCACCTTGAAAGGTCATCCTGTCACCGGAGAGGTGTGAAACACATCTGCCCAGAGGAGGCTTTCTTCCTGGCCTCTGAGAGCACTCACCCTCACCCCATGAGGTCAGAAATATTTCTGGTGGTGGCAGACTGGCTAAGACTAGTCAGAGACCACACCAGTGCTTGATAGGTTTTCAGGGTACTCTCTAAAGGGTTTCCTGTGTGCATTTACTAATACATCCAATACTGGCATCAGTGAGGATGTAATACAATGTGCTGTTGGTACCAAACATCTTAGGGTAAAGTGAAGCTATCATTGAACTAAGAAACTTGCAATGACAAGTATCCAGCCCATGTACTCTCTATGGCTTGCCTGTGCACCTACAATATTCATGAATGGTCAAATTGTAGGGTCATATCTGCTCATGCAGATGTGTCTACACATGGGATATAGTGCACCCTGCCTTAGGGCTGTAAGGCCTACAGCAGGTGTGACTTACCTGTACCACATGCAGTATATAGGGGCATCAAATGCAAAAGAAACAATTGATGGACGGAATGCTGGACAATGCAAACATTCACCCCGAGTCACAAGGATCTGGGTTAAATCCATCATTCTTTTGCTCACCACACCACCCCAGTTTGGACCCAGCCATATGCAAATCAGTTTTGACCCTGTTCCTTGTGGGAACAGTCCAGCCCGAACTGCCAAGCCAGGTCCTCCCTGGACCGGAAACAAGCATCCTGGGACCGGTTTCAGGGCATCACCCTTCATCAGCCAGGCTAGCTTGAATCCAGTGGTGTAGTGAGCACGGGACATACGTCTGGGCATACCCTTCCCACTTAGGGCGACAAATGCAAAAGAAACAATTGATGGACGGAATGCTGGAAAATGCAAACATTCACCCCCAGTCACAAGGTCTTTCTGCATTTGTCACCCCGAGTGGGACGGGTATGCCCAGACGTGGGTCCCGTGCTCTCCATGCCACTGGAGTCAAGCTATCTTGGCTGATGAGGGGCGAAACCCCAAAACTGGTCCTAGGATGCTTGTTTCCAGTCCAGGGAGGACCTGGCCTGGCAGTTCGGGCTGGACTATTCCCATTGGGCACAGGGTCAAGACTGATTTGCATATGGCTGGGTTCAAACTGGAATGGCATGGTGAGCAAAAAAACGATGGATTTAGGCCCAGATCTCTGTACTGGTGTGCATGTATGACATTGTTCTGCATTCTGTCCATCAATTGTTCTTTCTGCATTTGTCACCCCGAGTGGGATGGGTATGCCCAGACGTGGGTCCCGTGCTCTCCATGCCACTGGAGTCAAGCTATCCTGGCTGATGAGGGGAGAAACCCCGAAACTGGTCCTAGGATGCTTGTTTCCAGTCCAGAGAGGACCTGGTCTGGCAGTTCGGGCTGGACTGTTCCCATTGGGCACAGGGTCAAGACTGATTTGCATATGGCTGGGTTCAAACTGGAATGGCATGGTGAGCAAAAAAATGATGGATTTAGGCCCAGATCTCTGTACTGGGGTGAATGTATGACATTGTTCTGCATTCTGTCCATCAATTGTTCTTTCTGTATTTGTCACCCGAGTGGGACGGGTATGCCCAGACGTGGGCCTTGTGCTCTCCATGCCACTGGAGTCAAGCTATCCTGGCTGATGAGGGGTGAAACCCCGAAACCGGTCCTAGGAGGCTTGTTTCCAGTCCAGGGAGGACCGGGCCTGGCAGTTCGGGCTGGACTGTTCCCATTAGGCACAGGGTCAAGACTGATTTGCATATGGCTGGATTCAAACTTGAATGGCATGGTGAGCAAAAAAATGATGGATTTAAGCCCAGATCTCTGTACTGGGGTGAATGTATGACATTGTTCTGCATTCTGTCCATCAATTGTTCTTTCTGCATTTGTCACCCCAAGTGGGACGGGTATGTCCAGACATGGGTCCCGTGCTCTCCATGCCACTGGGGTCAAGCTATCCTGGCTGATGAGGGGTGAAACCTCGAAACCGGTCCTAGGATGCTTGTTTCCAGTCCAGAGAGGACCTGGTCTGGCAGTTCGGGCTGGACTGTTCCCATTGGGCACAGGGTCAAGACTGATTTGCATATGGCTGGGTTCAAACTGGAATGGCATGGTGAGCAAAAAAATGATGGATTTAGGCCCAGATCTCTGTACTGGGGTGAATGTATGACATTGTTCTGCATTCTGTCCATCAATTGTTCTTTCTGTATTTGTAACCCGAGTGGGACGGGTATGCCCAGACGTGGGTCCTGTGCTCTCCATGCCACTGGAGTCAAGCTATCCTGGCTGATGAGGGGTGAAACCCCGAAACCGGTCCTAGGAGGCTTGTTTCCAGTCCAGGGAGGACCGGGCCTGGCAGTTCGGGCTGGACTGTTCCCATTGGGCACAGGGTCAAGACTGATTTGCATATGGCTGGGTTCAAACTTGAATGGCATGGTGAGCAAAAAAACGATGGATTTAGGACCAGATCTCTGTACTGGGGTGAATGTATGACATTGTTCTGCATTCTGTCCATCAATTGTTCTTTCTGTATATAGGGGCATGGCACACATGGCTGTGTGCCATGTTCATTCTTTAGCTTTCTCTGCACTAAGACTTTCAGCATGCAACGGAAGCTTGCATAGTTTTGGTGTGGGGTCTCTGGGTTGGCACAATTGGTGCTGCAGCCCCAGTGGACCCTTTTTCATCCCAATGTCATAGGTACCATGGGTATCATTTACTAGGGACTTACATGGGCTGCTGAAGTGGTGCCAGTTGTGGTATAGTTTTGGGAAAGAGAACTGGCTATGGGAATCTGGTTAGCAGGGACCCAGTGCACTTTCAATTTGAAATCACATCAGACATCAGGCAAAAAGTGGGGACTAACCATGTCAAAATTGGCACTGTCCTGCATGACCCACACGAAAATGAATGAGAATGAGACTAACCTTTTCCCTAGAGAGTCTTCATCTGCTAAGTGGAAGAACCTGGAAAAACCATCTGCATTGGCATGGTTAGTCCCAGGTCTGTATTCCACTGTAAAGTCGATTCCCTGCAGTGATATGGGCCACCTTGACAGTTTAGGGTTTTCTCCTTTTATATGCATGAATCATCTGAGAGGTCTGTGGTCAGTTTGGACAAGGAAGTGAGAACCAAACATGTATGGTCTCAGCTTCTTTAGGGAGCAAACCACGGCAAAGGCTTCCCTCTCAATGGCACTCCAATGCTGCTGTCTGGGGAGAAGCCTCCTGCTTATGAAAGCAACAGGTTGGTCATGGCCATCATCATTGGTTTGGGATAGGACCACTCCTATCCCATGTTCAGATGCATCTGTCTGCACTATGAAGTGCTTGTTATAATCTGAAGCTTTCAGAATGGGTGCTGAGCACATTGCTTTCTTCTGGGTGTCAAAAGCCTTTTGACAGCTCACTGTCCAGTTAAAATTTTTGGGCAACGTTTTGGAGGTCAGTTCTGTGAGGGGGTCACTGTGGACCCATATCCCTGCACAAACCTCCAGTAGTACCCAGTCAAGCCAAGGAATGCGCTGACTTGAGTCTGGGTAGTTTTAGCTTCCCAATCCATAATGGTCTAAATTTTGGGCTATACGGGGTGAACTTCACCTCCACCCAGAAGGTGGCCCATGTACACAACTGTGCTCTGCCCTATCTGGCACTTGATTGCCTTGATAGCGAGGCCTGCACTCTGCAGAGCCTTCAGGACCTTCCCCAGGTAGATAAGGTCATCCTGCCAGGTGTGAGATAAAGACCACAATGCCATCAAGATATGCTGCACTAAAGGATTTCAGCTCAGCAAGGAAGTTGTTCACCAGCCATTGAAAGGTGGCAGGGGCATTCGTCAATCCAAAGGGCATCACTTTGAACTGGAAGTGCCCATCAAAGGTTGAGAATACTGACTCTCTTTTGCTCCAGGGTTTAGATCTATCTGCTAGTACCCTGATGTGAGATGAAAGGTACTCAGATGTGTGGCTGTCCCTAACCTGTCAATTAACTCATCAGCCCTTGGAATTGGATGAGCATTTGTTTTTGTGACTGCAATGAGGCCCCTATAGTACACACAAAAACACAATTCTTTCTTTCCACCCTGGGAATGAGGCTTGGGGACTAAGACAACTGGGCTGGCCCTGGGGCTCTCTGAGGGTTTAATGACACCCAATTCCAGCATCAGCCTTGATACTCTACTTGACATGGTCAGACTGCCTATATATGTTGTTTTTGACAGGTAGGCTATCACCAGTGTTCACATTTTGTGTAGACCAGTTAGTCAAACCAGGGGTCAGGAGGAGAGCTCAGCAAACTAATTTAGGACTTACCTGCTATCAGTCTGCTCTTGGTCAGTGAGGGTGTCTGACAAGATCACTCCTTCAACTGATCCATCTTTAGGGTTGTGAGAGAGGAGGGCAGGGACAGGTTCACTCTCTGCTTCATGATTCTCATCTGTGACCATGAAATCGGTCATGTCAGTCCTATCATTATAGGGTTTAAGGCAGTTTACATGTATGACCCTCTTGGGGTTCCTACAAATGCCAGGGTCAACCAAATTGGTCACTTCTCCTTTTTTTTCAAGGATAGTGTCGGGCCCAGTCCATTTGTCCCAGATGGCAGTAGGTACCACAGGCTCCAAAACCCACACCTTCTCCCCTGGTTGGAACTCCACCATGGCAGCCTTTTGGTCATAACAGAGCTTCTGGAGCTCTTGGCTGGCCTCCAGGTTTTTATTGGCTTTTTTCATGTACTCAGCCATCCTGGAACGAAGGCCAATCGCATAATCCACAATATTTTGCTTCGGTTCTTTTAGAGGTCTCTCACATCCTTCTTCCACAAGCCATAATGGCCCCCTACAGGGTGTCCAAACAAAAGTTCAAAGGGGGAAAACCCTACTCCCTTTTGTGGCACCTCTCTGTAAGCAATATGCAGGCATGGTGGCAAGATATCCCAGCTCCTTCTGAGCTTTTTAGGCAGTCCACTAATCATGCCTTTCAGGGTCTTGTTAAATCTTTCAACAAGCCCATTTTCTGTGAATGGTATGGGGCAGTGAACCTATAGGTTCCTTCACACTCAGTACACGTGTGTTTTAAGTATGCAGACATGAAGTTGTTACCTCTTTCTGATACTATCTCCTTTGGAAACCCAACCCTAGTAAACATACAAAGGAGGGCCTTGGCTACTGCAGGGGCAGTGGTAGGCCTTTAGGGGAACTGATTCAGGATACCTAGTGGCATGATCCACTAGCACTAGTCTAAATTGGTTTCCTGATGATGTTTGATGGTCGAGGGAACCAACAATGTCAATCCCAATACTCTCAAAGGGTACCCCTATCACTGGAAGTGGCAATAATGGGACATTTAGGTAACTACTTGTCTTGCCACTGGCTTGCCAGGTGGCACAGGAGTTACACCAACCTACTCCACGTTTTGGTCTGGCCAAGATGCCAAGATGCCAGCTAGGGAAATGTCATGGCTAATGTTAGGAGAAACTGTCTAAACTGCTGTGGCACTACTGATCACCTGGTGGCACCAGGTTTGGGGTTTCTGGCCTCAGTGTAAAGGAAATCCTCCTCCCAATAGGTCCTGTGGGAACAAGTGACACTTTCCTTTTCCTGATCAAAAGCTTGCTGCCTCAGGCTTTCAAGAGTGGGACAGGTTCTCTGCCCCTGGCACAAATCCCCCTGGGGCCAAAAGCTCTGTCGTGTAAGCCCCAAGCTCCTGGGGCTCAGTTCCCTGTGGGGCTGACAAGTCTTCTCACTGAGGAGAGGGGACTTGATCTGGGGTCTGTATAGAAGTTGGTTTCCCATATTTCTTGCCCTTTCTCTTGGAAGGTTGGTACATGATTTCAAGCTCCAACACTTCATTTCTTTTTCATCCTTGATTCTGTACTGTTCTCTGGTTTTCACACACACCCATTCAGATATTCCCAGCATTACTGCATGAGTTTTCTTTTCTAACTCAGCCCATGCTGATTACTCCAAAGCATTGCCAAGCAGACACTGTACAGGGATAGCAGAAGACACCACTACCCTTTTATGTCAATAATTCCTCCCCAATTTAAGGCCACCAACACTACTGGCTGCACCTTAGCCTGATTATCAGCAATGAGGACTGTATAGGTCTCTCCAAGCAAATATTGGTCTGAGGATACAAGTTGCTCAGTCGCCATGGTGATACTGGTACCAGTGTCTCTCAGGGCTTCGACTCTAACCCCATTGACATTTGGCGCTTGTCTGTATCTCTCCAGATTACTGGGCCAGACACCCAGGGTAGCTACATCCACTCTTCCCTCTGAGACTAGAGTTGCCCCAGTGAGCACCTTGACATGATCAGGGCTTACCTGTGATCGCAGCTACAGTCTCACCAGTACATTTACTGCAAGTGTGCTAGAAGTATTCTTTTTGTTTTTTACAGCTAGGGTCTCCAGTTCAGTGTCCTAGAGCCTGAGAGTCATGGCACCACCTAGCCTTTTTAGGTTCCCAGTTGTTACCCTGGTACCCACCCATGGGCTGTGAAGAGTTTCGGGGCCATCCTCTTTAGCAGGTTTTTTGGGGAACACTTATGTATTTTATTTTTTCTCTTTTTTGACACCATCTTTCATTTGAGGTTTTTTTTTTAGCTCTTTCTTTTGGTCACCCCCAACAGTGGTAGTTTTGGTCACCCTTGCTTTGGCCCAGTGGTCTCTCTTCTTCCCCAACTCTAGAGGAAAAATTGGACCTAGGTCTACCAGATGCTGATGTAACTTCTCATTGTAAAAATTACGCAACATATGTTCCTTCAAGATTACATTGTGAAAGCCCTTCATATTCATGCACATTGTTACCTGTTAACCAGTCACCTAGTGTTTTCACTGAAAGGTCTACAAATTCAACCCAGGACTGACTCTGGGTTTTTCGAGTCTCCCTGAAATTAATCCTGTATTTCTCAGTGGTGAGTCCAAAGTCCTCAATCAGGGTATCATTCTTGAGGTCATAAGACTAGGCATCTTTCTCACTCAATGTCAGAAGTCTATCCCTGCATTTACCTGAGATAGTTCCCACAAGGGAGAAACCTAATTCTTTTTGGCTACTTTCCTAGCTATGCAGGCTCTCTCAAAAGCTGCAAACCATTTGGTGATGTCATCACCATCTGAATATTTAGGGACAATCCCTTCGGGGAGTTTGGAATCAAAGGAATCTTCTCTCTCCATAGTTGCAAAATTGCTGCCACCAGAGATGGGTCCTATACCCATCTCTTTTCTTTGTCTTTCTATGTCCAGGAGTTGAGCTTCTAAGTTCAACCTCCTGGCCAACCTTTCTAGCATGAGGTTCTCCTCTGGGTTCTCATCCACTGCTTCTGACTCTGGGGTTTCTATCACCTCCTTAGACAGGTCATCAGTATTCTGATCCTAAAAGGATGCAACTACTCTATCAGGGTTATCTCTCTCAAATGGTGCCAAAATTAGCCTAAGATTGTCTATGGACACATGAGAGCTCGTTTTGATGCCATATCCTTAACAGAGAGGCTTTAACCTGGCATAGGTTTAGCACAAATATGGGGATCAGGTCGAGCTCCTGAATCTGGTTCTCTGTATCACTCATTATTGCTACTAAAGTTGGGGCCTCTTTAGAGCGGGAAAACAAGACTTTGTCCTATAGTAAAATGATTTTTACAATTCTAACCCTTAGTTTCAGGGACTTAGCCAAGGCCCTAGCCGTTAATTTTAGAAATTTTGAAAATGTAGTCCAATTGAAAAAAAATACAACTAGGCTAAAGACAATTTGTAGATTTACTCATGTGGTTGCTTATTGACAGAGTGGTACCATCAAACGCAAAGTCGTAGACCCCATCACTGTTCCTCCAGTGTAGGAAGCTGGCTTATTATATACTGCACTAAAATGAAGTACATTGGGCAGAAAGTCCAGTGAGACCCACATTGGAATACAGAGGCAAAAGTAGATAAAACTAAAGCTGTATTTGTGGTAGTGTGGGCAAACAGTTAGGCTTATCAGACGGTAGTGCTAAGCATTTGTTGTACTCACAGAGGCAATAAATGAGAAACACACTCAAGAATAAATCCAAGACCAATTTGCAATAATAACATCGATTTATATATAATTTTTCAGTCCAAGCACTTCGTTCTAAGGTACATACTTTTTAAGTTATGAAATTTCAAAGTTTGCAAAAGAAATCACTGTTGTGTGTAATACTAACACAATACGCAGAGATGGACCTCAGATTCACCCTTAGCAGCCTTAGCTTGGTTCTGGTAGTATGGCACAGAGCAGTCAGATGTACTCAGAGGAACATGTGTTAAGCATTTCACAGTAACAGCATTAACAATAAGTAAGTGACCCGACTCGAAAGAAACCTTGACATTAAATTAGAAAAGTAGATTGTATTTTTATATAAATATAGGCACCAAAACAAACTTGATATGATGGAGACAATCAGAGTTATCGAGATTCAAAGTATTAACGAGAAATGTTATGCACACATGGCTCTGCACTCAACTACATAAAAAAGTTACAAATTATTGGATATTAGTGTCCATAGTCCATCATAAGCGAAGATGAAGTAGTCTCTCCCAAATAAATCACGTTGTCAAACGTATTTGCCGGAAAAATATTTTCTTTTTATTCTTTATTCTTTTATTCAATTGACGTTGCTTAAAATCACAGCACACAAATATGTAGTTGAGTGCAGAGCCATGTGTGCATAACTTTGTATTGAGGATTCCTTTCTTCAATATTGGGGACGTAGGAGGGTCACGTCTCTGGCTCATTGCACCACACTTATATATACACTTATAGCCATTGACTGATGCAGGTCTTTAGTGCCTTGACCTTTTCTTTTTGCTGTTAACGAGAAATGTAATGAAAGCTGTCAAATGTTCACCATTAAAGTCAATGGGAGAAAATCACCCTTAGCAAAATGATAGATGCAGGACGAGTTCCACGGATCTCTCTTGTGGTTAAGGTTCTACGGGTCCCTAGACCAAGACTCCACAGTTGTTACTTTATTACCTTGCCCAGGGAGTTTGGGTACAGAGGTTACTTGGCTGTCCTTGGTGCAGACAGCATTCATGGGAGCTGTCAAAAAGTGCTGCACTTGGCAAAACCACATTGGCAATGGAGTTACACTCGTAGGGCCCGATTCACAAAGGCAATCTGAAACAAAAGTCTAACTTTGTGACTTTTGGTATTCACAGAGGTCATTTACGAGTCGTATCTTTACGTCCGCAGTCGGGCCGGAATCTCCAGCTTCAGCCGTACTCTCTGCACCTTGGCACCACTGAGCAAGGTAGAAGAAATCTAGTTGTTTCACCCAGGTCCTGTGGCCCCAAAGGCTCCACTTTCCGAATTACGGGCCCGATTCACAAAGGCAATCTGAGACAAAAGTCTAACTTTATGACTTTTGGTCATAAAGTTATCTCTTTGGCCAAAGGAAGAGCTAAATTTCAGTAGACACATAGTGCACCACATTTTGACTCTGGATCACATGTCCTATATACCCTGGTTGTTTTTCATTTGAAGACATTTGACTGTAATGGATTAGCTGGAGATTTTATCAAATCCAGACTGTATAGTGAATGGGTATATTTCTTGGCTGAAGAAGGCTTTTTACTATAGGGTGGCAGCAGAATGAGATGCTGTTGCCATAACTAAGACTTTGATGAGCCATTTTAATATGGTTAAATCAGTGAGTGGGATGGAACCATATCTGAAATTGGGGCAGACCAGTTTATTGCAGGATGTTGACCTTTTTTAGGTTAAATCTGTTTCATCAGGGGGTTGGATTAAAACTGCTCAGCTTTAAGCTTGTTCCTGGGACAACAATTCTACTCCTGGTACTTTGCAGATAGTATTGATATGTCCCAAATTCAAAAGTTTATGCCATCAACTTGTCCGAATGCTGCTCTCACCTTTGAACTTCAGAAAGGTGTGGCCAGCCCTTCTGTTTATGCAACCCTTACAGTCGCCCAATACATGCTTTTTTATCTCATGTTTTTTATCTGGTATGTTACATTGTAGTGGAACTAATTTAACCCTTACCTATACTGATGAATTGTTATTTAACTGGTTATTCTTTAGATGGTTTTCTGTCTACATTAGAATCTGAGTATGTGTACCTTCTTCTATGACTGTTAATATATCTGATTGTTGTGGATCTTTCTGTTTTTATTGAGAGAGTTGCACTCTCTTCCATGATTGTATTTGAAATGTTATTGTGTATATTTTTATGATTTAAAAAAAATAATAAAGTTAACATTCATATTCAGCAAACACACCATCCATGCTAACATCCAGTGAGTGATGAATTCTCACACAAATACATACCACAAGATTGTCTGATAGTCTGTGGTTAAGGGGAATTGGTCAGATGCCCAGTTCTGGAACAGAGGTTAACATCATCCTGTTATGCTTTGAGTCTATGTGGTGAATTGCCATGATAACCTTTTGTGTTCACTTTCACTTAATCATGCAAAGATTTACAAAAGTATGTTTAATACACAATGCATCTGAGCCCGCATAGTCTGACTCATTTGTTCCTCGATGTTCAAGTCCCAATAATCCTTTGGACAGTTTCTATGAGTCTGTGGTCTTAATTGAAGCTAATCTGTCACAAGATCTTGTATATGTACTTTTACCTAAAAAATCACGCAATGACGCACTTACAGCTGAGATCGGGCCAATCTAAATTTTTGAATCACGAGTCCTTGGATTCCAAAACAATCTTCCAATAACCACCTATGAAGTTCCTGGAAGCTCCAGAATCCCCACAGTCTCCTGAATAACGAAGATGCACCTCAGGGTGCAGAATCTTTTATACAGAAACCCCGCCCAAGATAGCCACTTCCCAGAGATTTTTGGACTTGAAGTCCTGTTGGAAAAAACAAGCTCCTGAAATGCAAAAGCAGAAAAACAGCGTCAGAGTCAGAATAATGCTTGACCATACACCTAGATGAGAGTATCTATGAGTGCATGTTATGGATTATTGAGCAGAAGGTGTGCTGCTTCACATTCTCAGTTTTCACTGCATCTGACACGGAAACACTTCAGCCAGAATTTACCACTAGTGCCTTGCTGGTGTAGCTTGCATCAGCCCTGGATCCGGACTGGTGGCCAAATGTCTCTGGCACTAGAGTCTCTCCTGGCAACCATGACAGCAGGCACCGGACCCACAACGAATCCAGAGACAATAGTCTGTTGGGACAAAAGGAGCACCCTACAGCAATTAGACCAGATGATCCACAAGATTTGTCTTAGCATCCTGTTCCTTCCCTTTCAAGTGTGCCCCAAGTACATGTGGCTCTACAGATCTGCTATGCAGGTTTTGACCCTTTGGCATCAAAAGGAATGCCCACAGTACCCGCCCTGCATATTCTATTGAGGTCAGAGAAGTCAGCTCTGCCAATTCAGGTCAGGTTTTCTCCTAGGAGACATTCCAGAGCTCATTCCCACCTAATCAAGCCTGAGCACAGGCGTAGAGATCTGGCAAAGGTTTATGCTAAATAGCCTTCTGACAGTTCAGACAGGTAAAGGGTAACTTCCTAAAAGGTGCTTTTCCTTAATATGTATTAAAAAATCTGACTTCACCATTTAATTGGATTTTTAATAACTAATAAAAATAGTAGTTTGATTATTTGTCTACGTGGTCCTATTCTAGAGGGACAGTATTAGTATTTTAACCTGTACTCTGATTTTCTACATAGGACAGCGAGGCCTGCCACAGTGAAAACAGGTTTTTGGTCATTGTCACTGTAGGAACATTGTAATATTAATTTTCCACCTGTCCTACTTTTAAATGCCAGTTATTCTACCTTGTGGGCTACAAGGCTTACATATGTAAGATGTACTCATATTTAAAAGGGAGGTTTTCACCTGTCAAGAAGGGTCATGTTAACAGGTCTCACTGCACATGTTACACTACGGCTTTCAGGCTACAGTGGAAGGTCTGAAGCCATGTTTTCTTCTTTCAAACTAGTGGATGGCATAATAAGTGCTGTAGTCCACAGGTGACAGTTAACTTTTCATGCCATGGGTGTTTTTCCGCACTATATAATATGGCCCTATATAAAATGTAAAAACATCAATCAGGATAGCCAGATTCATCATGTTTTAGAGGTCAGAGTAAATACAATGGGCCCTAGACAGCGAGAAAAAAAACAGCAATGATATTTGTTTCAGCAAAAGGCAAAAAACCTCGGGTGATCATGCAGAAAAGCAGAATTTCTATACTAACTCACTAGCACTCTCACTGAGTCATTCACTGAGCCCCTCTGACTGATTGACTCACTCACTCATTCAGTAACTGTGGTACTCACACAAGAGTTGCAATAAACAATAAGAATGTAAATCGATCAATTACAAATTCACTAGAAAACAGGACATGCCCAGTAGCGGCTCCTGGAGGGAGTACTGCGGAGCGGTGGAGCGGGGCGGGGGAGGGGCAGGGTCGGGGGTAGTAAAATCCGGCTTAGGGCCGAACTGAGTTAAGTACATAAATAATGAAATCAAACGAATTACAATGCGCGCGCTGCATCGCAATCGGCGATGCAGCGCGCGCAATGTAATTCGTTTGATTTAATTATTTATGTACTTAACTCAGTTCGGCCGTAAGCCGGATTTTACTACCTCCCACCCTGCCCCTGCCCCGCCCCGCCTCGCCTCACCGCCCCGCAGCACTCCCTCCAGGAGCCGCTACTGGACATGCCATTTTACGCGTGTGAGAATATCACCAACCAGAAGAAGGGCCCGTCCTTCAATGTGTTTCGTTTGCCTCTTGCTGGACTACCACGTCCGACTCACAAAAATAAACCTTAATTCACTTTCGGGTTAGTCACGAAAACAAAATAATAAATTAGAGACCGCCAAGCGTAAATGTAATTTTTATTCGGCTGACTTTCAGAATATATATGAAAATGCAGCATGTTAGATCACATTTTAATAAGTAAGTCATTAATATCCGCAATATAGCTTTCAAACGTCAGCAAAGTAATTGAATTGCTGTTTTGATTTTCTAATAACTTTCTAGAGGAATCAGTTTTTGTCCTTGATCTCTAATCAAATGAAATGCCGTGTGATCGTTTTCTTTTCTAATGATACAAACATACTAAAGTGGAATGGAACCCCTAGATTGGTTTTACAGGGCAGTTACTGCATCGAAAGGGAGAGGAAAATATAAAATCAATGGTTTCAAATAAAACGTAAGCTTTTGACAGATTTGTAAATCAGCTTAATGCATTTCTCTGTTGCATTCAAGTGCCGCAGTTTTTCGGCTGTGCAGAATACCTCGAGGGTAAGTTGTTTATGACATTGTGCTTATTTGTAAACGCTGCTTTCTTGTGAGGGAAGAGACTGAAAACTATCGGTGGACAGGGATCTGGGTCCTTGGAAAAATATTATTTAACACGTTGATCCTTTGCATGCTTGATGAGAAGGTGCAAAATATCAGGCAACTGAGTTCAGGTTTTGTAATAGTCTATAGTACCAAGAAGCCTTGGTAAACGTGAACTTTACAAATGCTAAGACCATAACATATCAACTGGTGAGGAGTACTCTTGAATGCAAGATACACCTGCATGGATCAATGTGCTACATTTGTATTTGCACCAGTACAGATGTTTGGAGACTAAACCATGCAGAAAGTGCCTTTGCAGCATTCAGGTCCTGTATGCACGAAATCTGCATGTTTCCATTGTGGGAAATGGTTTAGCAAGCTCGATCATCTGCGAATAATCAAGTATGAACGCACCGCGCTATTTTATTGTTAATTTGCTCCTAGAACTCACATTGATCTTACAGTGGATTTCAGATAATGATCACTGACAACTCAAAAATATAAGGCCAGATGTACGAAATTTGCATTCGCAAAAAGTCGTCGTAATGTGTGTACTAGCTTCTTGTGAATGAAAAAAGAAATTGCAGAGGCCTATGTACTAATCGGTGGGTTCAAAAAATTCCGAAGCATTGTGGGTCAAAATCCGATCAACCTACTCACTACTCATGAGGTAGGTCGCAAATTGCTACTCACTACGGCTCGATGCCATTAGAGGGATCGTGGCTTGCTGGGGTCAACAGACAACCATGTCTGTGATCACATTTAAATAAAGCAAACTTTTTTGTGCAGCCTGCTTTCCTTAAAAGAAACAGGTTTGAATTTAAAAATAAACGTTTCATTTTTAAAGTTTGTTTTAGAGTTGGCAGTGGTCCCCTGGACCACTTCCTACTCCCCAACAAACGTTTTTTAACATTTACATAGGTGGATGGTTGCAATTCAATAACCTGTTACAGAATCACAAAATGGGTTTACAAGACAGTTAGCTATTGCAACCTATAGGATTTAGCAAATTGCGGGCTTTGCAACTGCTAAATGGCTTCTTACATCGGGCCCACGATTCCACTGTCATATAAATAAAGCTCCCATGTAGTAGTGAATGTAATTGTATGGAGTAATTGTAGATACACACAAGAAACACATTTACCACTCTCCTCCTTCGCCTATGACATGCATTCCTCATTGACTCTACTTGGGGAAATACCATGAAATGACCTGGTAAGGGCATCCATTGTTGCATAATAGATGCACATGTGTATGTTCTTGACTATTGCCTTGGAAATAATTGTTAGGGCAGAAATTGTGCAATCCCTGTTTGCATGAGCAGAACACAAATACACCTGCTCCAAAAACATTGTGTGTTTGAACTTTCTCTGAAGGCAACATATAGCCAACTTTTTGCAACAGCAGACTGATTTTTTTGTGGCTGTGACTCACAGGGAGTAAATTTGAGGTTGGTGGAAGTGGGGCATCTGCCAATAAATCATGGATTTCCTATTCGCCAACCTTGACGTTCCTTCACCTTCTTCATAGGTGGGAGAACCAAATTGTTTCTGCTAGTGGAGTCTCAGCCAGCTCTACCAGCAGAAACCCTTGATCCAGCAGTCCATACACCACTAGACTTTCAAAACACAATATAGTTTGCCCTGTCCCACTCCACATAAATTATCCTCGCTAGAATCACCATTCAAGGCATAGCGTAATCAGAAAAAGATGTAGGTCACAATATTGAGTAGCAAAATATTGCCCTACTATATTATTGACCAAGAATATTGACTACCACCACTGTAAAGGTGAATACACATAGGTAAGTATAGATTTACTACTCTTCGCCACATTTACGTACCATATTCACATACCTAGAAGACTAAACCATTTCATAAAGGATGGTGTGGAATAAGATTACTAATATACGGGTAGTGTTGTGAGAGAGGTCTGCCATCTGGCACCTGAATGAAGATGATGTTAACAGATCCACAAAAAAATCCACAAAAAATCCTAACACAGGTTGTCCTTAGGATTGAAGGAAAGTGGTAACAGGCTGGAGAATGCTTGCTAAAGTTTTTTAAATTTTATATATGGCAGCCCGCCTCGCAGAGCTGAAAAACAAAAACAGACTGGTGTTTTTAAAAAAATATATCTTTTTATCTATGGCCCAAGTCCCAAGCAAAAACAGTCCACATTACTAAAAAAAAACACAATGGTCTCTCATGTTCACAATATCAAGGTATGTATAACAGTTGCTATGCTCCTTTAAAATAATTTTGGCGGTCACCATTCCGAGCACCGAGCACTTAGTGCCACTACTAAAGAAAGAAAGATTCACCCTATCATTAGTATCAAACGTTTGAGCTGTACAGTTTGATTTCAGCCTAGCTGTGCACATTGTGGATACAAGTGACTGTGTATTTCATTATATATCTAGCATGTGTGCTATAGCATAAAAGAGATTTAGTGCAACGAAAAAGAAACATATGGGAAGAGAACCCAAATTCATATTTTGAGTCCAGAATTCATAAAAGCTCTAGAAACACCTGCACTCTACATAAAGAAAAATATTTTTCCATTTACTTAACTTTAATTCCACAAAGTCTTTATTGATTAACAAAAGCGTTTGTTATTATATATTCAACATAGGTCTAGAAAAAATAAGTTGCAAGGTATTATTCTCAATTCTGATTCACAGAATAGGAAATTGCAGAATTTTATCATTGGCAGGTGACTTTGTAAAAACGGAGAATCACAAATAAAGTGTGAATTTTCACAGTTCTTAGCTTAGGTGTTGGTTGGTGGTATTGTTGAGCGATGCCAAATGTAGGAGATCTCCGACAAATCTTTTAGTTTATAAATAGTCACTTATACATCACAGGCTTTTCCCAGCAAAAAGCAAGAAAGCTGTATTCCAGGGTGGGAATGGGGACCCATCCCAACACTCTCAATATTCAATGAAGTGTATGGAAAGGTGTTTTTGCACCTCTAGGAATGATTGTTTCCATGTAGAGATACAAAAAAAATGTTAGATATGTAAATGTGCAGTTGCGTTATCCGTATGCATGCAAATTTGTTTTGCACCTAATAGAATTTCTGCATTTGCAAATTGTGTGCATGTGAGTACATCCGGAAATCTGTGACTGATGTAGTTTGACGGAAGTGCTCCTGTGTAGCTTTCTAAATCCCGTGATTGCTGGAAATATAATCCAAAGTAGTCCTTAAGGAGAAAGTTCTGACTCTGAAAGCTGGTTCATTGTACACTTGAGTCTTAGGGCTTTTTTCCAGAGGAGGGTGGTAGTAGGATATGTGCCAAAATTGGTGAATGTCCCATCTGCCCATCCCTCTCATCTCCTGACTCATCTAGATTTTGTGTTGTGGACACTTTACCAACAGAAGAACGATTGATCTGTTAGCCATCAGAAAAACCCTCTTGTGCAGCCACTCTTTGAGAAAATATAATCAGAGGACCTACCTTTTTTAAGTTTGGCCCATACAATGACTTCCTTTGATTTATTAAATGTTAACCATGAAACCAGACTTGCTGTCACTGATTTCTTCTTTCACTGAAGCAGCCCCTGGCGTGTTGGTAGACTAGTTTCAGGGAAAATAGCCTGACAACATTTTGAGTTATTCTGAATATAGCTCACTACACTCTAAATGAGATCCTTCCTCTTTTAATGAAAATAGTTAAACAATGGAGTCCATTTCAGCAATTTGGTTTATACTGGCATTGGCAATGTGCAACCTTGTCATGTTGTTTATTACTATTTGAGTGAGCAGTGACATATGGCTAGAGCATCTTCAAATTTGAAGACATTTACATCTATCTATCTATCTATCTATCTATATTTCTATCTGTCTGTCTGCCTTATATATATATATATATATATATATATATATATATATCAACAGCGTTCCTGCCCTGCTAAATCATTAACAGAGCCTCCAGGCACGGACCTCTTTGAGCCTCCAAAGCAAATCCAAACAACTCGAAATGTTGCGGTGAGCAGTGCAAAATTTATTTTCCTTTTCCAATTACATCCAGGAATGATCGAGCATAGTGCCCGCCATTGACGCGTTTCACTCGCACACCCGAGCTTGATCACATGACGCGCTGTAAGGTAGGGAACAATAAGTACAAAAAATGTGCACTAATGACTCTAAAAAGTGAGTAGTCATGTTGATAAAACTAGAAAACAGACTGTTGGCATCACAACAACTCTTAAATAACATTGAATAAATCAATCGAAATTCATGATGTACAAAAATGGAGAAACATTTAAAAAGATTGAACTGCCTATGTGACTTAAAATATTATAAATGCAATTTGGTTCATCAATAAATCAAGTGTAGACAGTAATTATAAATTTAGTAATGAAAGTCTCCGATTCTAACAATCATACCGCAACTTCACAATGTAGACAGGCTTTAACTGATAACAAGTTCCACATATTGATAATACTAACTGGCCAGAATAATCCTTATATAGTATAATAGAAATGAATATACTACTGACCTCTGCATTCAAATGCTAGTGCATAAACACAAAATAGGTACGCTAGTGCTGCCAGTGGTCTCTTCTAAAATAACAGAATCGAAGTAATATAGGCATATTATTAAGACAAAATGGAACTTTGTTCTAAAACGATTACGATAAAGTGCTAGTGCAAGATACCTAAAAACCGCTTAGTGACGGATTGTCTCTTATTACTGTCTGAGCCTAATTACACTGAATTTATGCATACGATCAAGGTATATGGGAATATTAATAAAAACAAAAAGGAACTTTTTTCTTAAACGATTACGATACAGTGCTGGTGCAAGATACCTAAAAACGCTTAGTAACAGATTGTATATTAATACTGTCTGAGCCTAGTTGCACTGAATTTATGCATACCATCATTCTGTGAAATAGAAATTCATAATAAGTCACAATGAGCCTAAAATCTTAATACTCCATTATAAAAACCAGTCCGTAAATATATAAAGTGCTGTGCATTGTGCAAAATAAGTGGAATGAATCATAAAAAGTGCAAGTATAACAAGATTCATCTCTATAAAAATATACTGGTTATAGCAGCAAATACTCATTATCCAAGCCTGAATAATGCTAAAGTGCAGATGCCAGTAGTGTCCAATATATACAAAAAACAAAGTAGGGGAGTGAAGAGGTAGCGTCCAAAGGAACACTAACGGTGGATACGTCCTTCTCTTACAAACAGTTAACAAAACATCAAGATCCACCACAAGGGTGATTATTCAATGAATGAAGAAAGGACCGAACGTGTGTGGGGGAGTGTGTTCCTACTTTTTGGTAGGACATACACAGGAGTTGTTTAAATACCCCTCACACACCAAAAGGGCCCTTGGTGTCATGCTTCATCATTGGGGTCTTCCCATCCCACTGTGGGATGGGGCATGCTGCGACCTGCGACTACGCGGGAGCACTATGCTAAAAAGTACTATGTGTGGTGTGAGGGTAGTGAGAGGAAGGGTCAGGAGTG
Source organism: Calotriton arnoldi (assembly GCA_963921515.1). Classification (NCBI taxonomy): domain Eukaryota; kingdom Metazoa; phylum Chordata; class Amphibia; order Caudata; family Salamandridae; genus Calotriton; species Calotriton arnoldi. Next base: position 1,564,304 of record CAWUFW010003722.1, read on the forward strand.
AATGTAAGGAGTGAGGTTAAAAAGGACCTAGCCTCGTAGACTTAAGACAATTTAATAGGTCATTGAGGCTGGACCTGTTAAAATGGTGGTTCGGAAATATCTCGCATATAATGTGCAGATATTCCTAAAAAGTCAACATGTTTCGAAGCTCAAGGCTTCTTCGTCAGGACTGAAAAGATCCCTTCAGTGCTCACTATGTTGTATAAGAATTGTGGAGGTATACTATAAACAAAAGTGAAAAGTGCAAAGAATCATGCACTTCATACAGTACCTAATCGTACTTCTAAAGTGTTAATTATGTATGGATGGGAATATTGCCCCATGAGCCTCTGGAACAAGTGAGGGAGAGAGTCGCCACTAAATAGTGCTGCTAGACATTGCCTCGCTACGAACAGCTCACCCGCGGCTCCGAAGTCCAATATATAAACAGATAAGATTGTTAATGTCATGATAGATCAGTGGCAAAGAAATCAGTCCATAAAATACAGAGCAGACAACAGTTGATGCATAGTGAGAACTTCCTACTAAGAAATGAAATTACTATTTAGAGGAAATTATGCATGTCCTCACTGTTGTTGAGGTCATTAGGCATCTTTGTATCGAGTGCCAGGATGAAGTGTGTCTCAAGTTGGAGGAGGCTTTTCTCACGGTTCCCACCCCGTCCGGAAATGGGAACAGCCCCCAATACAGTATACTCCAAATCGTTTAGTTTATTGTTGTGGACCAACTTGAAATGTCTAGCCACTGGGTAGTTCGGGTCGGAATTGACAATGGCCCTCACATGCTGCAGAATGCGCTTATGTACAGGGAGCTTCGTGCTGCCTATGTAATCTAGGCCACAAGTACAGCGTAGCTTGTAGACAGCAAACTCGGTGCGACATGTTAAGTGATCTTTGATAAAAATCTTTTTATCACTAAAGGCTGAATGATAATCAATAGCATTAGTAGCAAAGGTACATGCGCTACACGAGTTACACTTGAAAAATCCTTTTCTAAGTAACCATGTGATTTGGATGTTATTTCAGGACTAGATTTTACAAGGGCATCCCTCATAGAAGGTGCCCTCCTGAATGTAATGGCAGGTAATGATGGTAATATGGATTTAAGTGTTATATCTGTCAATACTATTGGCCATTGAGAGTAAATTATTTTACGAATTTTGCTCTCCTGTTGACTGTAGGTAGTAATCAGTCTGATGTTACTTTTATCATTCTCAATGTCATTAGTGAGGGGGACCGAAGTTGTCACACGGTCATTTTTAGGAATCAACAATTCCTCCCTTGTGAGTGTATTAACTTTGTCCAGAGCCTGAACTAATAAAGATTTTTTATAGCCTCGATTTAGAAAGCGAAGAAATGCCTCATGCTGACACTTATCACACTCAGTTTTCTCACTGCAAATACGGCAAATTCTCATGAATTCGCCATAGGGTATACTGCGCATAGTGTGACGGGGATGTGAGCTCTCTGCGTGCAAGATTGAATTTCCCGCAGTTGTCTTGCGGTGCAATTTGGTATGAAGCCTGCCCTCACTGACATAAAGAAAAACGTCTAAAAATTCAACACTTAACTCATCAATATTCGCTGTGAATCTAAGATTTTGTGCATTACAGTTGATAGATTTTACAAATTCAGTTGCTGTATCTCTACTCGCTTTCCAAATAAGACAAACACCATCGATGTAGCGCCAATAAAATTTGACATGATTTGTCCACTCCATCAGGTGCTTGGCCCTGAGGACATGCTCCTCCCACCAGCCAACATGAAGACATGAATAGCTGGGGGAGAAGCATGCCCCCATGGCGACTCCTCTTATCTGTTGGTACACTTCTTGGTTAAATAAGAAATAGTTGTTATACAAGCAAAGTTCTATCAAGGTTGGCAACATACAATTGTGTTCTTTCATTCCAATGTCTCTTTCTGCCAAGTAGTATTTTGCCGCAGCCAAACCATCAACATGATTGATACTCGTGTATAAGGATTCTATATCCATAACCACTAGCATGAACTCTGGCTGCCAAACTACAGCTTTGATCTTATTCAGAAAGTCAGAGGTGTCTTTTACAAAGGATGGTAAGGTGATAACATGAGGCTGAAGAAAGTGATCCACGTATTTTGAGATCTTTTCCAGCAGACTATTTTGAGCTGAAATAATAGGCCTACCTGGAATCGGAACCACTTTCTTGTGTACTTTCGGGAGGAAATACAGGATGGGAATGACTGGATAATCAACTTTGAGAAAGTTAAATTCATCTTTAGTTAGAAGGCCCTGTCTCTTCCATTGTGAGAGGCATTTTACCACTTTCTCTTGGACCAATCGCATCTCCTGCTTAGAAGACTTTCTGTAGCATGAAACATCTGACAGGTGACGATTGGCTTCTATCAGATTTTGATCTTTCTGCCATAGTACGACATTGCCGCCTTTGTCGGACTTATTTATAATGATGTCGTGATTTTTCTTTAATTTGTTCATCAGGGCGTGGTATTGGGCATTTTTGAAATTCCTGCAATGTTGACTTGTGTGTAGAGTGTTATTTAGGCGTTTAAGTTCATCCACAACCCTTTCGCTGAAAATGTCCACCGCATCTCTAGGCATAAGTGGTAAAAAAGTCGAGGAGGGACGGAAAGGGCTAATGGCGGCTTGATTGGTATTAATACCCATAATGTTCATGTCATCCTGAGTGGATTCAAAATTGATGTTGGTGTTATATATATATATATATATTTTTTTATCCAATTTGCCATTATTTCGAAAGCGCACTCCAGAACAGGCAATAAAAAGACAGCTGGCATTGCTTCTCCGTTATTTAATCACAATTGCCTTACGTGTTTCTGAGTAAAACACTCCTTGTTCACAGGCAAACTTGAGGCTGCGCAGATTCGAAAGAGAACACTCCCCCTTATTAGCATTTTGCTCTAATTGTCCTCCAACAGTTTCATGACTACATCAATAGTGTGATGCATCCTGGGGAATGTAGTATTCAGTGTCTCCTTTGTTGTTCCCCACAGTGGGTTCTGCGCTTGCCACAATTCATTAAAATAATTATACATCTTCCTCCAGTGGATTTTTAGAAAAACGAAGCCAGATAGTGTGCTTTCCTGTTCTCCCTCAGGCAGACTTCGAACAGTTCAGTGTCTGCAAGGCCCCATTATCAGTACCGGGTGGTGCGTTTTCACGACGTGACAGCCGCAAACATCTTTTTATCCAATTTGCCATTATTTCGAAAGCGCACTCCAGAACAGGCAATAAAAAGACAGCTGGCATTGCTTCTCCGTTATTTAATCACAATTGCCTTACGCGTTTCTGAGTAAAACACTCCTTGTTCACAGGCAAACTTGAGGCTGCGCAGATTCGAAAGAGAACACTCCCCTTATTAGCATTTTGCTCTAATTGTCCTCCAACAGTTTCATGACTACATCAATAGTGTGATGCATCCTGGGGAATGTAGTATTCAGTGTCTCCTTTTTTGTTCCCCACAGTGGGTTCTGCGCTTGCCATAATTCATTAAAATAATTATACATCTTCCTCCAGTGGATTTTTAGAAAAACGAAGCCAGATAGTGTGCTTTCCTGTTCTCCCTCAGGCAGACTTCGAACAGTTCAGTGTCTGCAAGGCCCCATTATCAGTACCGGGTGGTGCGTTTTCACGACGTGACAGCCGCAAACATCTTTTTATCCAATTTGCAATATATATATGTCTCCCTTGGGCGTTCTCCTCGTGAACACCAGATCCAGCGGCACTCGGTTAACAAAAGGCAACTTCTTTCCTGGTCAGTTTTTCAATTCTGTTTTATTGAATTATTTTCATCTTCTTCAAAGCATATTTACACAGTCTGCATTCCATCTGTAAGAACAGACCAACGCGTTTCGGCGAATTGCCTTCTACTGTATATGTATAATAGCATCTGAGTGAGTGTCTGAGTTGGTCTTTCATATATATATATATATATATATATTCACTGAAAAAACCATAGGTTTCAGGCACGTTATAGTTAGAAATTAGCATTTAAAAAACCTTAGAAATTCACTGAAAAAACCATAGGTTTCAGGGGCGTTATAGTTAGTTGGACATTTCACTCGTACAAAACCATAGAAATTCCCCCGTTAAAGGTAGTTCAGCTAACTATAACTCGCGCGCCTGCAATGCACTGCTGATGACATCACATATTACATCACTCATGACATGGTCAGTGACATCACTCATGACATCACTGATGACATCTCAAATGACATCACTGATGACATCATCCTTGTGATAGAGTGGCAGACCTCCTCTCACCCTAATATAACCTTTGATACACACACTCAAAAATACAAACTAACATTTTCAAAACAATGGACATACCAATACCAGTTACAACACACCTATTCAGTAATACCAAGATCTACACACACATCCACTCATTCACCAACAGTCCCTATACAGTCACTCATACATGTACTCACTCATCATATGTACTCATACACCTATGCATCATGTTACACACCGCCACTCATCCATAGAGTTACTCACACACATAGTCACACATGCAAACAAAGTATCAAACATCCATTTACTTGCATATACAGTTATACACACACTACCACACTTACTTCTACAGAAACTTACACATACTTACTCTCTTAAACAATCACTTATAGAAACACCTACTTATTTGTACAGGAACTCTTCCACTCTCTCACTCTCACATATACTCACTTATATACACCAATACTCACATATACTAGTTTAAAACATATGTAGTTACTCATAAAGACACTATTGAGACAGTCATTCACTCACTAACATACCCATACACATACTCATCCACCTATACAGTCCTGCAAACATGCTGTCTTCAACACATACAAACAGTGAGGCACTCATTCATGCATCTATGCACTAAGTAATACCCCCACCGAACCATACAGACACTCAGACACTCATACTGATACTCAAAAAACCAACTAATAACCCATATAGACACTCATGTAGCTACTCACCAACCCATGCAGCCACTTATACACAAAGTGAGAGACTGATACAGATATTTTCATATTTAAACATTACTCACTAACCCATGTATTCACTAAGATACACTTAGTCAGTTATACAATCAATTTTACAAAACAAAATCATCCATTTAGACACTTATATACCCATTTATTCTTCCATCGACCTTGAGATATACATATATAAAACATATTTAATTTTCAGAAAAACACACATTCACTGGATGATGTCATCAGTGATGTCATCAGTGATGTCATTTGAGATGTCATCATTGATGTCATGAGTGATGTCACTGACCATGTCATGAGTGATGTAATATGTGACGTCATCAGCAGTGCATTGCGGAGCGCACGAGTTATAGTTAGCTGAACTAACTATAACGGGGAATTTCTATGGTTTTGTACGAGTGAAATGTCCAACTAACTATAACGCCCCTGAAACCTATGGTTTTTTCAGTGAATTTCTAAGGTTTTTTAAATGCTAATTTCTAACTATAACGTGTCTGAAACCTATGGTTTTTTCAGTGAATTTCTAAGGTTTTTTAAATGCTAATTTCTAACTATAACGTGCCTGAAACCTATGGTTTTTTCAGTGAATATATATATATTTATTATACTATGTATACATGTGAAAATGTCTCGGTCCCCTGTTTGCCTCGCTGGCACGGAAAAAATGGGTGGAACTGACGTCAGCACGCCGACGAGGTTCTCTTATGGCTCCGATGACGTCATACGGTGTCGCGAGCGGAGCCATGCTATTATGACGTCCTCGTTGACGTGGGAGAGCTAGGAAAGAATTTCCGTGGAATGCTGGTGCAGGGGATATTCACCTAAGTGTTCAGGCTAGTCCTTTGGGAGCAACTGTTTATGTTGCCACTCCAGAAACCTAAACCAGTGATCCGAGGGCAGAGGCCCTGCAGATGGCACACGAGGTGGGGTGCCCAGTCGTGTGCACCGGCGGGGCAGCGAAGTGACAAGCACCACAACCCACAAAAAAGGTAACGAGGGCACTGAATAACACAGGATCTTCTCTTTGTATCTGGCAGGAACAACGAAGTTAAAATGCCCTAGTACCAAAATGTAGAATTAGTGCTACAACGGTCTTCAAGAGGACCTGCGATGCCGCTTCTGCCTCCAGTACCCTGGAGGTGGCATATGGGTCACGCGGTACGGTCATACTGCGGTGGGACGCACACTCATTGACCTCTCATGGCACTGCTCCACACTTCAGGGAGGACGCTTTCCATTAGCTATGTTTTCTGATGACATGTCGCGCCGTCCCCGTCCAACAACAGAACTCCTTTAGATCCAAACAGACTCTTCCACTCTCTCACCGGAAGTGAAACCAGGCCACGCGGACCCTTTCACAATACAACAGCTGGGAATGCACTTTTTGGTAAAAAAAACACATTCCTTCCTCCTAATTAATTAAATAAAAGTCTCACTGAAGAACAGGGGCCAGCTTCGATCGGTAAACAGCCGTTACAACGACTTTTTTACTTTGCGATACCATTAAAACGCATGCATTACCACGCATGCGTTGTACATCACAAAGTCATTACTACGCATTTTTTTAGAACGCATGGTCATTTACCACGCAAGCCTTTACAACGAATTTGGTTGTAAAGGTATGTATGGTAAATGACCATGCGTTCTAAAAAACATGTAGACGATCCATGTCGTTGTAAGGAAACAGAGGCTGTTCCATTTCCTCACAACGACGTGCACCGCCCCTCCAAGACGACGTGAAGCAGGAACCACGAGGAGAGAGGAACCACGAGGAGTGAGAGGTAAGGGGGATTGGGCATGGGGTGGGGGTTTCTTTTCTAGGGTTTAGGGTAGTGCAGTGGTGTTTGGGTGGTGTAGGGGGTCGTGCTGGGGGTAGTGTTTTAGGGTTTAGGGTAGTGCAGTGGTGTTTGGGTAGTGTAGGGGGTCGTGCTGGGGGTAGTGTTTTAGGGTTTAGGGTAGTGCAGTAGTGTAGGGGGTCGTGCTGGGGGTAGTGTTTTAGGCTTTAGGGTAGTGCAGTGGTGTATGGGTAGTGTAGGGGGTCATGCTGGGTTAGTGTTTTAGGGTTTAGGGTAGTGCAGTGGTGTTTGAGTAGTGTAGGGGGTCATGCTGGTGGTAGTGTTTTAGGGTTTAGGGTAGTGCAGTGGTGTTTGTGTAGTGTAGGGGGTCATGCTGGGGGTAGTGTTTTATGGTTTAGGGTAGTGCAGTGGTGTTTGGGTAGTGTAGGGGGTCGTGCTGGGGGTAGATTTAGTGTTTAGGGTAGTGCAGTGGTGTTTGGGTAGTGTAGGGAGTCGTGCTGGGGGTAGTGTTTAGGGTAGTGCAGTGGTGTTTGGGTAGTGTAGGGGGTAGTGCTGGGGTAGTGTTTTAGGGTTTAGGGTAGTGCAGTGGTGTTTGTGTAGTGTAGGGGGTAGTGCTGGGGGTAGTGTTTTAAGGGTTAGGGTAGTGCAGTGGTGTTTGGGTAGTGTAGGGGTTCATGCTGGGGGTAGTGTTTTAGGGTTTAGGGTATGGCAGTGGTGTTTGGGTAGTGTAGGGGGTCGTGCTGGGGGTCAATTTAGGGTTTAGGGTAGTGCAGTGGTGTTTGTGTTGTGAGGGGGTCGTGCTGGGGGTAGTGTTTTAGGGTTTAGAGTAATGCAGTGGTGTTTGTATAGTGTAGGGGGGTTTAGGGTAGTGCAGTGGTGTTTGTGTAGTGTAGGGGGTCATGCTGGGGGTTGTGTTTTAGGGTTTAGGGTAGGGCAGTGGTGTTTGTGTAGTGTAGGGGGTAGTGTTTTAGGGTTTAGGGTAGTGCAGTGGTGTTTGTGTAGTGTAGGGTGTCATGCTGTGGGTAGTGTTTTAGGGTTTAGGGTAGTGCAGTTGTGTTTGTGTAGTGTACGGGGTCGTGTTTTAGGGTATAGGGTAGTGCAGTGGTGTTTGGGTAGTGTAGGGGTCATGCTGGGGTTAGTGTTTTAGGGTTTAGGGTAGTGCAGTGGTGTTTGGGTAGTGTAGGGGGTCGTGCTGGGGGTAGTGTTTTAGGGTTTAGGGTAGTGCAGTGGTGTTTTTGTAGTGTGGGAGGTCATGCTGGGGGTAGTGTTTTAGGGTTTAGGGTAGTCCAGTGGTGTTTGTGTAGTGTAGGGAGTCGTGCTGGGGGTAGTGTTTTAGGGTTTAGGGTAGTGCAGTGGTGTTTGTGTAGTGTAGGGGTAGTGTTTTAGGGTTTAGGGTAGTGCAGTGGTGTTTGTGTACTGTAGGGGGTCGTGCTGGGTTCTAGTGTTTTAGGGTTTAGGGTAGTGCAGTGGTATTTGTGTAGTGTAGGGGGTAGATTTAGGGTTTAGGGTAGTGCAGTGGTGTTTGGGTAGTGTAGGGGGTCGTGCTGGGGGTAGTGTTTTTGAGTTTAGGGTAGTGCAGTTGTGTTTGGGTAGTGAAGCGGGTCGTGCTGGGGGTAGTTTTTTAGGGTTTAGGGTAGTGCAGTGGTGTTTGGGTAGTGTAGGGGTCAACCAACATGAATTTGTCCTTGTGTGATGTAACCAATGCTCATGTAAAGCACTCCAATACCTGACCAGTCTGCACTATATAAAACTGCAAAAAAACAAAAAATAAAAAGTGTTTTGCACACTTCTGTCATTGGGCTATACGTGGGCTACCTCTGGGTGATATTTGTGCTACATTTGGGCTCTTTTTTCTCTGGTGGCCATCTTGGGAGACTTATTTGTTATGAAGTTTCCTAATTTCCTCATTTACTACAGTCTCCTCAGTTGGAAATGCTTTCAGTTTTTTACTTTGATTCCATCAAGAAGGCATTCAGATGTGTCACACATTTGCCATAAATTCAGAATGTTAGCACTCTAGTTGTTCATTAGATCACTGTAGTAAAGCTACTGCTCACCAAGGAGTTAACTGGAAGTCTACTGCTGGTATTGAAAGTGATTGTTTCAGTCTGCATGTCAGAATTTTCTAATGAAATAGAAGAGGATTTGAGATCTCACTTAAAACATGTCCTAATTTTTCTTTCTACAGCACTAACCATAATTTCTATGGCAAAATTAACCCCCTCATTTTGTTCCTTTTTAAATTAAATGTTTTAAGTGTTACCAGTTTATTCCAATCAAGATGGCTTCAGGTGTGCCATACTTTTGTCATAAGTAAGACTGTTAGCGCTCTAGTTGTTCTTTAGAACACACTGTGAAGCTGCAGTAGAACACAAAGGCATCAACTGACAGGCTGCTCCTGTTGAAATATAACAGGAAGATATTTGAGATCACACTTGAAACATGTCCTAATTTTTCTTTCTACAGCACTAACCATCATTTCTATGACAAAATGAACCCCATCATTTTGTTCCTTTTTAAATTAAATGTTTTAAGTGTTACCAGTTTATTCCAATCAAGATGGCTTCAGGTGTGCCATACTTTTGTCATAAGTAAGGCTGTTAACACTCTAGTTGTTCTTTAGAACACTCTGGGAAGCTGCAGTAGAACACAAAGGAATCAACTGACAGTCTCTGCCATTGTTGGATGTACATGTTTTACTGAGAATGTCAGACTTCATTCTCACATGACTGAGAAAGATAATGTGAATTTACAGAAAATATGCTCTCATTTTAGCTTCTGGAGCACCTTCCAAAACTGTATGGGACAAGCATGTGAAAATAGTTTTCTCTCAAACATGATTCATGATATCCCAGCAGAAGGTTTTTCACAGGGTAAAATCACCTTAGAACACACCACAATTCCTGAAATTAGTATGGTACCATCAACAAATGAATTCTAATGTAACTAAAGTCTGTTATCACCCTTTATAGTTCTCCTTTTGGTAACCCTCAAAATCTTCGATTCACTACAATGCATTTCAATGGGGTACTATCATTTATATTGGTCCCAAAATGGCTGCCAGCAATTCCAGGATAAAGTGCTGACAGCCAATCAGATCTCACAATGACATGTGTGGTTAGGCTCCGCCCAGATATATATGTGTTTTTACTTTTGATTTTCTCAGCAACTACTGAACGGATTTACACCATTTAACAAAAGGGTTCTTTCTGAACCAAGAACTACCTCTTTGCCAAATTTGGTGTAATTCCGTTCAGCAGTTCGGGCTGTAGCCTTGCATAAAGTTTCCTATGGGAAATTGATTTTTTGACTCTTATTTTTTTAATTTCTCCGCAACTACTGAACGGATTTACACCATTTAACAAAAAGGGTTCTTTCTGAACCAAGAACTACCTCTTTGCCAAATTTTGTGTAATTCCGTTCAGCAGTTCGGGCTGTAGCCGTGGCTAAAGTTTCCTATGGGAAAATGAATGGGGAAAACACGTTTTGGGACCCCCCTTTTTTCTCGGCCCCCGCTTGACGAATCACCCCGAAACTTTCAGGGTAGGAGCGGACCGGAGCGGGCCATAAAGTTTGAAAATTTCACGAAGATTCGTCAACCGACGCAAGAGTTATTTCAAATAGAATGTTGCGGATTTCCTATGGAAAATAGGTCCTAACTATAACTATCTACTGGCGACCGCCAGTAGATAATATATATATATATATATATATATATATATATATATATTTATATATATATATATATATATATATATATATATTCACTGAAAAAAACATAGGTTTCAGACATGTTATAGTTAGAAATTAGCATTTAAAAAACCTTTGAAATTCACTTAAAAAACCATAGGTTTTAGGGACAGTTATAGTTAGTTGGACATTTCACTCGTACAAAACCATAGAAATTCCCCTGTTATAGTTAGTTCACGTAACTATAACTCGCGCCCCGCAATGCACTGCTGATGACGTCACATATTACATCACTCATGACATGGTCAGTGACATCACTGATGACATCACTGAAGAATGTGCTAGTATTTGTATGAGTAAGTGAGTTGGTGTGTGTATAACTGTATAGGTGAGTAAATGGGTGTGTGCTTAATTTTTTGCATGACTGACTAGGTGTGTGAGTACCTCTATGGATGAGTGGCAGTGTGTGAGTGTTTATATAGGTGTATGAGTGCATATAATAGTCCTGTACTGAGTGACTATAAGTATGAGTGACTGTACGGGTGAGTGAGTAGATGTGTCTGTTTTGACCTAAGAATCAGTGAGTGTGTATATAGTAATTGGTGTTGGAGTGTCTATGGTTTTGACAATGGCAGTCTGTAATTTACAGTGGGTGTATCAAAAGTTATATTAGGGTGTGAAAAGATGCATCAAATTATCACATGGATGATGTCATCAGTGATGTCATCATTGATGTCATTTGAGATGTCATCAGTGATGTCATCAGTGATGTCACTGACCATGTCATGAGTGATGTAATATGTGACGTCATCAGCAGTGCATTACGGGGCGCGAGTTATAGTTACGTGAACTAACTATAACGGGGGAATTTCTATGGTTTTGTACGAGTGAAATGTCCAACTAACTATAACTGTCCCTAAAACCTATGGTTTTTTAAGTGAATTTCAAAGGTTTTTTAAATGCTAATTTCTAACTATAACGTGTCTGAAACCTATGGTTTTTTCAGTGAATTTCAAAGCGTTTTTAAATGCTAATTTCTAACTATAACGTGCCTGAAACCTATGGTTTTTTAAGTGAATTTCAAAGGTTTTTGAAATGCTAATTTCTAACAATAACATGCCCCGCCCCCTCCCTTCACCACTGTGCAAACGCGCCCCGTGGCGCGTTTTAAGTTGGGGGATTAAGTTCCCTTGAATCATGAGGGTCCCTGGGGTCCAACTAGCCCACCCTGTACCTCCTGTATGCGCCAGGGAGCTGCGTTGCAGAGAGGTGTTCAGAGGCCACGCCCCTTTTTACACCTCTCTGCAACGCAGCTCTGTGGCGCTTTCTGGACGTACCTGGTGGGCTAGTTGGCCCCCAGGGACCCTCAGGATTGAAGGGGATTTAAATCCCCATCTTAAAATGCGCCACGGGGCCTGTTTGCACACATGTCACCTGAAGCCCCGCCCCCTCCCTTCACCACTGTGCAAACACGCCCCGTGGCGCATTTTAAGTTGGGGGATCAACTTTGTGGGGCGCTCCGGTCCGCTCCTACCCTGAAAGTCTCGGGGTGATTCGTCAAGCGGGGGCCGAGAAAAAGGGGGTCCCAAAACGCGTTTTCCCCATTCATTTTTCCATAGGAAACTTTAGACACGGCTACAGCCCGAACTGCTGAACGGAATTACACCAAATTTGGCAAAGAGGTAGTTCTTAGTTCAGAAAGAACCCTTTTGTTAAATGGTGTAAATCCGTTCAGTAGTTGCTGAGAAAATCAAAAGTAAAAGTACATATATATCTATGGGCACGGAGGATCCGTGCACCCTGAGCGCACCCTGCGCGCACCGTCCCGATCACGAGCTGCATGTTAATTGGCTGTCAGCTGGCTGTCAACATTCCGATTCAGGAAATGTTGGCAGCCATTTTGTCCCTCGGTAGAACCGAGGGACAGAAACAAGTGCGCAAAGCGCACAAAGGGAGCAGGGTAGACACACCCTGACCCCTAGGTCTGCTCAGGGGGTCCCATAAGGACCCCTGGGCAGAAAAAGCATTTTTTTTTTTTTAAATCGGCAGGATGCGCTCAGGGTGCGCGGATCCTGCCGATAAAAATAAAAATCAAAGCGCGCTCTCCGTGCTTCGATTGTATTTTGCCCCCGGGTGGCCCAAGTCCCGGGGGCATGGTGGGGGGTTAAATTTATGTATGGGGGCCTCAAAGGGCCCCCAAGCCCCGGGGACCGCCACCCCCGGGGCTTTCAATTTAAAATGGTGCGGGAGGGCACTCGGCCCTCCCGCAGCCCCGGGGACCACCACCTCCCCAGGGCTTCTTTTTAAAAAAAAAAAAAAATTCCTGTGTGGGAGGGCTTGAGCCCCCCACACGCCCCGGGACCGCCACCTCCCCGGGGCACTAAAAATTTAAAATGGGGGTCCGTTTTGGACCCTCGAAGCCCCGGGGACCACCACCTCCCCGGGGCTGTGCAATTTAAGGGAGGGGGCCGCGCGGACCCCCTCCTGGAGCCCTTGATGGCCCTGGGGACCGCCACCCCCAGGGCCGGCTCCTGCAGTGTCCCGGGGTGCCTACCCCCGGGACACTGCTGTTTGCAATGACAGGACGGGAGCCTCGCAGCCCCGTCCTGTCATTGCAAACTGCTTTGGATTTGGAAGAGAGAGCAGGAAACCTGCTCTCTCTTCCAATATCTAAAGCAAATTGCTTTTCCACACGGGGAGCTGCATGTCAGCAGCTCCCCATGTGGAAAGCATTGCCGGCTCTCGAAGGACGCGGGGAGCCGGCGGGACCGTGGGGGCATTGGGGCTCCCCTCACGGTCTCCATTATTATGTATAGGCCCCGGGGGATGGGGTCCCCGGGGAGAATATAAATTAGTGGTAGGAGCTATCAAAAATTTTACGGAGAAATAAGGAGTCGCGCACCCAGCGCGCCCGGGCACGTATTTGACGTCACGCGGGGCCTGCCACCGCGCAAGCGTTGTGTATGGTAATTCGTATGTGTCGCGTATAAGCCGGAGCAGGAATCGCGTACTGGTCGCTTAGGAAACGCGTACACACGCAATATACGTATGTTACGGGTCTAGAAACACGCACCCGTCGCATACCATACGCGGATCCTTTACGACTTCCTTAAATAGGTGGCTGGGGTACGCGTATGCGCCGCGTTCGGCACGCTTTCGGTGCGCGATTCCAAAAAACATTTTTTTAAAAAAATTAAACAATACAAATATCTTAAAATAAAAATATAACAGAAAAAAATTATACTTATTTTACTTTTTAATTTATTAATTTTTTTTTTTGCAAAATACACAAAAATATACAATATTGTTTAATAAATAATATATTTACAAATAAATATAAAAAACTAAAGAAATTCAGTACAAGAAACATAACTATAACTATTATGACACTTAAATATTAGCTTTTGAAAAACCTTTGAAATTCACTGAAAAAACCATAGGTTTCAGACACGTTATAGTTAGAAATTAGCATTTAAAAAACCTTTGAAATTCACTGAAAAAACCATAGGTTTTAGGGACAGTTATAGTTAGTTGGACATTTCACTCGTACAAAACCCGTGAAATTCCCCTGTTATAGTTAGTTCAGCTAACTATAACTCGCCCCCCCGCAATGCACTGCTGATGACGTCACATATTACATCACTCATGACATGGTCAGTGACATCACTGATGACATCACTGATGACATCTCAAATGACATCATTCATGTGATATTTTCATGCATCTTCTCACACCCTAATATAACTTTTGATACACCCACTCTAAGTTACAGACTACCATTCTCAAAACCATAGACACTCCAACACCAAAAACTACATACCCACTCACTGATTCTTAGGTCTACACACACATCCACTCACTCACCTGTACAGTCACTCATACTTACAGTCACTCAGTACAGGACTATCATATGCACTCATACACCTATATAAACACTCACACACCGCCACTCAGCCATAGAGGTACTCACACACCTAGTCAGTCATGCAAAAATTAATCACACACCCATTTACTCACCTATACAGTTATACACACACCAGGTCAGTTACTCATACAAATATACTAGCACATTCTTACGCTCTTATACAATAACTGATACAAGCACACACAAATTCATACAGCCACTCTCACAATCACACACTCTCACGTATAGCCTTTTAAATACTCTAACACACATATATACTACCTTTCACATATGTAGTTACTCACACATGTACCACTGGGACATACATTCACTCACTAACACACTCTTACACACACTTACCCACCCATACAGTCTATCACAGATGCACTCGTGAAACCATCCACCCAGTGAATCACCCACTCACACATCTATGCACAGTCGCACACACCCCATCCACAGAAACACTCAGGCACCCATACAGATACTCAGACAACAAATCTATAACTCTTATACACACTCATGTAGCTATTCACAAACCCATGCAGCCACTTACACAGCAACAGACAGACGGATACAGACATTGACACAGTTTAGTCAGTAACCCATGCATTCAGTAAGACACCTTTAATCACTCACTTATAGAATTAGTCACGCACCTACTAAATCATCCATACAGACACTTATACACCCACTCATTCTTCAAAACGCCTTTCACTATATATATAAAAAATATTTAAACTTTATAGAAACACACAGTCACTGGATGATGTCATCAGTGATGTCATTTGAGATGTCATCAGTGATGTCATCAGTGATGTCACTGACCATGTCATGAGCGATGTAATATGTGACGTCATCAGCAGTGCATTGCGGGGGCGCGAGTTATAGTTAGCTGAACTAACTATAACAGGGGAATTTCACGGGTTTTGTACGAGTGAAATGTCCAACTAACTATAACTGTCCCTAAAACATATGGTTTTATCAGTGAATATATATATATATATATATATATATATATATATATATATATATATATATATTATCTACTGGCGGTCGCCAGTAGATAGTTATAGTTAGGACCTATTTTCCATAGGAAATCCGCGACATTCTATTTGAACTAACTCTTGCGTCAATTGACGAATCTTCGTGAAATTTTCAAACTTTATGGCCCGCTCCGGTCCGCTCCTACCCTGAAAGTCTCAGGGTCATTCGTAAAGCGGGGGCCGAGAAAAAAGGGGGTCCCAAAACGTGTTTTCCCCATTCATTTTCCCATAGGAAACTTTAGACACGTGCTACAGCCCGAACTGCTGAACGGAATTACACCATATTTGGCAAAGAGGTAGTTCTTGGTTCAGAAAGAACCCTTTTTGTTAAATGGTGTAAATCCGTTCAGTAGTTGCGGAGAAATTAAAAAAATAAGAGTCAAAAAATCAATTTCCCATTGGAAACTTTATGCAAGGCTACAGCCCGAACTGCTGAACGGAATTACACCAAATTTGGCAAAGAGGTAGTTCTTGGTTCAAAAAGAACCCTTTGTGTTAAATGGTGTAAATCCGTTCAGTAGTTGCTGAGAAAATCAAAAGTAAAAACACATATATATCTGGGCGGAGCCTAACCACACATGTCATCGTGAGATCTGATTGGCTGTCAGCACTTCATCCTGGAATTGCTGGCAGCCATCTTGGGAACAATATAAATGATAGTACCCCATTGAAATGCATTGTAGTGAATCGAAGATTTTGAGGGTTACCAAAAGGAGAACTATAAAGGGTGATAACAGACTTTAGTTACATTAGAATTCATTTGTTGATGGTACCATACTAATTTCAGGAATTGTGGTGTGTTCTAAGGTGATTTTACCCTGTGAAAAACCTTCTGCTGGGATATCATGAATCATGTTTGAGAGAAAACTATTTTCACATGCTTGTCCCATACAGTTTTGGAAGGTGCCCCAGAAGCTAAAATGAGAGCATATTTTCTGTAAATTCACATTATCTTTCTCAGTCATGTGAGAATGAAGTCTGACATTCTCAGTAAAACATGTACATCCAACAAGGGCAGAGACTGTCAGTTGATTCCTTTGTGTTCTACTGCAGCTTCCCAGAGTGTTCTAAAGAACAACTAGAGCGCTAACAGTCTTACTTATGACAAAAGTATGGCACACCTGAAGCCATCTTGATTGGAATAAACTGGTAACACTTAAAACATTTAATTTAAAAAGGAACAAAATGATGGGGTTCATTTTGTCATAGAAATTATGGTTAGTGCTGTAGAAAGAAAAATTAGGACATGTTTCAAGTGTGATCTCAAATATCTTCCTGTTATATTTCAACAGGAGCAGCCTGTCAGTTGATGCCTTTGTGTTCTACTGCAGCTTCCCAGAGTGTTCTAAAGAACAACTAGAGCGCTAACAGTCTTACCTATGACAAAAGTATGGCACACCTGAAGCCATCTTGATTGGAATAAACTGGTAACACTTAAAACATTTAATTTAAAAAGGAACAAAATGATGGGGTTCATTTTGTCATAGAAATTATGGTTAGTGCTGTAGAAAGTAAAATTAGGACATGTTTCAAGTGTGATCTCAAATATCTTCCTGTTATATTTCAACAGGAGCAGCCTGTCAGTTGATGCCTTTGTGTTCTACTGCAGCTTCCCAGAGTGTTCTAAAGAACAACTAGAGCACTAACAGTCTTACTTATGACAAAAGTATGGCACACCTGAAGCCATCTTGATTGGAATAAACTGGTAACACTTAAAACATTTAATTTAAAAAGGAACAAAATGAGGGGGTTCATTTTGCCATAGAAATTATGGTTAGTGCTGTAGAAAGAAAATTAGGACATGTTTTAAGTGAGATCTCAAATATCTTCCTGTTATATTTCAACAGGAGCAGCCTGTCAGTTGATGCCTTTGTGTTCTACTGCAGCTTCCCAGAGTGTTCTAAAGAACAACTAGAGTGCTAACAGCCTTACTTATGACAAAAGTATGGCACACCTGAAGCCATCTTGATTGGAATAAACTGGTAACACTTAAAACATTTAATTTAAAAGGAACAAAATGAGGGGGTTCATTTTGCCATAGAAATTATGGTTAGTGCTGCAAAAAGAAAACTTAGTGCATGTTTTAAGTGAGATCTCAAATCCTCTTCTATTTCATTAGAAAATTCTGACATGCAGACTGAAACAATCACTTTCAATACCAGCAGTAGACTTCCAGTTAACTCCTTGGTGAGCAGTAGCTTTACTACAGTGATCTAATGAACAACTAGAGTAATAACATTCTGAATTTATGGCAAATGTGTGACACATCTGAATGCCTTCTTGATGGAATCAAAGTAAAAACTGAAAGCATTTCCTACTGAGGAGACTGCAGTAAATGAGGAAATTAGGAAACTTCATAACAAAGAAGTCTTCCAAGATGGCCACCAGTGAAAAAAGAGCCCAAATGTAGCACAAATATTACCCAGATGTAGCCCACATATAGCCCAATGACAAAAGTGTGCAAAACACTTTTTATTTTTAGTTTTTTTGCAGTTTTATGTAGTGCAGACTGGTCAGGTATTGGAGCGTTGCATCTTAAAACATGACCCCCCTACACTACAAAAACACCACTGCACTACCCTAAACCCTAAAACACTACCCCAGCACGACCCCCTACACTACACAAGCACCACTGCACTATCCTAAACCCTAAAACACTACCCCCAGCATGACCCCTACACTACACAAACACCACTGCACTACCCTAAACCCTAAAACACTACCCCAACACCACTGCACTAACCTAAATCCTAAAACACTACCCCCAGCACGACCCCCTACACTACCCAAACACCACTGCACTACCCTAAAACATGACCCCCTACACTACACAAACACCACTGCACTACCCTAAACCCTAAAACACTACCCCCAGCACGACCCCCTACACTACACAAGCACCACTGCACTACCCTAAACCCTAAAACACTGCCCCCAGCACGACCCCCTACACTACACAAACACCACTGCACTACCTTAAACCCTAAAACACTACCCCCAGCACGACCCCCTACACTGCCCGAACACCACTGCACTGCCTTAAACCCTGAAACACATACCCTAGCACGACCCCCTACACTGCCCGAACACCACTGCACTGCCCTAAACCCTGAAACACCACCCCCTTCACGACCCCCTACACTGCCCGAACACCACTGCACTGCCCTAAACCCTGAAACACCACCCCCAGCATGACCCCTACACTGCCCGAACACCACTGCACTGCCCTAAACCCTGAAACACTACCCCCAGCAAGACCTCCTACACTGCCCGAACACCACTGCCCTAAACCCTGAAACATCACCCCCAGCAAGACCCCCTACACTGCCTGAACACCACTGCCCTAAACCCTGAAACACCACCCCCAGCACGACCCCCTACACTGCCCGAACACCACTGCACTGCCCTAAACCCTGAAACACCAGCCCCAGCACGACCCCCTACACTGCCCAAACACCACTGCACTGCCCTAAACCCTGAAACACCACCCCTGCACGACCCCCTACACTGCCCGAACACTACTGCACTGCTCTAAACCCTGAAACACCACCCCCAGCACGACCCCCTACACTGCCCGAACACCACTGCACTGCCCTAAACCCTGAAACACCAGCCCCTGCACTATCCCCTACACTGCCCGAACACTACTGCACTGCCCTAAACCCTGATACACCACCCCCAGCACGACCCCCTACACTGCACGAACACCACTGCACTGCCCTAAACCCCGAAACACTACCCCCAGCAAGACCCCCTACACTGCCCAAACACCACTGCCCTAAACCCTGAAACACCACCCCCAGCAAGACCCCTACACTGCCCGTACACCACTGCACTGCCCTAAACCCTGAAACACCACCCCCAGCATGACCCCCTACACTGCCCGAACACCACTGCACTGCCCTAAACCCTGAAACACCAGCCCCAGCACGACCCCTACACTGCCCGAACACCACTGCACTGCCTAAACTCTGAAACACCACCCCCAGCACGACCCCCTACACTGCCCGAACACCACTGCACTGCCCTAAACCCTGAAACACCAGCCCCAGCACAACCCCGTACACTGCCCGAACACCACTGCACTGCCCTAAACCCTGAAACACCAGCCCCAGCACGACCGCCTACACTGCCCGAACACCACTGCACTGCCCTAAACCCTGAAACACCAGCCCCAGCAAGACCCCCTACACTGCCCGAACACCACTGCACTAAAGCCTGAAACACCACCCCCAGCAAGACCACCTACACTGGCCGAACACCACTGCACTGCCCTAAACCCTGAAACACCACACCCTGCACAACCCCCTACACTGCCCAAACAGCACTGCACTGCCCTAAACCCTGAAACACCACCCCCTGCACGACCCCCTACACTGCCCGAACACCATTGCACTGCCCTAAACCCTGAAACACCACCCCTCAGCACGACACCCTACACTGCCCGAACACCACTGCACTGCCCTAAACCCTGAAACACCACCCCCGGCACGACCCCCTACACTGCCCGAACACCACTGCACTGCCCTAAACCCTGAAACACCACCCCCAGCACGACCCCCTACACTGCCCGAACACCACTGCACTGCCCTAAACCCTGAAACATCAACCCCAGCAAGACCCCCTACACTGCCCGTACACCACTGCACTGCCCTAAACCCTGAAACACCACCCCCAGCATGACCCCCTACACTGCCCGAACACCACTGCACTGCCCTAAACCCTGAAACACCAGCCCCAGCACGACCCCCTACACTGCCCGAACACCACTGCACTGCCTAAACTCTGAAACACCACCCCCAGCACGACCCCCTACACTGCCCGAACACCACTGCACTGCCCTAAACCCTGAAACACCAGCCCCAGCACAACCCCGTACACTGCCCGAACACCACTGCACTGCCCTAAACCCTGAAACACCAGCCCCAGCACGACCGCCTACACTGCCCGAAAACCACTGCACTGCCCTAAACCCTGAAACACCAGCCCCAGCAAGACCCCCTACACTGCCCGAACACCACTGCACTAAAGCCTGAAACACCACCCCCAGCAAGACCACCTACACTGGCCGAACACCACTGCACTGCCCTAAACCCTGAAACACCACCCCCTGCACAACCCCCTACACTGCCCAAACAGCACTGCACTGCCCTAAACCCTGAAACACCACCCCTGCACGACCCCTACACTGCCCGAACACCATTGCACTGCCCTAAACCCTGAAACACCACCCTCAGCACGACACCCTACACTGCCCGAACACCACTGCACTGCCCTAAACCCTGAAACACCACCCCCAGCACGACCCCCTACACTGCCCGAACACCACTGCACTGCCCTAAACCCTGAAACATCAACCCCAGAAAGACCCCCTACACTGCCTGAACACCACTGCCCTAAACCCTGAAACACCACCCCCTACACTGCACGAACACCACTGCACTGCCCTAAACCCTGAAACACCACCTCCAGCAAAACCCCTACACTGCCTGAACACCATTGATCTGCCCTAAATCCTGAAACACTAGCCCCAGCATGACCCCCTACACTGCCCAAACACCACTGCCCTGCCCTAAACCCTGAAACACCACCCCCAGCACGACCCCCTACACTGCCCGAACACCACTGCACTGCCCTAAACCCTGAAACACCAGCCCCAGCAAGACCCCCTACACTGCCCGAACACCACTGCACTGCCCTAGACTCTGAAACACCAGCCCCAGCAAGACCCCCTACACTGCCCGCACACCACTGCACTGCCTTAAACCCTGAAACACCAGCCCCAGCATGACCCCCTACACTGCCCGAACACCACTGCACTGCCCTAAACCCTGAAACACCAGCCCCAGCACGACCGCCTACACTGCCCGAACACAACTGCACTGCCCTAAACCCTGAAACACCAGCCACAGCACGACCCCCTACACTGCCCGAACACCACTGCACTGCCCTAAACCCTGAAACACCAGCTCCAGCACGACCCCCTACACTGCCCGAACACCACTGTACTGCCCTAAACCCTGAAACACCAGCCCCAGCACGACCCCCTACATTGCCCGAACACCACTGCACTGCCCTAAACCCTGAAACACCAC
Source organism: Calotriton arnoldi (assembly GCA_963921515.1). Classification (NCBI taxonomy): domain Eukaryota; kingdom Metazoa; phylum Chordata; class Amphibia; order Caudata; family Salamandridae; genus Calotriton; species Calotriton arnoldi. The sequence continues at coordinate 1,585,832 of CAWUFW010003722.1, forward strand.
CCCCTGCATGATCCCCTACACTGCCCGAACATCACTGCACTGCCCTAAACCCTGAAACACCACCCACTGCAGCACCCCCTACACTGCCCGAACACCACTGCACTGCCCTAAACCCTGAAACACCACCCCTGCACCGCCCCCTACACTGCCCGAACACCACTGCACTGCCCTAAACCCTGAAACACCACCCCCAGCACGACCCCCTTTACTGCTCGAACACCACTGCACTGCCCCAAACCCTGAAACATCACCCCCAGCACGACCCCTACACTGCCCGAACACCACTGCCCTAAACCCTGAAACACCACCCCCTACACTGCCCGAACACCACTGCACTGCCCTAAACCCTGAAACACCACCCCCAGCATGACCCCCTACACTGCCCGAACACCACTGCACTGCCCTAAACCCTAAAACACCACCCCCAGCATTACCCCCTACACCGCCCAAACACCACTGTACTGCCCTAAACCCTAGAACACTACCCCCAGCACGACCCCCTACACTACCCGAACACCACTGCACTACCCTAAACCCTAAAATACTACCCCCAGCACAACCCCCTACACTACCCGAACACGACTGCACTGCCCTAAACCCTCAAACACTCCCCCAGCACGACCCCCTACACTACCCGAACACCACTGCACTGCCCTAAACCCTAAAACACTCCCCCAGCACGACCCCCTACACTACCCGAACACCACTGCACTGCCCTAAACCCTAAAACACTCCCCCAGCATGACCCCCTACACTACCCAAACACCACTGCACTGCCCTAAACCCTAAAACACTACCCCCGCAAGACCCCCTACACTACCCAAACACCAATGCACTACCCTAATCCCTAAAACACTACCCCCGCATGACCCCTACACTACCCTAAACCCTAAAACACTACCCCCGCATGACTCCCTACACTACCCAAAGACCACTGCACTACCCTAAACCCTAAAACACGACCTCCTACACTACACAAACACCACTGCACTACCCTAAACCCTAAAACACTACCCCCTACACTACACAAACACCACTGCACTACCCTAAACCCTAAAACACTACCCCCAGCAGTACCTCTACACTACCCAAACACCACTGCACTACCCTAAATCACTACCCCCAGCACGACCCCCTACACTACCCAAACACCACTGCACTACCCTAAACCCTAAAACACTGCCCCCAGCAGTACCCCTACACTACCCAAACACCACTGCACTACCCTAAATCACTACCCCCAGCACGACCCCCTACACTACCCAAACACCACTGCACTACCCTAAACCCTAAAACACTACCCCCAGCACGACCCCTACACTACCCAAACACCACTGCACTACCCTAAACCCTAAAACACTCCCCCAGCACGACTCCCTACACTACCCAAACACCACTGCACTACCCTAAACCCTAAATCTACCCCCAGCATGACCCCCTACACTACACAAACACCACTGCACTACCCTAAACCCTAAAACACTACCCCCAGCACGACCCTCTTCACTACCTAAACACAACTGCACAATTTGTTACAGGCGTTGCAACGCAGGCCTGTGGTGCTTACTGGAAGTACCTAGTGGGCTAGTTGGGCCCCAGGGACCCTCAGGATTCAAGGTGACCTAATCCCCCAACTTAAAACGCACCACGGTGCGCGTTTACACAGTGGTGAAGGGAGGGGCGGGGCCTCAGGTGACATGTGCGCAAACACGCCCTGTGGTGCGTTTTAAGTTGAGGAATTAATTCCCTTTGAATCCTGAGGGACCCTGGGGGCCAACTAGCCCACCAGGTACCTTCAGTAAGCACAACAGAGTTGCGTTGCAGAGAGGTGAAAAAGGTGCGTGGCCTCGGAACGCCTCTCTGCAACTCAGCTCTGTGGTCCTAACTGTAGGAACCTGGGGGGCTAGTTGGGCCCCAGGGACCCTCAGAATTCAAGGGGACTTAATCCCGCAACTTAAAACGCGCCACGGGGTGCGTTTGCACACATGTCACCTCAGGCCCCCTCCCTTCACCACTGTGCAAACGCGCCCAGTAGCGCGTTTTAAGAGGTAGTTTTAATCCCCTGCCCTATTATGTACTAGGGACTTGCAGATGAGGTCATGCTAATCACAGGGGTACCCCAACGCATAGTGTTCCCTAGTGTATGTAGGTGTTTTCACTGTATTCTAAGTGTCTTTTAGCATAGCACTGGCTCTGGTTAGTCAGAGTCAGTTACCACCAGTACCCGTCTGAAAAAGTTGTGGGCACAGGATGATTTTGCAACAAGGCCTCTTTCTGCTCCTCTGTTGGTTCTTTCTGCACATCTTTTGCTTCTTTCTGTGCGTTTTTCTTCTTTCTTCACATGTCCTACCTCTGTAGGCATAGTTAGAAACTAGCATTTAAAAAAACCTTTGAAATTCACTTAAAAAATCATAGGTTTCAGGCACGTTATAGTTAGAAATTAGCATTTAAAAAACCTTTGAAATTCACTGAAAAAACCATAGGTTTCAGACACGTTATAGTTAGAAATTAGCATTTAAAAACCTTTGAAATTCACTGAAAAAACCATAGGTTTTAGGGACAGTTATAGTTAGTTGGACATTTCACTCGTACAAAACCATAGAAATTCCCCCGTTATAGTTAGTTCAGCTAACTATAACTCGCGCCCACAATGCACTGCTGATGACGTCACATATTACATCACTCATGACATGGTCAGTGACATCACTGATGACATCACTGATGACATCTCAAATGACATCACTGATGACATCATCCATGTGATAATTTCATGCATCTTCTCACACCCTAATATAACTTTTGATACACCCACTCTAAATTACAGACTGCCATTCTCAAAACCATAGACACTCCAACACCAAAAACTACATACCCACTCACTGATTCTTAGGTCTACACACACATCCACTCACTCACCCGTACAGTCACTCATACTTAGTCACTCAGTACAGGACTATCATATGCACTCATACACCTATATAAACACTCACACACCGCCACTCATCCATAGAGGTACTCACACACCTAGTCAGTCATGCAAAAAACTTAATCACACACCCATTTACTCACCTATACAGTTATACACACACCAGCTCACTTACTCATACAAATACTAGCACATTCTTAAACTCTTATACAATCACTGATACAAGTACACACTCATCCATACAGCCACTCTCACAATCACACACTCTCACTTATAGCCATTTATATACTCCAACACACATATATACTGCCTTTCACATATGTAGTTACTCACACATGTACCACTGAGATATACATTCAATCACTAACACACCCATACACACACTCACCCACCCATACAGTCCATCACAGATGCACTCTTGAAACCATGCACCCAGTGAATCACCAACTCACACATCTATGCACAGAGTCACACACACCCCACCCACACAAACACTCAGGCACCCATACAGATACTCAGACAATCAATCAATAACCCATGTAGACACTCATGTAGCTATTCAGAAAGCCATGCAGCCGCTTACAAACCAACAGACAGACGGATACAGACATTCACACAGTTTAGTCACTAACCCATGCATTCAGTAAGATACATTTAATCACTCACTTGTAGAGTCAGTCACTCATGTACTAAATCATCCATTCAGACACTTATACACCCACTCATTCTTCAATACGCCTTTCCCTATATATATTAAACATATTTAAACTTTACAGAAACACACAGTCACTGGATGATGTCATCAGTGATGTCATTTGAGATGTCATCATTGATGTCATCAGTGATGTCACTGACCATGTCATGAGTGATGTAATATGTGACGTCATCAGCAGTGCATTGCGGGCGCGAGTTATAGTTAGCTGAACTAACTATAACGGGGAATTTCTATGGTTTTGTACGAGTGAAATGTCCAACTAACTATAACTGTCCCTAAAACCTATGGTTTTTTTCAGTGAATATATATATATATATATATATATATATATATATATATTATCTACTGGCGGTCGCCAGTAGATAGTTATAGTTAGGACCTATTTTCCATAGGAAATCCGCAACATTCTATTTGAAATAACTTTGGCGCCGGTTGGCGAATCTTCGCGAAATTTTCCAACTTGTTGGGGCGCTACGGTCCGCTCCTATCCTGAAAGTCTCGGGGTGATTCGGCAAGGGGGGGCCGAGAAAAAAGGGGGGTCCCAAAAAGTGTTTTCCCCATGCAATTTTCCATAGGAACCTTTAGTCGCAGCTACAGCCCGAACTGCTGAATGGAATTACACCAAATTTGCCAAAAAGGTAGCCCTTGGTTCAGAGTCATGCTTTTTGCTTAAATGGTGTAAATCCATTCAGTAGTTCCTGAGAAATTTGAAAAAGAAAACACATATATATCTGGGCGGAGCCTAACCACACATGTCATCGTGAGATCTGATTGGCTGTCAGCACTTCATCCTGGAATTGCTGGCAGCCATCTTGGGACCAATATAAATGATAGTACCCCATTGAAATGCATTGTAGTGAATCGAAGATTTTGAGGGTTACCAAAAGGAGAACTATAAAGGGTGATAACAGACTTTAGTTACATTAGAATTCATTTGTTGATGGTACCATACTAATTTCAGGAATTGTGGTGTGTTCTAAGGTGATTTTACCCTGTGAAAAACCTTCTGCTGGGATATCATGAATCATGTTTGAGAGAACTATTTTCACATGCTTGTCCCATACAGTTTTGGAAGGTGCTCCAGAAGCTAAAATGAGAGCATATTTTCTGTAAATTCACATTATCTTTCTTAGTCATGTGAGAATGAAGTCTGACATTCTCAGTAAAACATGTGCATCCAACAAGGGCAGAGACTGTCAGTTGATTCCTTTGTGTTCTACTGCAGCTTCCCAGAGTGTTCTAAAGAACAACTAGAGTGCTAACAGCCTTACTTATGACAAAAAGTATGGCACACCTGAAGCCATCTTGATTGGAATAAACTGGTAACACTTAAAACATTTAATTTAAAAAGGAACAAAATGAGGGGGTTCATTTTGCCATAGAAATTATGGTTAGTGCTGTAGAAAGAAAAATTAGGACATATTTTTAAGTGAGATCTCAAATATCTTCCTGTTATATTTCAACAGGAGCAGCCTGTCAGTTGATGCCTTTGTGTTCTTCTGCAGCTTCCCAGAGTGTTCTAAAGAACAACTAGAGTGCTAACAGCCTTACTTATGACAAAATTATGGCACACCTGAAGCCATCTTGATTGGAATAAACTGGTAACACTTAAAACATTTAATTTAAAAAGGAACAAAATGATGGGGTTCATTTTGTCATAGAAATTATGGTTAGTGCTGTAGAAAGAAAAATTAGGACATGTTTCAAGTGTGATCTCAAATATCTTCCTGTTATATTTCAACAGGAGCAGCCTGTCAGTTGATGTCTTTGTGTTCTACTGCAGCTTCCCAGAGTGTTCTAAAGAACAACTAGAGCGCTAACAGTCTTACTTATGACAAAAGTATGGCACACCTGAAGCCATCTTGATTGGAATAAACTGGTAACACTTAAAACATTTAATTTAAAAAGGAACAAAATGAGGGGGTTCATTTTGCCATAGAAATTATGGTTAGTGCTGTAGAAAGAAAAATTAGGACATGTTTCAAGTGTGATCTCAAATATCTTCCTGTTATATTTCAACAGGAGCAGCCTGTCAGTTGATGCCTTTGTGTTCTACTTCAGCTTCCCAGAGTGTTCTAAAGAACAACTAGAGCGCTAACAGTCTTACTTATGACAAAATTATGGCACACATGAAGCCATCTTGATTGGAATAAACTGGTAACTCTTAAAACATTTAATTTAAAAAGGAACAAAATGAGGGGGTTCATTTTGTCATAGAAATTATGGTTAGTGCTGTAGAAAGAAAAATTAGTGCTAAAACACTACCCCCAGCACGACACCCTACACTACCCAAACATAACTGCACTACCCTAAACCCTAAAACACTACCACCAGCACGACTCCCTACACTACCCAAACACCACTGCACTACCTAAACCCTAAAACACTACCCCCAGCACGACTCCTACACTACCCAAACACCACTGCACTACCCTAAACCCTAAATATACCCCCAGCATGACCTCCCACACTACACAAACACCACTGCACTACCCTAAACCCTAAAACACTACCCCAGCATGACCCCCTACACTACCCAAACACCACTGCACTACCCTATACCCTAAAACACGACCCCTACACTACACAAACACGACTCCACTACCCTAAACCCTAAAACACTACCCACAGTATGACCCCCTTCACTACAAAAATACCACTGCACTGCCCTAAACCCTAAAACACTACCCCAGCACTACCCCTACACTACCCAAACAACACTGCACTAACATAAACCCTAAAACACTACCCCCAGCACAACCCCCTACACTACACAAACACCACTGCACTACCCTAAACCCTAAAACACTACCCCAGCACGACTCCCTACACTACCCAAACACCACTGCACTACCCTAAACCCTAAATCTACCCCCAGCACGACCCCTACACTACCCAAACACCACTGCACTACCCTAAGCCATAAACACTACCCCCAGCATGACCCCCTACACTACACAAACACCACTGCACTACCCTAAACCCTAAAACACTACCACCAGCATGACCCCCTACACTACTCAAACACCACTGCACTACCCTAAAACCCTACCCCCAGCACGACCCCTACACTACCCATACACCACTGCACTACCCTAAACCCTAAAACACTACCCCCAGCACGACCCCCTACACTACTGCACTACCCTAAACCCTAAAACACTACCCCAGCATGACCCCTACACTACCCAAACACCACTGCACTACCCTAAACCCTAAAAACCTACCCCCAGCACGACCCCTACACCACGCAAACACCACTGCACTACCCTAAACCCTAGAAAAGAAACCCCCACCCCATGCCCAATCCCCCTTACCTCTCACTCCTCATGGTTCCTCTCTCCTCGTGGTTCCTGCTTCACGTCATCTCTGAGGGGCGGTGCACGTCGTTGTGAGGAAACGGAACAGCCTCTGCTTCCTTACAACGACATGGATCAGTCTACATGTTTTTAGAACGCATGGTCATTTACCATACATACCTTTACAACAAAATTCGTTGTAAAGGCATGCGTGGTAAATGACCATGCGTTCTAAAAAAATGCGTAGTAGTGACTTCGTGATGTACAACGCATGCGTGGTAATGCATGCATTGTAATGGTATCGCAAAGTAAAAAACTCGTTGTAACGGCTGTTTACCGATCGAAGCTGGCCCCTGTTCTTCAGTGAGTCGTTTATTTGATTAATTAGGAGGAAGGAATGTGTTTTTTTTAACGAAAAGTGCATTCTCGGCTGTTGTATTGTGAAAGTGTCCGCGTGGCCTGGTTTCACTTCCGGTGAGAGAGTGGAAGAGTCTGTTTGGATCTAAAGGAGTTCTGTTGTTGGACGGGGCCGGTGCGACATGTCATCAGAAAACATAGCTAATGGAAAGCGTCCTCCCTGAAGTGTGGAGCAGTGCCATGAGAGGTCAACGAGTGTGCCTCCCACCACAGTATGACCGTACCGCGAGACCCATGTGCCGCCTCCAGGGTACGGGAGGCAGAAGCGGCATCGCAGGTCCTCTTGAAGACCGTTGTAGCACTAATTCTACATTTTGGTACTAGGGCATTTTAACTTCGTTGTTCCTGCCAGATACAAAGAGAAGATCCTGTGTTATTAAGTGCCCTCGTTACCTCTTTTGTGGGTTGTGGTGCTTGTCACTTCGCTGCCCCGCCGGTGCACACGACTGGGCACCCCACCTCGTGTGCCATCTGCAGGGCCTCTGCCCTCGGATCACTGGTTTCGGTTTCTGGAGTGGCAACATAAACAGTTGCTCCCAAAGGACTAGCCTGAACACTTAGGTGAATATCCCTGCACCAGCATTCCACGGAAATTCTTTCCTAGCTCTCCCACGTCAACGAGCACGGCTCCGCTCGCGACACCGTATGACGTCATCGGAGCCATAAGAGGACCTCGTCAGGCGTGCTGACGTCAGTTCCACCCATTTTTTCCGTGCCACCGAGGCAAACAGGGGACCGAGACATTTTCACATGTATACATAGTATAATAAATATATATATATTCACTGAAAAACCATAGGTTTCAGGCACGTTATAGTTAGAAATTAGCATTTAAAACCTTAGAAATTCACTGAAAAACCATAGGTTTCAGGGCGTTATAGTTAGTTGGACATTTCACTCGTACAAAACCATAGAAATTCCCCGTTATAGTTAGTTCAGCTAACTATAAATCGCTGCGCCCGCAATGCACTGCTGATTACGTCACATATTACATCACTCATGACATGGTCAGTGACATCACTCATGACATCACTGATGACATCTCCAAATGACATCACTGATGACATCATCCAGTGAATGTGTGTTTTTCTGAAAATTAAATATGTTTTATATATGTATGTCTCAAGGTCGATGGAAGAATACATGGGTATATAAGTGTCTAAACGAATGATTTTGTTTTGTAAAATTAATTGTATAACTGACTAAGTGTATCTTAGTGAGTACATGGGTTAGTGAGTAATGTTTAAATATGAAAATATCTGTATCAGCTCTCACTTTGTGTGTAAGTGGCTGCATGGGTTGGTGAGTAGCTACATGAGTGTCTATATGGGTTATTAGTTGGTTTTTTGAGTATCAGTATGAGTGTCTGAGTGTCTGTATGGTTCGGTGGGGGGTATTACTTTGTGCATAGATGCATGAATGAGTGACTCACTGTTTGTATGTCTTGAAGACAGCATGTGTGCAGGACTGTATAGGTGGATGAGTATGTGTATGGGTGTGTTAGTGAGTGAATGACTGTCTCAATAGTGTCTTTATGAGTAACTACATATGTTTTAAACTAGTATATGTGAGTATTGGTGTATATAAGTGAGTATATGTGAGAGTGAGAGATTGGAAGAGTTCCTGTACAAATAAGTAGGTGTTTCTATAAGTGATTGTTTAAGAGAGTAAGTATGTGTAAGTTTCTGTAGAAGTAAGTGTGGTAGTGTGTGTATAACTGTATATGCAAGTAAATGGATGTTTGATACTGTTTGCATTTGACATGTGTGTGAGTAACTCTATGGATGAGTGGCGGTGTGTAACAGGATGTATAGGTGTATGAGTACTATATGATGAGTGAGTACATGTATGAGTGACTGTATAGGGACTGTTGGTGAATGAGTGGATGTGTGTGTAGATCTTGGAATTACTGAATAGGTGTGTTGTAACTGGTATTGGTATGTCCATTGTTTTGAAAATGTTAGTTTGTATTTTTGAGTGTGTGTATCAAAGGTTATATTAGGGTGAGAGGAGGTCTGCCACTCTATCACAAGGATGATGTCATCAGTGATGTCATCAGTGATGTCATTTGAGATGTCATCAGTGATGTCATGAGTGATGTCACTGACCATGTCATGAGTGATGTAATATGTGACGTCATCAGCAGTGCATTGCAGGCGCGCGAAGTTATAGTTAGCTGAACTAACTATAACGGGGGAATTTCTATGGTTTTGTACGAGTGAAATGTCCAACTAACTATAACGCCTCTGAAACCTATGGTTTTTCAGTGAATATATATATATATATATTCACTGAAAAAACCATAGGTTTTAGGGACAGTTATAGTTAGTTGGACATTGCACTCGTACAAAACTCCGTGAAATTCCCCGTTATAGTTAGTTCAGGTAACTATAACTCGCGCTCCCGCAATGCACTGCTGATGACGTCACATATTACATCACTCATGACATGGTCAGTGACATCACTCATGACATCACTCATGACATCTCAAATGACATCACTGATGACATCACTAATGACATCATCCAGTGACTGTGTGTTTCTGTAAAGTTTAAATATGTTTAATATATTTAGGGAAAGGCGTATTGAAGAATGAGTGGGTGTAGAAGCGCCTGAATGGATGATTTAGTAGGTGCGTGACTGAGTCTATAAGTGAGTGATTAAACGTATCTTACTGGATGCATGGGTGAGTGACTAAACTGTGTGAATGTCTGTATCCGTCTGTCTGTTGTTGTGTAAGCAACTGCATGGGTTTCTGACGAAGCTAAATGAGTGTCTATATGGGTTATGGATTGGTTCTCTGAGTATCTGTATGGGTGCCTCAGTGTTTGTGTGGGTGGGGTGTGTGTGACTCTGTGCATAGATGTGTGAGTGGGTGATTCACTGGGTGCATGGTTTCAAGAGTGCGTCTGTGATGGACTGTATGGGTGGGTGAGTGTGTGTATGGGTGTGTTAGTGATTGAATGTATATCTCAGTGGTACATGTGTGAGTAACTACATATGTGAAAGGCAGTATATATGTGTGTTGGAGTATATAAATGGCTATAAGTGAGAGTGTGTGATTGTGAGAGTGGCTATATGGATGAGTGTGTGCTTGCATCAGTGATTGCATAGGAGCGTAAGAATGTGCTAGTATTTTTATGAGTAAGTGAGCTGGTGTGTATAACTGTATAGGTGAGTAAATTGGAGTGTGATTAATTATTTGCATGACTGACTAGGTGTGTGAATACCTCTATGGATGAGTTGCGTTGTGTGAGTGTTTATATAGGTGTATGAGTGCATATGATAGTCCTGTACTGAGTGACTGTAAGTATGAGTGACTGTACGGGTGAGTGAGTAGATGTGTGTGTGTAGACCTAAGAATCAGTGAGTGGGTATGTACTTATTGGTATTGGAGTGTGTATGGTTTTGAGAATGGCAGTCTGTAATTTAGAGTGGGTGTTTCAAAACTTATATTAGGGTGTGAGAAGATGCATTAAATTCTCACATGGATGATGTCATCAGTGATGTCATCAGTGATGTCATTTGAGATGTCATCAGTGATGTCATCAGTGATGTCACTGACCATGTCATGAGTGATGTAATATGTGACGTCATCAGCAGTGCATTGCGAGGCGCGAGTTATAGTTACCTGAACTAACTATAACGGAGGAATTTCACGGGTTTTGTACGAGTGCAATGTCCAACTAACTATAACTGTCCCTAAAACTTTATGGTTTTTTCAGTGAATTTCAAAGGTTTTTTAAATGCTAATTTCTAACTATAACGTCCCTGAAACCTATGGTTTTTTCAGTGAATTTCAAAGGTTTTTTAAATGCTAATTTGTAACTATAACATGTCTGAAACCTACGGTTTTTTCAGTGAATTTCAAAGGTTTTGTAAATGACAATTTTTAAATGTATTAATTGTTATATACATTTTTTTCATACTGATTTCCAAATTTTTTAGAAACAATTTTTTTTAAATATTTTATTTTTTAAATTACATTGTAATTACATTATACATTACATTACAAAAAATACTTTCTCAGAATGAATTACTTTAGTTTAAATACTTTGCACATAGGCAATAGACTTTTAAGTACAGTAGTTACAGTTGTTGCAATGGGCAACACATTTTCAAACACAATGCAACATTCAGCTCAATGTGAATTTCTAGTTAAATGCAATTAGTTACTTTATGGATTACTTTTCTAACCACAGGACTGGATCCTAGATTCAGTCCTGGGACATCTCCTGTAAACAGTTGAGTAAAAGCGTTTTGGTTACAGTCGTGATTTTTAAGGAATATTATTGTACTTTAAAAGTTCACACTTAGAAACTTTTTCTCATAGAATCACCAATGTTATCCTATGGAAGGAAATTCACTTAGAAGTTAAAAACTGTTATCGTTACTTTTTCTTACTCAGTGTTGGATCCTGGATCCAGCACTGGTGCATCTCCTGTAAACAGTTGAAAGAATGCGTTTAAGTCATACAGAGCGATTTTTTAGGAATATTTGTAGTTTGTGAAAATCGACACTTTGAAACTTTTCTGCTGAAAACCAGACAATGGATTCCTATGGAAGAAAATATAAGTTACTGGTAAGTACGGTTAAAATTACTTTTCAGGGTCAGTGCTGGGCTAAAAGATGCAGCACTGGGTTCTCTCCTGATAACAGGTGAGTAAATTGGAATTCGTACTTTGGCTGATTTTAGAGGAATATTATAAAGTTCCAAAACTCCACACTTAGAAGAATTTCCAAGTGAAACCAGTCAATGTTAGCCTATGGAAGGAAATTCAAGTTACTGGTAAGTACGGTTAAAATTACTTTTCAGGATTAGTACTGGGCTGAAAGATACAGCACTGAGGTCTCTCCTGATAACAGGTGAGTAAATCGGAATTCGTATTTCTGCTGATTTTAGAGGAATATTTTAAAGTTCCAAAACTCCACACTTAGAAGAATTTCCATGTGAAAACAGTCAATGTTAGCCTATAGAAGGAAATTCAAGTTACTGGTAAGTACGGTTAAAATTACTTTTCAGGACCAGTACTGGGCTGAAAGATACAGCACTGAGGTCTCTCCTTATAACAGGTGAGTAAATCGGAATTCGTATTTCGGCTGATTTTAGAGGAATATTTGTATGTTTCAAAAATCAACACTTCGAAACTTTTTCAACAAAAAGCAGGCAATGATATCCTATGGAAGGAAATTCAAGTTACTGGTAAGTACGGTTAAAATTACTTTTCAGGACCAGTACTGGGCTGAAAGATGCAGCACTGAGGTCTCTCCTTATAACAGGTGAGTAAATAGGAATTCGTATTTCGGATGATTTTAGAAGAATATTTGCACAATGGTGAAGGGAGGGGCGGGGCCTGAGGTGACATCTGGTAACGCGCCCCGTGGCGCGTTTTAAGTTGGGGGATTAAGTCCCCTTGAATCCTGAGGGTCCCTAGGGGCCAACTAGCCCACCAGGAACCTCCAATATGCGCCAGTGGGCTGCGTTGCAGAGACGTGTAGAGAGGCCACACCCCTTTACACCTCTCTGCAACGCAGCTCTGTGGCGCTTTCTGGATGTACCTGTTGGGCTAGTTGGCCCCAGGGACCCTCAGGATTGAAGGGGATTTAATTCCCCATCTTAAACGCGCCACGGGGCCTGTTTGCACACATGTCACCTGAGCCCCGCCCTCCCTTCTCCACTGTGCAAACGCGCCCGTGGCGCGTTTTTAAGTTGGGGTATTAAGTCCCCTTGAATCCTGAGGGTTCCTGGGGCCAACTAGCCCACCATGTACCTCCAAAAGCGCCACAGAGCTGCGTTGCAGAGAGGTGTATAAAGGGGCGTGGCCTCTGTACACCTCTCTGCAACGCAGCCCCTGGCGCATACTGGAGGTTCCTGGTGGGCTAGTTGGCCCCAGGGACCCCCAGTATTCAAGGGGAATTACTTCATCTGCAAACGCGCCAGGGGCGCGCTTGCAGAGTGGTGAAGGAAGGGGCGGGCCTGCGGCCCAATCGTTTTATTTTTTTCTCCCTGAAGGGGGCTGTGTGGCCCCCTTCCTTTTCTTATTTTTGGGCCCTGGGGACCCCATCCCCCAGGGCCTTACCCCCTTTTTATTTTTTTATTACAATTAAACTGGAAGGGCCGCGTGGCCCCCTCCCCTGGCCGTAAAACTGCCCCGGGACCCCATCCCCCGGGCATGGCCACACTAACATTCCTTTTTAAGGATGGGGGCTGCGTGGCCCCCTCCTCAGGCCTCCTTTTGCCCCGGGGCAGGCCTTTTAAAAAAATAATTTCTGGGGAGGGGGCCGCGTGGCCCCCTCCTGGGCCACTTATGGCCCCGGGGACCCCATCCCCGGGCCTGGCCTCTGGTTGTGGACTTTGGGGGTCCCCAAACCCCCACAGTCCCGCCGGCTCCCCGTGTCCTAAGGGAGCCAGGCATTGCTTTCCACACGGGGAGCAGCTAACATGCTGCTCCCCGTGTGGAAAAGCAATTGTCTTTGGATATTGGAAGCGAGAGCAGGTTTCCCCACTTCCCGCACTTCGTGGTTAATTGGCCCCCGGGTGGGCCAAGTCCCGGGGGCATGGGGGATTTATGTAATAATTTTGTGGGGCCTCTAAGGCCCCCCAAGCCCCAGGGACCGTCAACCCCCGAGGCTCAAAATTGAAATAGAATGTAAATTAAAAAAATGTGTGAGGGGGCTACAGCCCCCACATGCCCCGGGTCCACCACCTCCCGGGGCACTAATTGTTAAAATGCGGGGTCCATTTCGGACCCCCGAGCCCCAGGAATCACCACCTCCCCGGGGCTTTGCAAAGATGCAGGGGGCCATGGGGCCCCCTTCTGGAGCCTGTGATGGCCCTGGGGACCACCACCCCCAGGGTCGGCTCCTGCAGTGTCCCGGGTGCCCACCCCGGGACTCTGCTGTTTGTTATGGTAGGGCGGAGCACGTCTCCCGCCCTACCGTAGCAAACTCTGGTTTGGATTTTGAAGAGAGAGCAGGTAACCTGCTCTCTCTCTAATATCCAAAGCAGAATTGCTTTTCCACACGGGGAGCTGCATGTTAGCAGCTCCCCATGTGGAAAGCAATGGCGGCTCTCGCAGGACGCGGGGAGCCGGCGGGACCATGGGGGCATTGGGGCTCCCCCCACGGTCCCCAACGAACTGAGTAGGCTCCCGGGGATGGGGTCCCCGGGGCAAATAAAAATTAGTAGTAGGAGAAAAAAAAAATGGAGTCGCGTCCCGAGCACGGCGCTCAGCGCGGCCCTTGGTGTGAACGCGAGGAGTACGCGACTCCCAGCGCGGCCCCCTGGTGTGAACGTATAAGCCGGAGCAGGAATCGCGAACCGGTCGCATACCAAACGCGCACACATGTAATATACGTATGTAACGTGACAAAAACACGCACCCGTCGCATACCATACGCGGATCCTTCACGAGTTCCTTAAACAGGCGGCTGGGGTACGCGAATTCGCCGCGTTCGGTACGCTTTCGGTGTGCGATTCCCCCAAAAATATTTTTAAAAAAAATTAAACAATACAAATATATTAAAATAAAAATATAACAGAAAAAAATTATACTATATTTTACTTTTTAATTTATTAAATATTTTTTTTGCAAAATACACAAAAATATACAATATTGTTTAATAAATAATATATTTACAAATAAACATAAAAAACTAAAGAAATTCAGTACAAGAAACATAGGTATAACTATTATTACACTTAAATATTAGCTTTTAAAAACCGTTGAAATTCACTGAAAAAACCATAGGTTTCAGACACGTTATAGTTAGGAATTAGCATTTAAAAACCTTTGAAATTCACTGAAAAAACCATAGGTTTCAGGCACGTTATAGTTAGGAATTAGCATTTAAAAAACCTTTGAAATTCACTGAAAAAACCATAGGTTTCAGGGGCGTTATAGTTAGTTGGACATTGCACTCGTACAAAACCCGTGAAATTCCCCGTTATAGTTAGTTCAGCTAACTATAACTCGCGCCCCGCAATGCACTGCTGATGACGTCACATATTACATCACTCATGACATGGTCAGTGACATCACTGATGACATCTCAAATGACATCACTGATGACATCATCCAGTGACTGTGTGTTTCGGTAAAGTTTAAATATTTTTAATATATATAGGGAAAGGTGTATTGAAGAATGAGTGGGTGTATAAGAGTCTGTATGGATGATTTAGTAGGTGCGTGACTGACTCTACAAGTGAGTGATTAAATGTATCTTACTGAATGCATGGGTTAGTGACTAAACTGGGTGAATGTCTGTATCCGTCTGTCTGTTGGTGTGTAAGCGGCTGCATGGGTTTGTGAATAGCTACATGAGTGTCTATATGAGTTATTGATTGGTTATCTGAGTATCTGTATGGGTGCCTGAGTGGTTATGTGGGTGGGGTGTGTGGGACTCTGTGCATAGATGTGTGAGTGGGTGATTCACTGGGTGGATGGTTTCAAGAGTGCATCTGTGATAGACTGTATGGGTGGGTAAGTGTGTGTAAGAGTGTGTTAGTAAGTGAATGTATATCTCAGTGGTACATGTGTGAGTAACTACATATGTGAAAGGCAGTATATATGTGTGTTAGAGTACATAAATGGCTATAAGTGAGAGTGTGTGATTGTGAGAGTGGCTGTAAGGATGAGTGTGTGCTTGTATCAGTGATTGTATAAGAGTGTAAGAATGTGCTAGTATTTGTATGAGTAAGTGAGCTGGTTTGTGTATAACTGTATAGGTGAGTAAATGGCAGTGTGATTAATTATTTGCATGACTGACTAGGTGTGTGAGTACTTCTATGGATGAGTGGCGGTGTGTGAGTGTTTATATAGGTGTATGCGTGCATATGATAGTCCTGTACTGAGTGACCGTAAGTATGAGTGACTGTACGGGTGAGTGAGTGGATGTGTGTGTAGACCTAAGAATCAGTGAGTGGGTATGTAGTTATTGGTGTTGGAGTGTCTATGGTTTTGCGAATGGCAGTTTGTAATTTAGAGTGGGTGTATCAAAGGTTATATTAGGGTGTGAGGAGGTGCATCAGATTATCATGTGGATGATGTCATCAGTGATGTCATTTGAGATGTCATCAGTGATGTCACTGACCATGTCATGAGTGATGTAATATGTGACGTCATCAGCAGTGCATTGCGGGGCGCGAGTTATAGTTAGCTGAACTAACTATAACGGGGAATTTCACGGGTTTTGTACGAGTGCAATGTCCAACTAACTATAACGCCCCTGAAACCTATGGTTTTTTCAGTGAATTTCACAGGTTTTTTAAATGCTAATTCCTAACTATATCATGCCTGAAACCTATGGTTTTTTCAGTGAATATATATATATATATATATATATATATATATTACCTACTGGCAGTCGCCAGTAGGTAGTTATAGTTAGAACCTAGTTTCCATAGGAAAAGCATTTATTGATTTGCTAATAACTTTGGCATCGTTTGACGAATCTTCCTGAAATTCTCCCAAAAAAAGTCTATCCAGGTCAGCTCCTATCCGGAAAGTTTGGGGGTGATTCGTCAAGCGGGGGTTGAGAAAAAAGGGGGGTCCCAAAACTCATTTTCTCCATGTTAATTTCGATAGGAAATTTTGCGACGAGCTACAGCCCGAACAGCTGAACGGAATTACCCCAAATTTGGCAAAAAGGTAGTGCTGGGTTCAGAAAGAGAACTTTTTTTAAATGGTGTAAATCCGTTCAGTAGTTTTTGAGAAATTCAAAAAGTAAGAGTCAAAAAATCAATTTCCCATAGGAAACTTTGTGCAAGGCTACAGCCAAAACTACTGAACGCAATTACTCCAAATTTGGCAGAAAGGTAGTGCTTGGGTCAGAAAGCGAACTTTTTAAAAATGGTGTAAATCTGTTGAGTAGTTGCTGAGAAATTAGAAAAATAAAAGTTTTGATATCTGGGCGGAGCCTAAGTCGTGTGCTGCGAGCTTCACTGTGATTGGCTGCTAGTAGTCCAAACCAGGAAGTGTTGGCAGCCATCTTGTGGCTCGGTAGAAGTGAGTCACCTGAAAACGGAGAAACAAAGGTATAAAACAAGAGAAGGGGGCAGGGTAGAAAAACCCTGACCCCCTAGGCCTGCTCAGGGGGTCCCAAAAAATCATTTAAAAAAAAAAAAAGAAAATCAGCAAAAATTCGCGCTGGGGTCGCGGGTTCTCGCGTTTCATTTTAATGAGGCCCTTGGGTGGGCTAGGTTCCAGGGGTATTTCTTAAAAAATAATAGCAGGGGCTCGCAGGGGTTGCGGGGGTGCGCTGGGGTCCGCGCAGCCCCGGGGCTTCACTCATGTTGGGAGGGTGGTTGCGCTGCCCCCTTCTGGAGCCTTCTATGTGCTTGTAACTTTGGCGTCGTTTGACGAATCTTTATGAAATTATCCCAAAAGTTTCTTTTTTTGATTAGCTCTTATATTGAAAGTTTGGGGGTGAATGGTGTAGGAGGGACTGAGAAAAAGATGGTCCTAAAACGTGTTTTCTCCATTCAATTTCCATACGAAACTTTACAGAAGACTACAGGTGAAACTGCTGAACAGAATTACGCCAAATTTGGCAGGGAGAAAGGTGATGGTCCAGAAAGCACGCTTTTGTTTAAATGGTGTAAATCCGTTCAGTAGTTTTTGAGAAATATCAAATTTTACAGATATCGATATTTGAGAATTCTGACATGTGATTGGCTGAGGGGTTACAAGCACCAGCTTGCGGCTTATTGGCTGTGAATGGTTGAAACCAGGAAGTGTTGGCAGCCATTTTGTGATTTACTCCGTCAGCTCGCATCTCTCCGTGTAGAAGCCATCGGGTTCGTAGTTTTACCTCTGCGAGGCAACACTGGCATCTCTGTCTGTGTGAGATATGCCTTTCACGCTGCCTCTCTTCATATCACCAGGTCGCGGCTATGCCTTTAGAAGCCCGTCCGTCAGCTCGGAGCTCTGTGAGTCAGTCTGTCGGTACGATCCCCTACACTACCCAAAGACTACCCAACCACTGCACTACCCTAAACCCTAAATCTACCCCCAGCACGACCCCCTCACCCAAACACCACTGCACTACCCTAAACCCTAAAATACTACCCCAGCACAACACCCTACACTACCCAAACACCACTTCATTGTCATAAACCCTAAAACACTACCCCTAGCAGGACCCCCTACACTACGCAAAACAGCACTGCAGTACCCTAAATCATAAAACACTATCCCCAGCACGACCCCCTACACTACCCAAACACCACTGCACTACCCTAAACCCTAAAACACTCCCCCCAGCACGACCCCCTACACTACCCAAACACCACTGCACTACCCTAAACCCTAAAACACTCCCCCCAGCACGACTCCCTACACTACCCAAACACCACTGCACTACCCTAAACCCTAAATCTACCCCCAGCACGACCCCCTACCCAAACACCACTGCACTACCCTAAACCCTAAAATAATACCCCCAGCACAACACCCTACACTACCCAAACACCACTTCATTGTCATAAACCCTAAAACACTACCCCTAGCAGGACCCCCTACACTACGCAAACACCACTGCAGTACCCTAAATCCTAAAACACTATCCCCAGCACGACCCCCTACACTACCCAAACACCACTAGACTACCCTAAACCCTAAAACACTACTCCTAACATGACCCCCTACACTACACTAACACCACTGCACTACCCTAAACCCTAAAACACTACTCCCAGCATGACCCCTTACACTACCCAAACACCACTGCATTTTCGTTTGGAGGCACCAAGCCAGTGTGGAAGTTACATCAAGCACTTTCGTTTTTCCTTCTACACAAGATGAAATGCAGAATTGTCTAAGAGAGACTTTAAGAATGAAAGTAAAAAAGTGAAAAACGAATTGTGCAATAATGGTTGAAGCAAGAAAAAGACACGTTGACTTGGCAGCCAGTGAAACTGGTATTTAGACCAAGAACTCTGAAAGTCCTTTGTTGCTGGCTATGTTTCTGTGGTGCTCCAAAGAAATCAACTTGGATGTAATTTAAACATGTGCTATGTTTGATGCTGTGATGATAAGCACTGAAGAAGGCTGTGTGCCAAAATACATTTGCTTACAATAAATCCAACAGTTGTCCCGTGAGTGATATGCATCTGTGAAGCTTGAAAATATATATATATATATATATATATATATATATATATATATATATATATATATATTCACTGAAAAAAACATAGGTTTCAGGGACGTTATAGTTAGAAATTAGCATTTAAAAAACCTTAGAAATTCACTGAAAAAACCATAGGTTTCAGGGACGTTATAGTTAGAAATTAGCATTTAAAAAACCTTAGAAATTCACTGAAAAACCATAGGTTTCAGGGACGTTATAGTTCGAAATTAGCATTTAAAAACCTTTGAAATTCACTGAAAAAACCAGAGGTTTCAGGTACGTTATAGTTAGGAATTAGCATTTAAAAAACCTTTGAAATTCAGAGAAAAAACCATAGGTTTCAGGGATGTTACAGTTAGAAATTAGCATTTAACAAACCTTTGAAATTCACTGAAAAAACCATAGGTTTCAGGGACGTTATAGTTAGAAATTAGAATTTAAAAAACTTTTGAAATTCACTGAAAACCACAGGTTTCAGGGACGTTATAGTTAGTTGGACAATTCACTTGTACAAAACCAGAGAAATTCAGCCGTTATAGTTTGTTGAGATAAGTATAACTCGCACCCCCGCAATGCACTGCTGATGACATCACATATTACATCACTCATGACATGGTCAGTGACATCACTGATGACATCTCAAATGACATCACTGATGACATCATCCAGTGACTGTGTGTTTCTGTAAAGTTTAAATATGTTTTATATATATATATGCCAAGGTGTATTGAAGAATGAGTGGGTGTATGCATGTCTGAATGGATGATTTAGTAGGTGCGTGACTGACTGTATAAGTGGGTGATTAAATGTGTCTTACTGAATGCATGGGTTAGTGACTAAACTGTGTGAATGTCTGTATCAGTTTGTCTGTTGGTGTGTAAGCGGCTGCATGGGTTGGTGAGTAGCTACATGAGTGTCTATATGGGTTATTGATTGGTTGTCTGAGTATCTGTATGGGTGCCTGAGGGTCTGTGTGGGTGGGTGGGGTGTGTGTGACTCCCTGCATGGATGTGTGAGTGGGTGATTCACTGGGTGTATGGGTTCAAGAGTATGTCTGTGAGGGGCTGTGTTGGTGGGTGAGTGTATGTATGGCTGTGTTGGTGAGTGAATGGATGTCTGAGCGGTACATGTGTGAGTAACTACATATGTGAAAGGCAGTATTTGTGAGTGTTGGAGTATATAAATGACTATATGTGACAGTGAATGATTTTGAGAGTGGCTGTGTGGATGAGTGTGTGCTTGTGTCAGTGATTGTATAAGAGAGTAAGTATGTGTTAGTATCTGTATGACTAAGTGAGGCGGTGAGTGTATAACTGTATAGGTAAGTAAATGGTGGTGTGATTGATTCTTTGCATGACTGACTAGCTGTGTGAGTAACTCTATGGGTGAGTGGTGGTGTGTGAGTGTCTGTATGGGTGTGTGAGTGCATATGATAGTGGCCGTATTGATGAGTGAGTGCATGTATGAGTGACTGTATGGGTGAGTGAGTGGATGTGTGTAGACCTAGGAATCAGTGAGTGGGGAAGTAGTAATTAGTATTGGTGTGTCTATGGTTTCGAGAATGGCAGTCTGTATTTTAGAGTGGGTGTATCAAAGGTTATTTAGGGTGTGAGGAGGTGCATCAGATTATCACATGGATGATGTCATCAGTGATGTCATTTGAGATGTCATCAGTGATGTCATCAGTGATGTCACTGACCATGTCATGAGTGATGTAATATGTGATGTCATCAGCAGTGCATTGCGGGGGCGCGATTTATAGTTAGCTCAACTAACTATAACGGTCAAATTTCTCTGGTTTTGTATGAGTGAAATGTCTAACTAACTATAACGTCCCTGAATCCTATGGTTTTTTCAGTGAATTTCAAAGGTTTTTTAAATGCCAGTTTCTAACTATAACGTCCCTGAAACCTATGGTTTTTTCAGTGAATTTCAAAGGTTTTTTAAATGCTAATTCCTAACTATAACGTTCCTGAAACCTATGGTTTTTTCAGTGAATTTCTAAGGTTTTTTAAATACTAATTTATAACTATAGCGTCCCTGAAACCTATGGTATTTTCAGTAAATTTCAAAGGTTTTTTAAATGCTAATTTCTAAGTATAACGTCCCTGAAACCTATGGTTTTTCAGTGAATTTGAAAGGTTGTTTAAATGCTAATTTCTAACTAAAATGTCCAAAAATGCTTTTTTTAAATTTTTAAACTTTTATAAAAATAATGTGATGTTTTCTCCTTTCTAAAATATGCATTTACATTTTGTTTTTTTAAAAAGTGGATTTGCGTACCGATCGTGTACCAGTCACGGTGAGTGCGCGAATCCAAGAATTTTGCCGCCATATTGGTTAAGTCGTGTACGATACACGTACGGTATGCGAAGGGTGCACGGTTCTCTGTCCCGCGCAACATCACTTGCGTATTTTCGTGGGTCGCGCCAGGTGCGCGAATCCACTGTAAATTATTTTGATTAAAAAGTATATGTATATAACTTTATTATATATATTATACCAAGAGATTTTTTTACATAATTGTAAATATCATATATTTTTAACTGGAATAAAGATATATTATTGTTAAATATAGTTTTCGGGAATCGCGTCGGGTGCGCATCGGTTGCGCGTAGGGTGCGCGCCTGGTGCGCGAATCCCATGCGACTTCAAAAGAAAGCTTTTCATTGGTTAAGAAACTTTTGATTCTAGAACTTGCAGGACCCCACCCAATTTTTTCATTCTTTCAACAGCATCTACAGAGACACAGCTCTGGTGTTTTCTCTCTTCTTTACTGGATTTTTTGGTGTTTTTTTCACATCAAGATATAATGGCTTCCTCTAAACCTTTGCAACAGCTTTCTCCAGAAGAAGAAGAAGAGTTGGAAGAACCTGTCAAACAAAGGTATGAAAGTATTGTATGGGCCTTTTTCTCCATTCCTGCTGGGGAGAAGAAAGTGAATGCACGTAAGGTCACGTGCACAATTTGCAAGAAGGTCCTCTCACGTGGATCGGAGAAGAAATACTCATGTGGGACCTCCTCGATGCTCAAACATCTCCAAACTTTGCATCCACGGCATCTCACGAGAGAACAACAGCGTTGAAACCTACAAAGACAGGCAACTCAAGACAAAGTTACAGGACCAAGCACGTCATCTGGTTCTTCCACTACTGCCAGACCCCATATTATCCCTGATTTGCTGGAGTGGAGCAGCGTTGTATAAAGTGTAAAAAAGTTCTTTGCTATGGAGAGCAATCAGAGGATGCTATTGTGGTTGCTGTTAAAAACCACCATTGTTAATTTTTTTTTTTAATATTGCAAATGCTTCCTAATTGCATACTGTTTCCAAAGTTTTCTCCGTTCATTGTTAATTTTTAAATTTTGGGGGAAAAACACCAAAACATTACAAAAAAGAGTTGAAAAAATACAAAAAAATTATAAAAGGAAAAAAATGGTTCTTATTAGAACCGCCTATTTGGTTAAAAATGGAAAAATTTGTATGTGTTGTATGAATTGCGGCAAGTGCAATATATGGAGAAGTGCATGGGTAGTGCATGTGCTATTGCATGAGCACATGTGTAGTGCCTGGGTGATTGGAGAAGTGCATGTGTACTACCTGAGTGATTGCATGAATACATGGGTAATGCCTGGGTGATTGCATGAGTGCAGGGGTAGTGCCTGCGTGATTCGAGGAGTGCATAGATAGTGCCTGAGTGATTGAAGGAGTGCATGGGTAATGCCTGGGTGATTGCATGAGTGCATGGATAGTGCATGAGTGATTGGAGGAGTGTATGGGTAGTGCCTGGGTTAATGCATAAGTGCATGGGTACTGGCTGGGTGATTGGAGGAATGCATGGATAGTGCCTGAGTGATTGGAGGAGTGCAAGGGTAGTGCCTGGGTGATTGGAGTAGTGCATGGATAGTGCCTGGGTGATTGGAGGAGTGCACGGGTAGTGCCTGGGTTATTGCATGACTGCATAGGTAGTGCCTGGGTGATTGCATGAGTACAGGGGTAGTGCCTGGGTGATTGCATTAGTGCAAGGGTAGTCCCTAGGGGATTAGAGGAGTGCATAGGTAGTGCCTGGGTGATTTTATAAGTGCATGGGTACTGCCTGAGTGATTGAAGGAGTGCATGGGAATGCCTAGGTGATTGCATGGGTGCAGGGATAATGTGGGGGTGATTGGAGGAGTGCATGAGTAATGTCTGGGTGATTGAATGCGTACAGGGGTAATGCATGGGCGATTGCATGAGTGCAGGGGTAATGCCTGGGTGATTGCATGAGTACAAGGGTAGTGGCTAGGTGATTGAAGGAGTGCATGTGTGCAGGGGTAATGCATGGGCAATTGCATGAGTGCATGGGTAGTGCCTGGTTGATTATATAAGTGCATGGGTAGTGGCTTGGTAATTGAAGGAGTGCAAGGGTAATGACTGGGTGATTGCATGAGTGCAGGGATAATGTGTGGGTGATTGGATGAGTACATGGGTACTGCCTGAGTGTTTGAAGGAGTGCATGAGTAATGCCTGGGTGATTGCATGTGTGGGTAATGTCTGGGTGATTGGAGGAGTGCATGGATACTGCCTGGGTGATTGGAGGAGCGCATGGTTAGTGCTTGGGTGATTGGAGGAGTGCAAGAGTAGTGCCTGGGTGATTGGAGGAATGCATGGATAGTGCCTGGGTGATTGGAGGAGTGCAAGGGTAGTGCCTGGGTGATTGAAGGAGTGCATGGATAGTGCCTGGGTGATTGGAGGAGTGCATGGGTATTGTCTGGGTGCATGGAGGAGTGCATGAGTAGTGCCTGGGTGATTGCATAAGTGCATAGGTACTGCCTGGGTGATTTTATAAGTGCGTGGGTACTGCCTGGGTGATTGTAGGACTGCATGGATACTGCCTGGGTGATTGGAGAAGTGCAGGGATAGTGTCTGGGTGATTGGAGAAGTGCATAGCTAATGCATGGGTGATTGCATGAGTGCAGGGGTAATATCTGGGTGATTGGAGGAGTGCATGGATAGTGCTTGCGTGATTTGGAGGAGTGCAAGAGTAGTGCCTGTGTTATTGTATGAGAGCATAGCTAGTGCCTGGGTGATTGCATGAGTGCAAGGGTAGTGCCTGGGTGATTGGAGGAGTGCATAGGTAGTGTCTTGGTGATTTTATAAGTGCATGGGTACTGCCTGAGTGATTGAAGGCGTGCATGGGTAATGCCTAGGTGATTGCGTGAGTGCAGGGGGAATGTCTGGGTGATTGGAGGAGTGCATGAGTAATGTCTGGGTGATTGCATGACTGCAGGGGTAATGTCTGGGTGGTTGCATGAGTGTAGTGGTAGTGCCTGGGTGATTGGAGGAGTGCATAAGTAGTGCCTGGGTGATTTTATAAGTGCATGGGTACTGGCTGGGTGATTGGAGGAGTACAGGGGTAGTGCCTGGGTGATTGGAGGAGTACAAGGGTAGTGCCTGGGTGATTATATAAGCATATGGGTAGTGGCTGTGTGATTGAAGGAGTGCTTGTGTAATGCCTGGGTGATTGCATGAGTGCAGGAATAATGTGTGGGTGATTGGACGAGTGTATGGGTACTAGCTAAGTGATTGTAGGAGTGCATGGGCAATGCCTGGGTGATTGGAGGAGTGCATAGGTAGTGTCTGAGTGATTGAAGGAGTGCATGGGTAATGCATGGGTGATTCCATGATTGCAGGGGTAATGTTTGGGTGATTGAAGGAGTGCATGGGTACTGCCTGAGTGATTGAAGGAGTGCACGGGTAATGCCTAGGTGATTGCATGAGTGCAGAGGTAATGTCTGGGTGATTGGAGGAGTGCATAGGTAAAGCTTGAGTGATTGAAGGAGTGCATGGGTAATACCTGGGTGATCGCATGAGTGCAGGGGGAATATGTTGGTGATTGGATGAGTGCATGGGTAGTGCCTGGATGCATGTATGAGTACATGGGTAGTGCCTGAGTGATTGCATGAGTGCATAGGTAGTGTCTGGGTGATATTATAAGTGTATGGGTACTGGCTAGGTGATTGGAGAAGTGCATGGATAGTGCCTGGGTGATTATATGAGAGCAGGGATAGTGGCTGGGTTATTGCATGAATGCATAGGTAGTGTCTGGGTGAATGCATGAGTGCATAGGTAGTGCCTGGGTGATTTTATAAGTGCATGGGTACTGCCTGAGTGATTGAAGGAGTGCATGGGTAATGCCTAGGTGATTGCATGAGTGCAGGGGTAATGTCTGGGTGATTGGAGGAGTGCATGAGTATTGTCTGGGTGATTGCATGACTCCAGGGGTAATGTCTGGGTGGTTGCATGAGTGTAGTGGTAGTGCCTGGGTGATTGGAGGAGTGCATAAGTTGTGCCTGGGTGATTTTATAAGTGCATGGGTACTGGCTGGGTGATTGGAGGAGTACAGGGGTAGTGCCTGGGTGATTGGAGGAGTGCAAGCGTAGTGCCTGGGTGAATATATAAGCATATGGGTAGTGGCTGGGTGATTGAAGGAGTGCTTGTGTAATGTCTGGGTGATTGCATGAGTGCAGGAATAATGTGTGGGTGATTGGATGAGTGTATGGGTACTAGCTAAGTGATTGTAAGAGTGCATGGGCAATGCCTGGGTGATTGGAGGAGTGCATAGGTAGTGTCTGCATGATTGAAGGAGTGCATGGGTAATGCCTGGGTGATTCCATGAGTGCAGGGGTAATGTTTGTTTGATTGGAGGAGTGCATGGGTACTGCCAGAGTGATTGAAGGAGTGCACAGGGAATGCCTAGGTGATTGCATGTGTGGGTACTGTCTGGGTGATTGGAGGAGTGCATGGATACTGCCTGGGTGATTGGAGGAGTGCAAGGGTAGTGCATGGGTGATTGGAGGAATGCAAGGTTAGTGCTTGGGTGATTGGAGGAGTACAAGTGTAGTGCCTGGGTGATTGGAGGAATGCATGGATAGTGCCTGTGTGATTGGAGGAGTGCAAGGCCTGGGTGATTGAAGGAGTGCATGGAGAGTGCCTGGGTGATTGGAGGAGTGCATGGGTAATGTCTGGGTGAATGGAGGAGTGCATTAGTAGTGCCTGGGTGATTGCATAAGTGCACAGGTAGTGCCTGGGTGATTTTATAAGTGCATGGGTACTGCCTGGGTGATTGTAGGACTACATGGATACTGCCTGGGTGATTGGAGAAGTGCAGGGATAGTGTCTGGGTGATTGGAGAAGTGCATAGCTAATGCATGGGTGATTGCATGAGTGCAGGGGTAATATCTCGGTGATTGGAGGAGTGCATGGATAGTGCTTGGGTAATTTGGAGGAGTGCAAGAGTAGTGCCTGCGTTATTGTATGAGAGCATAGCTAGTGCCTGGGTGATTGCATGAGTGCAAGGGTAGTGCCTGGGTGATTGGAGGAGTGCATAGGTAGTGTGTGGGTGATTTTATAAGTGCATGGGTACTGCCTGAGTGATTGAAGGAGTGCATGGGTAATGCCTAGCTGATTGCATGAGTGCAGGGGTAATGTCTGGGTGATTGGAGGAGTGCATGAGTAATGTCTGGGTGATTGCATGACTGCAGGGGTAATGTCTGGGTGGTTGCATGAGTGTAGTGGTAGTGCCTGGGTGATTGGAGGAGTGCATAAGTAGTGCCTGGGTGATTTTATAAGTGCATGGGTACTGGCTGGGTGATTGGAGGAGTACAGGGGTAGTGCCTGGGTGATTGGAGGAGAGCAAGAGTAGTGCCTGGGTGATTATATAAGCGTATGGGTAGTGGCTGTGTGATTGAAGGGTGCTTGTGTAATGCCTGGGTGATTGCATGAGTGCGGGAATAATGTGTGGGTGATTGGACGAGTGTATGGGTACTAGCTAAGTGATTGTAGGAGTGCATGGGCAATGCCTGGGTGATTGGAGGAGTGCATAGGTAGTGTCTGAGTGATTGAAGTAGTGCATGGGTAATGCCTGGGTGATTCCATGAGTGCAGGGGTAATGTTTGGGTGATTGGAGGAGTACATGGTTACTGCCTGAGTGATTGAAGGAGTGCACGGGTAATGCCTAGGTGATTGCATGAGTGCAGAGGTAATTTCTGGGTGATTGGAGGAGTGCATAGGTAAAGCTTGAGTGATTGAAGGAGTGCATGGGTAATACCTGGGTGATCGCATGAGTGCAGGGGGAATGTTTTGGTGATTGGATGAGTGCATGGGTAGTGCCTGGGTACATGTATGAGTACATGGGTAGTGCCTGAGTGATTGCATGAGTGCATAGGTAGTGCCTGGGTGATTGGAGGAGTGCATGGGTAGTGCCTAGGTTATTGCATGAGTGCATAGGTAGTGCCTGGGTGGTTGCATGAATGCAGGGGTAGTACCTGGGTGATTGCATAAGTGCATAGGTAGTGCCTGGGTGATTTTATAAGTGCATGGGTACTGGCTGAGTGATTAGAGGAGTGCATAGATACTGCCTGGGTGATTGGAGGAGTCCAAGGGTAGTGCCTGGGTGATTGGAGGAGTGCATAGCTAATGCATGGGTGATTGGATGAGTGCAGGGGTAATGTCTGGGGGATTGGATAAGTGAATAGGTAATGCCTGGGTGATTGCATGAGTGTAGGGGTAATGTCTAGCTGATTGCATGAGTGTAGGGGTAGTGCCTAGGTGATTGGAGGAGTGCATAGGTAGTGTCTGGGTGATATTATAAGTGTATGGGTACTAGCTAGGTGATTGGAGAAGTGCATGGATAGTGCCTGGGTGATTATATGAGAGCAGGGATAGTGGCTGGGTTATTTCATGAATGAACAGGTAGTGTCTGGGTGAATGCATGAGTGCATAGGTAGTGCCTGGGTGATTTTATAAGTGCATGGGTACTGCCTGAGTGATTGAAGGAGTGCATGGGTAATGCCTAGGTGATTGCATGAGTGCAGGGGTAATGTCTGGGTGATTGGAGGAGTGCATGAGTAATGTCTGGGTGATTGCATGACTGCAGGGGTAATGTCTGGGTGGTTGCATGAGTGTAGTGGTAGTGCCTGGGTGATTGGAGGAGTGCATAAGTAGTGCCTGGGTGATTTTATAAGTGCATGGGTACTGGCTGGGTGATTGAAGGAGTACAGGGGTAGTGCCTGGATGATTGGAGGAGTGCAAGGGTAGTGCCTGGGTGATTATATAAGCATATGGGTAGTGGCTGGGTGATTGAAGGAGTGCTTGTGTAATGCCTGGGTGATTGCATGAGTGCAGGAATAATGTGTGGGTGATTGGACGAGTGTATGGGTACTAGCTAAGTGATTGTAAGAGTGCATGGGCAATGCCTGGGTGATTGGAGGAGTGCATAGATAGTGTCTGAGTGATTGAAGGAGTGCATGGGTAATGTTTGGGTGATTGGAGGAGTGCATGGGTACTGCCAGAGTGATTGAAGGAGTGCATGGGTAATGCCTAGGTGATTGCATGAGTGCTGAGATAATGTCTGGGTGATTGGAGGAGTGCATAGGTAAAGCCTGAGTGATTGAAGGAGTGCATGGGTAATAACTGGGTGATTGCATGAGTGCAGGGGGAATGTCTTGGTGATTGGATGAGTGCATGGGTAGTGCCTGGGTGCATGTATGAGTGCATGGGTAGTGCCTGAGTGATTGCATGAGTGCATGGGTCGTGCCTGGGTGATTTTAGGAGTGCATGGGTAGTGCCTAGGTTAATGCATGTGTGCATAGGTAGTGCCTGGGTGGTTGCATGAATGCAGGGGTAGTACCTGGGTGATTGCATAAGTACATAGGTAGTGCATGGGTGATTTTGTAAGTGCATGGGTACTGGCTGAGTGATTAGAGGAGTGCATAGATACTGCCTGGGAGATTGGAGGAGTGCAAGGGTAGTGCCTGGGTGATTGGAGGAGTGCATAGCTAATGCATGGGTGATTGGATGAGTGCAGGGGTAATGTCTGGGGGATTGGATAAGTGCATAGGTAATGCCTGGGTGATTGCATGAGTGTAGGGATAATGTCTAGCTGATTGCATGAGTGTAGGGGTAGTGCCTGGGTGATTGGAGGAGTGCATAGGTAGTGTCTGGGTGAAATTATAAGTGTATGGGTACTGGCTTGGTGAGTGGAGAAGTGCATGGATAGTGCCTGGGTGATTATATGAGAGCAGGGATAGTGGCTGGGTTATTGCATGAATGCATAGGTAGTGTCTGGGTGAATGCATGAGTGCATAGGTAGTGCCTGGGTGATTTTATAAGTGCATGGGTACTGCCTGAGTGATTGAAGGAGTGAATGGGTAATGCCTGGGTGATTGCATGACTTCAGGGGTAGTGCCTGGGAGATTGGAAGAGTGCATGGGTAATGCCTGGGTGCATGGAGGAGTGAATGAGTAGTGCCTGGGTGATTGTATGAGTGCATAGGTAGTGCCTGGGTGATTTTATAAGTGCATGGGTACTGCCTGGGTGATTAGAGGACTGCATTGATACTGCCTGGGTAATTGGAGGAGTGCAAGGAATGTGTCTGGGTGATTGGAGGAGTGCATAGCTAATGCATGGGTGATTGGATGAGTGCAGGGGTAATGTCTGGGGGATTGGATACATGAATAGGTAATGCCTGGGTGATTGCATGAGTGTAGGGGTAATGTCTAGCTGATTGCATGAGTGTAGGGGTAGTGCCTGGGTGATTGGAGGAGTGCATAGGTAGTGTCTGAGTGATATTATAAGTGTATGGGTACTGGCTAGGTGATTGGAGAAGTGCATGGGTAATACATGGGTGATTGCATGAGTGCAGGGGTAGTGCTTGGGTGATTGCATGAGTGCATCAGTAGTGCCTGGGTGATTTTATAAGTGTATGGGTACTGGCTGGGTGATTAGAGGACTGCATTGATACTGCCTGGGTGATTGGAGGAGTGCAAGGATAGTGTCTGGGTGATTGGAGGAGTGCATAGCTAATGCATGGGTGATTGCATTAGTGCAGGGGTAATGTCTGCTCAATTGGAGGAGTGCATAGCTAATGCATGGGTGATTGCATGAGTGCAGGGGTAATGTCTGAGTGATTGGAAGAGGGTATGGATAGTGCTTGAGTGATTGGAGGAGTGCAACTGTAGTGCTTGGGTTATTACATGCGTGCATATGTAGTGCATGGGTGATTGCATGAGTGCAGGGGTAGTGCTTGGGTGATTGCATGAGTGCATCAGTAGTGCCTGGGTGATTTTATAAGTGTATGGGTACTGGCTGGGTGATTGGAAGAATGTATAAGTAACGCCTGGGTGATTGCATGAGTGCAGGGATAGTGCCTGGGTGATTAGAGGAGTGCATAGGTAGTGCTTGAGTGATTTTTAAGTGCATGTGTACTGCCTGAGTGATTGAAGGAGCGCATGTGTAATGCCTAGGTGATTGCATGAGTGCAGGAATAATGTCTGGGTGATTGGAGGAGTGCATGAGTAATGTTTGGGTGATTGCATGAGTGCAGGGGTAATGTTTGGGTGGTTGCATGAGTGTAGTGGTAGTGCCTGGGTGATTGGAGGAGTGCATAGGTAGTACCTAGGTGATTTTATAATTGCATGGGTACTGGATGGGTGATTGGAGGAGTACATGTATAGTGCCTGGGTGATTGGAGGAGTCCAAGAGTAGTACCTGGGTTATTGCATGAATGCATAGCTAGTGCCTGGGTGATTGCATGAGTGCAAGGGTAGTGTATGGGTGATTGCATGAGTGCAGGAGTAGTGCCTGGGTGATTGCACGAGTGCATAAATAGTGCCTGGGTGATTTTATAAGTGTAAGGGTACTGGCTGGGTGATTAGAGAAGTGCATGGGTAATGCCTGGGTGATTGCATGAGTGCAGGGATAATGTCTGGCTGATTGGATGAGTGCATGGATAGTGCCTTAATGCATGTATGAGTGCATGGGTAGTGCCTGAGTGATTGCATGAGTGCATGAGTAGTGCCTGGGTGATTAGAGAAGTGCATGGGTAGTGCCTAGGTTATTGCATGAGTGCATCGCTACTGCCTGGGTGATTGCATGAGTGCAGGGGTAGTGCTTGGGTTATTGCATGAGTGCACAGCTAGTGCTTGGGTGATTGCATGAGTGCAAGGGCAGTGCCCGGGTTATTGCATGAGTACATAGGTAGTGCCTGGGTGATTACATGAGTGCAGGGGTAGTGCCTGGGTGATTGCATGAGTGCATAGGTAGTGCCTGGGTGATTGCATGAGTACAGGGGTAGTGCCTGGGTGATTAGAGGAGTGCATGGGTTTTGCCTGAGTGATTGTAGGAGTGCATAGATACTGCCTGGGTGATTGGAGGAGTGCAAGGGTAGTGCCTGGGTGATTGGAGGAGTGCATAGATAATGCATGGGTGATTGCATGAGTACAGGGGTAATGTTTGGGTGATTGGAGGAGTGCATATGTAATGCCTGGGTGATTGCATGAATGTAGGGGTAATGTCTAGCTTATTGCATGAGTGTACGGGTAGTGCCTGCATAGGTAGTGCCTGGGTGATTGCATGAGTGAAGCGATAGTACCTGGGTGATTGCATGAGTGCAGAGATAGTGCATGGGTTATTGGAAGAGTGTATCGGTAGTGCCTGGATGATTGGAAGACTGCATGGGTACTGCTTGGGTGATTGCATGAGTGCAGCAGAAGTGCCTGAGTGCATGTATGAGTGTATGGGTAGTGTGTGAGTGATTGCATGAGTGCATCAGTAGTGCCTGGGTGATTGTACCAATTTATGGATAGTGCCTCGCTAAATTGAATGAGTGTGGGAATAGTGCCTAACTGTATAGATGAGTGCATGCGTAGTGTTTGAAGGAATGGATGAGTGCAGTAAAAGTGGCTCTAAACATTATTTCACATTATCATGCTTATTACATTATTTCTTCTTACCATTTTTACTAATGTAGATACAAAACTCAGTGGAACTGTTTTACAGTAGTTTTGTTGTAAAGTGAATTTAAAATCTTTTCAGATTTCACCATTACCTTCTGTAAAAAGAAGAAGAAAAACTGTTATTGAATATAATATTATAGTTTTAAGAACACAGCATAATTTTAGAATTACATAACATTTTCAGTTTCCTTTTTTGCTGTTCTCAGATTCTACTGAATTTCACCAAACACAGTGATTTCAATGTAGATCATCATACAACAGGGAGGGGGGGGAAACAATCAACGAGATTGTAAAAAAAAACAAATCAGCATTGTGCATTTTTTAGAACATGTGTAACTATGTGTTTACCTATCTACAGTTTCTAAATTACATTCTTCAACTACATTAAGTCTTTTATTTCTCTCAAGTACATTTTGTAAAATGTACACTCTCATTTACATCGCATATAATATAAAGATCAAATATATAAACTACTTGTTTCAAACACAATTTTCCAAATGCAATAAGATTTAGCACAAACAATAATCCAAACACTAATTGTTCACATCTTCCCAAAAGGCCGAATAATGTTTCCAAATCTTTTGCATTGAAAATATCCAAAATAAATTTGTTAATTCGTGTTCACATCTTCCCAATAGGCCGAATGATGTTTTCAAAACTTTGGCATCAAAAATATCAGATATGAATTTGTTAATTCGTAAGGCAACCTACATTTGAATTCCAAACGGGCATCATTGCAATGTGTCCATCCTTTATTGCACTTTAAATACAGTATAGTGTCCAGATGTTGTAGTAGGTCCATCATGGAAAATAATAGCGATTGCTTTAAAAGTTCTTCCTGAAATTGATACTTGACTTGCCACAACATTTTTAATTTTGGTTTCCAATTTTGTTCCATTTGCTCTACAACGTTGTAGCATTAAAATTGCATATTTTCAAAATCTTTCTATATATAATGGTGACAATATTTCTGAATAACAATGAGAACATTTCATATCTTGATTAGCTGTTTTTACTAATTTGTTAATATACACTGATTTGCAATCTGGTATCGTCAAGTATATGAATTGTTCAGTGTCTATTTCAGTGGTAGAAGAAAATGAACACCCTTCACATTTATGATCCCATCTGTAACTTGGTCCAAATACATTTTCAATTTCTATTCCTTCATCTTCCAATACTGGAAGCATAAACATCAGAAATTCTTGTGCATCTTGTTGTATATTCAATGTAAATTTCAATGAACCATTACATATATCCAAAAGATGCAGAATGCCAGAAGCAGTATGGATTTTAGTTGTATCAGTTACCAACTTTTGAAAAACATAATGTAGTAAACAACAGAATCTTTTTTCACGATTTTCCATAATTTCATGATGAAGATCCTCTAGATAAAAGACAACATTCACAATTACATTAGCATAGCATTGAAAATACTGGAGAGGTGCACTCCTAGATGGGTATTATGTCAATAAGGAAGCTCAATCAGTATCTTCGTAGAAAAAATATACGTCTTTATTTCAAACAATCCATAAGGTTTATGCAAAACATCAGCCAACGCGTTTCGTTCAATGGTTGAACTTCGTCAGGGCTGAAAGAAGTATAACATAAATAACATGAATACACTAATTATGTAAATAATGACAAACACCATGTACACAACTAAACATTTCTCTATGTGGTTATTATAGACGACACTGGAAACAATAATAAGTGCATAAAACAAACATACATAACATATAACAGACGATAAAATCCGCGTTACCACATAAGTGGTAAACACCATAACTTCAAACACATAATATTCTTTATCCCCCATTGTATGGGTGCACTTATGTAGATACAATGGGATAAGCTGGAAGCTATGTCTCTAACACTAAGTGAGATATAAATTTTACTGGGAATATACCCACGAACACCTATATAAGGATCAAGTATGGGTGTATCAATAATAAAACCCAAGTTAATTTAATAAAGGGGGGAACACCTGTAACGTTACCACAATCTATAAGTGGTCAAAGAAAGTCACATTTAAGAATATTAACATTAATCCCATGTAGTCTGGATTGAAGTAACCAGGTTTGTACATACCAATCGTAATTGCTGGCAAGTGGTGGCGAATGTAGCGCCCGTTTCAAAGTGGGTCTTGGAACCCGATCCGGTCCAGAACTGGTCTGAAGTGAAGATTTAATATGTAGATCTCGAACTGCGCCTGTGTGGTGGGCCTCCTTGATAAGAGCCCAGTTATTATTCCTATGCAGAATTTTTTTTAAAAATATATGTTAAAATCGAAAGGTGTGCTTGCTTATCAGTCTGTTGAATACTATAGGGTGAGGCAGGTGGATTTATCTGTGAAAGATGAAGTCGAAGTATAAAAAGACAATCCATTCTAAAAAGTAGCAATATTTAACGTATTACGAATCGGAACAATAATATGGGGTGCGCCAAGTTGTCCCCAATATAACCCAAAGTAATGTAGAAATAATCAAGGGAAATGAGGGAATAACCCGTCATATTGGAAGGCGGGCATGCATGCTGAGTGGAAACGTCTAGTAACGCGGGTGAACCAAGCCAGTATAGTGGTCACCCGTATAATCACAATAAGAACGGTTGGGGCGTTATATCACAATGGAAAGAATGCAAAAAATATATATATATACAACAGCGGGGTTTCCCAAAAATAAAATGCGGGTCAATCGTTAATGCGCTGTTTATTGTCATCCATATTTGGATGCATAAAGGGGTAGGGAGCATGGAAAACTAGAATATCACTGAAAACATGGTCATAGGGGGCAAAAGTCTTCAAATATACACATATAATACGCATAAAAGATGTCAAAATCATC
This sequence comes from Calotriton arnoldi, assembly GCA_963921515.1. Taxonomy (NCBI): domain Eukaryota; kingdom Metazoa; phylum Chordata; class Amphibia; order Caudata; family Salamandridae; genus Calotriton; species Calotriton arnoldi. The sequence continues at coordinate 1,620,941 of CAWUFW010003722.1, forward strand.
CGATAGTGGCATATTGTGTGCAGAAAATAAACAAATATATAAACAAATGTGACTAGCATAGAATCCGCATCCACCCTGTAAAAGGCATTAAATACGAAAGAAAAAGAAAAAGAATATACAAAAGATAGAAGGGAAATAGAAAATGACTCCACAAATTGGCAATGTCCATAGCCTTCAATGCAAAGCGTGTAACAAAAACGGCGAGCAACAAACAATCTGATAGCCGCGCCTCCAACCTCTACCCCTAGCCTGTCAATTTGAAGTGAGTAAAATAAATAAGAGATAAGCGAGTGAAGTAAGAAGCTTAAACAGCCTATTTCTCTGGATTAGAGGCAATACATGTAACTGTGCGCATAAGCGCTACCTGCAGTCCGTCGAAATTACGTGCCTCAACTCATGGAAAAGCATCCATGGTAAAGGCGAGGAGGCCGGTATTTAACTAAGTGAAAAATTGCGCGCGAAAACGGTGATCAGCAGCGCGCGAGGAAAGACTGTATTGGCCGGATGCCAACTGGATGTGCTCCATATTTGCTGACATTCCTGCGTGTCAATCAACGTCAGGAGATCAGTCATGCTGTTAAACCATCATGTTCAGGGTCGCTGTAGCAACGGAAATGCTATAACAGGGATAAAATAAACAACAGACTATGAAAAGGGCCGTTGTACGTCGTACAATCGATCTTAATGGAAATGGGAGTTAGTATAATGGAAATCAGCGAAAAATGTTTAATCATTATATAAGAAATGCCCGAGGTCGCTGTTAGCAAAACTACCATGGCTGGAGCGCAAAAGCATGCAACTTGGAGGAGCGAAATATTAATAGACAAATGAACTGATCTACGTTTAATGGAATACGAGATAAAATATCATCCATATCCATGATCATGAGATAAAGAAGAGTAAAAAAGAGAAAAGAAAAAGAAAATGAAATCTATGGAATCAAGAGGCTATAACGGTGTCATCCACACTCATGGGCTGGGGATAGAGTCAAAATAGACTCATATATTGATATACATGGGCAGAGGTATGGAGATTGCTGGCTAAGGGAGTGAAATATGTAAAAATGGAATAATGTGTAAGGCCACATAAAGTATATCAAGGGATATCTGGTTTCATGAAATATAATGCATGGCCCTACCTGTAAACACTTGAGTTCCTAAACAGAAAATAGGAACCCGATATATGAAGACCAGTGGGAAGCCTTAATGTTATACAAAACCACTCCTTTGGAATGTGAAGGCCAGTAATGCCTCACAAAAATACGTTTAGTGTATGTAAATGGTTGTGAGTCCTGGGAGGATCCGGCTTGTCCTATATATATAATCTAACTAACAAGCATACGAGTCCGAAATGGGTCGTTAATGCAGGGGACAGGCCTGTCTGTTCATGTTAGAAAATAATGAAATTCATTGTCAGTGTTATGTCCTTTAAGGACCGACTGGAGTCTACAAATCCATTTGGATTCTGTTTGACGTAATGTAAGCTCCCTATTCCCACCACGGTTATTGAGGGGGATGTGATCGATGCCACAGAAGTTGAAAACCGCATTGCCCATATGTGTATTGCGATAATGTTCAGTCATGGGGTATCTTGTGTCCCCATTGATGAGTGCGCGGCGATGTTCCTGTATTCTTTTTTTCAGATTTCGCACCGTGCTACCTACGTATACCATACCACAGGGGCACTCAAGAGTATACACCACATACTGGGAGTTGCAATTTATGAAGTGCCTAATCTTGTGTGTTTTGCCAGTGTTATAGCAAAACTCTTTGCGTTTGTTTTGGCCAAGGGAGCACACGTTGCAAGTGGTGCATGTATAGAAGCCAACCTGCGCATTTTGATTAAACATGCGAGTGAGAAGGGACAGAAGTTACAGGCAGAAATTGACGATCTAGAAAAACAGATTGAGATTATGGATTGCAAGGACTTAGTTGAGAAGAATTATGTAATTCTAAACAAAGTCATAGAGGAACACCAACAGTACTTGAGAGACAAAAAAATGCGTAAAATTAAGAGGGATGACCGAGATTACAGAGATGGTAGGATATATACTTTCGCCAGGAAATATGATAATCCCAGTAACAGTGGGGATAAGAAAAGGGACAGGGAAGATAGTTCTGACAACAAATCTGTCAGTAATACCTCACTGGCATCAAGTGGAAGTATTACTTCCAACCAATCGACACCTGAGGTCCCTTTAGGGAGGGAGCAACCAACTTCCAGAAGGAATTGGAAAGATTAAGACTAGGGGAGAGACAACCGAAAAGGGGCCCAAGAAAACAAGGAGAGGTGGGAGGGCAAGGAGGAAGAGGAGACAGTCATTCCATGCTACTTCGCCCCAAAAAGAACTAGAGAGCACGACGAGAGTAGAACAGACCAGGGCTTCCACCACGGGGGATACCACTGGTCCAGTTGATAAACATGCAACCCAGCTGGACTTACACATTATTAATCTCTCTAGGAGAGAATTGGATGAATGTGAATGTAATGTCTTGAAAAGAGGATTGGGTTTCTGTCCCACACAACGTGGGGATCTCGTAGATGTTCACATAGATCTGTATAAATTCCTACGTATACTCAAATTAAAGGAATTTTTTTCTGAGCAAACAACACCTGTTGTCGCCAATGTATCTGACACACCTGTTGTAGATCGAACAATTGAGGAAATACGACAGGTACAAACATTACTCTCTATTGAAAATGACCAAATGACAGATATGCGTACACTTTTACATGATCTTGATATAGCCGAGAATTCCAACCGAGATACTGGTCTCAGATGCAAATCCAAATTTGTTCCACAGAATGGCCACCATTCTAACATCGAGAAATTTGGGGATATGATCACTAAGGAGTTGCATAAGCTAGATAACAGCACAAGGCATACACCATACCAACCACATAACCTTTCTAGAATGGAGAGAGAGGCCCTAAATAGATTACAAAAGGATTCCAGCATTGTAATCAGAGAGGAAGATAAGGGGGGGAATCTGGTGGTGATGGACATACAAGACTATATGGGGGAAATTTCCAGACAATTAAATGACCAGCAATGTTATGAACTAATAGGCCATAACCCTATTGGGGGTTTACAAGTCATCATAAATAGGAGACTAGCAGAATGGAAGGATGAATGCTTAATCACAGATGAGGAATTCAAATACCTACATGTTGATCACGCATGCTTCCCGTGCATTTATATCTTACCTAAGGTGCACAAAGGAGGCAGGTTCCCCCTGGGAGACCCATCATTTCGGGGTGGGCTCTCCTACTGAAAGAATCTCAGAATTTATAGACCTCACATTACAGAAGCATGTTACCAACCTTCCCTCGTACATAAAAGACAGCAAGGACATTTTGATCAAATTTGATGGATTCCCATGGTCTGAGGAACTAAGATTTGTCACCCTAGATGTTGTAGGGTTATACACTTGTATCCAGAATGAGTTCGGTATGTTGGCAGTCCGCCACTACCTGGACAAAGAGGGGGCAGATCATTATTCTTATAACCTCATGATTATGGATATGATTGAACTAATCCTAACTAACAACTTTTTCAAGCATGATGAAAGGTGGTACCACCAACTCCAGGGGACTGCCATGGGTTCCAGGTTTGCTCCTTCGTATGCCGGCCTCTTCATGGGCTGGTATGAGAGGGAGCATGCCTGGAACAAACGTGCCTCCCTGGACCAAATACATCGTGTTCTGGGGGAGGTACATAGACGACATCATCTGTCTATGGTCGGGACCAGTAATAGAGTTGCAAGAATACCTGACATACCTAAATGACAATCCCTACGATGTGCAGCTAACGATGTTGCATCACAGCGAACACATAGACTTCCTAGATATTCATTTTTTTGTGAGACAAGGTTTGGTACAGAGCACCCTATTTAGGAAAGCCACATCCTGTAATAGCATACTGCATGCGACTAGTGCACATGCCAGCTCAGTCATTTCTAACATCCCGTATGGGGAAATGGTTAGAACACGACGCATCTGTAGTGAGGATAAGGGCTTTAAGGACAACATCGCAGATATAAAACAACGGTTCTCACACAGGGGCTACAACCACAATATCTTGAAGAAGGCAGAACGGAGGGTACTCAACCTTTCTAGATCAGACACCCTCACACAACCGACATTCAACAATAGGAATAACAACCAAGCGAGAGGCCGAACCAGAGAGAAGATTGCGTTCTTTACCAACTACACAGCACACAGTGACAAAATATTTAAGGCCTTTAGGAAACATTGGCACTTACTGTGGGACATCCCTAAACTACGTCCATTTATCAATGAGAACCCGTCGCTTGTCTATAGAAGGGGCCGCACATTGAGGAGGACTCTATGTCCCAGTTATGTCATCACAAAACCAACAACATCTTGGCTGCCCGCAGCCCCGGTTGGCTTCTATACATGCACCACTTGCAACGTGTGCTCCCTTGGCCAAAACAAACGCAAAGAGTTTTGCTATAACACTGGCAAAACACACAAGATTAGGCACTTCATAAATTGCAACTCCCAGTATGTGGTGTATACTCTTGAGTGCCCCTGTGGTATGGTATACGTAGGTAGCACGGTGCGAAATCTGAAAAAAAGAATACAGGAACATCGCCGCGCACTCATCAATGGGGACACAAGATACCCCATGACTGAACATTATCGCAATACACATATGGGCAATGCGGTTTTCAACTTCTGTGGCATCGATCACATCCCCCTCAATAACCGTGGTGGGAATAGGGAGCTTACATTATGTCAAACAGAATCCAAATGGATTTGTAGACTCCAGTCGGTCCTTAAAGGACATAACACTGACAATGAATTTCATTATTTTCTAACATGAACAGACAGGCCTGTCCCCTGCATTAACGACCCATTTTGGACTCGTATGCTTGTTAGTTAGATTATATATATAGGACAAGCCGGATCCTCCCAGGACTCACAACCATTTACATACACTAAACGTATTTTTGTGAGGCATTACTGGCCTTCACATTCCAAAGGAGTGGTTTTGTATAACATTAAGGCTTCCCACTGGTCTTCATATATCGGGTTCCTATTTTCTGTTTAGGAACTCAAGTGTTTACAGGTAGGGCCATGCATTATATTTCATGAAACCAGATATCCCTTGATATACTTTATGTGGCCTTACACATTATTCCATTTTTACATATTTCACTCCCTTAGCCAGCAATCTCCGTACCTCTGCCCATGTATATCAATATATGAGTCTATTTTGACTCTATCCCCAGCCCATGAGTGTGGATGACACCGTTATAGCCTCTTGATTCCATAGATTTCATTTTCTTTTTCTTTTCTCTTTTTACTCTTCTTTATCTCATGATCATGGATATGGATGATATTTTATCTCGTATTCCATTAAACGTAGATCAGTTCATTTGTCTATTAATATTTCGCTCCTCCAAGTTGCATGCTTTTGCGCTCCAGCCATGGTAGTTTTGCTAACAGCGACCTCGGGCATTTCTTATATAATGATTAAACATTTTTCGCTGATTTCCATTATACTAACTCCCATTTCCATTAAGATCGATTGTACGACGTACAACGGCCCTTTTTCATAGTCTGTTGTTTATTTTATCCCTGTTATAGCATTTCCGTTGCTACAGCGACCCTGAACATGATGGTTTAACAGCATGACTGATCTCCTGACGTTGATTGACACGCAGGAATGTCAACAAAGATGGAGCACATCCAGTTGGCATCCGGCCAATACAGTCTTTCCTCGCGCGCTGCTGATCACCGTTTTCGCGCGCAATTTTTCTACTTAGTTAAATACCGGCCTCTCCGCCTTTACCATGGATGCTTTTCCATGAGTTGAGACGTAATTTCGACGGACTGCAGGTAAGCGCTTATGCGCACAGTTACATGTATTGCCTCTAATCCAGAGAAATAGGCTGTTTCGCTTCTTACTTCACTCGCTTATCTCTTATTTATTTTACTCACTTCAAATTGACAGGCTAGGGTAGAGGTTGGAGGCGCGGCTATCAGATTGTTTGTTGCTCGACGTTTTTGTTACACGCTTTGCATTGAAGGCTATGGACATTGCCAATTTGTGGAGTCATTTTCTATTTCCCTTCTATCTTTTGTATATTCTTTTTCTTTTTTCTTTCGTATTTAATGCCTTTTACAGGGTGGATGCGGATTCTATGCTAGTCACATTTGTTTATATATTTGTTTATTTTCTGCACACAATATGCCACTATCGGATGATTTTGACATCTTTATGCGTATTATATGTGTATATTTGAAGACTTTTGCCCCCTATGACCATGTTTTCAGTGATATTCTAGTTTTCCATGCTCCCTACTCCTTTATGCATCCAAATATGGATGACAATAAACAGCGCATTAACGATTGACCCGCATTTTATTTTGGGAAACCCCGCTGTTGTATATATATATATTTTTTGCATTCTTTCCATTGTGATATAACGCCCCAACCGTTCTTATTGTGATTATACGGGTGACCACTATACTGGCTTGGTTCACCCGCGTTACTAGACGTTTCCACTCAGCATGCATGCCCGCCTTCCAATATGACGGGTTATTCCCTCATTTCCCTTGATTATTTCTACATTACTTTGGGTTATATTGGGGACAACTTAGCGCACCCCATATTATTGTTCCGATTCGTAATACGTTAAATATTGCTACTTTTAGAATGGATTGTCTTTTTATACTTGGCTTCATCTTTCACAGATAAATCCACCTGCCTCACCCTATAGTATTCAACAGACTGATAAGCAAGCACACACTTTCGATTTTAACATATATATTTTTAAAAAAATTCTGCATAGGAATAATAACTGGGCTCTTATCAAGGAGGCCCACCGCACAGGCGCAGTTCGAGATCTACATATTAAATCTTCACTTCAGACCAGTTCTGGACCGGATCGGGTCTCCAAGACCCACTTTGAAACGGGCGCTACATTCGCCACCACTTGCCAGCAATTACGATTGGTATGTACAAACCTGGTTACTTCAATCCAGACTACATGGGATTAATGTTAATATTCTTAAATGTGACTTTCTTTGACCACTTATAGATTGTGGTAACGTTACAGGTGTTCCCCCTTTATTAAATTAACTTGGTTTTATTATTGATACACCCATACTTGATCCTTATATAGGTGTTCGTGGGTATATTCCCCGTAAAATTAATATCTCACTTAGTGTTAGAGACATAGCTCCCAGCTTATCCCATTGTATCTACATAAGTGCACCCATACAATGGGGGATAAAGAATATTATGTGTTTGAAGTTATGGTGTTTACCACTTATGTGGTAACGCTGGATTTTATCGTCTGTTATATGTTATGTATGTTTGTTTTATGCACTTATTATTGTTTCCAGTGTCGCTCTATAATAACCACATAGAGAAATGTTTAGTTGTGTACATGGTGTTTGTCATTATTTACATAATTAGTGTATTCATGTTATTTATGTTATACTTCTTTCAGCCCTGACGAAGTTCAACCATTGAACGAAACGCGTTGGCTGATGTTTTGCATAAACCTTATGGATTGTTTGAAATAAATACGTATATTTTTTCTACGAAGATACTGATTGAGCTTCCTTATTGACATAATACCCATCTAGGAGTGCACCTCTCCAGTATTTTCAAAGCATTGTATATCTGCCTAGCAGTTGGCATCCTACAACGGTGGGTGCAGGAGCTGATCGTGCACACTAACTTTGAATATACCACTAAATCATTACTTGGGGAACACATCGAGGAGGTGCGGCCATTGGAGTCCACCGTTGGTTCGCTATTCTTTATACATTAGCATAGCAGTTGAAAGCTGAACTATTTTCTAACTGGTATCCTACAATATCATCAACAGTGTCCATTTTCATTTTCTTTCCAGTTTCATCATTCTCTTGAATTGTTTTCTTTTTTTGAATCTCTGTAGAATATTGGTCATATTTCAGTTTTGGACACACTACACGTTTCTCATATACAGGATATTCACCTAAGTTAGGAGCATCTTCTTAACCGATTGTACTCTCTTACACAATTTACATCAGCACTAATCTTTTTCTCATCAAAATCAATCAAATACAAACCAGATAATGTTCTTACTTGAGACAATGCAACATATGCCATGCCCTTTTTAAACACTGTAATTCCAATATTTACCAAAGCACTGTCTACACTTAAACCTTGAGATTTATGAATGGTTACTGCATATGCTAAAGAAAGAGGAAACTGTTTTCTATGAATATACAAGTCTTTTACAAGCAAAACCGAACAGTACAATGTCCAATCTGTTTTACCTCTTCAATCTGATCAAATTTAATCTTCAAAAATTCAATTCCATCTATGTTCTGAAAATTTACAAAATCAACAACGTTTTCAATTGCTCCATTTACTAAACCTTCTTCTACATTCAAATGATGCCGTAAAATTACCTGACAGTTCACACATACATATACAGTCTTTTCTAAACCTGCAGTCTTAGACACCGACTTTTCCAAAGAATCCAATTTTGACTGTAATTTCTCTGAGAGAAGAATAGTAACTCCTTTGTGTTCCATTTTATCAATAGCTTCCATTTTCAGTAATGTTGTTTTTCCAATTTCAAAAGTTCTTGATTGAATGTAGAACACTCTTGCAGTGTAGGCATTAGGCAAACTATAGACTTCTTTTCTCCAATTTTTTTGTATATTATTTCAGGTGCTATTTTTTCATTTGCAACAACTTCGTTAAAAGCCGACTTTGTAAAGCTTCTTTACCATGTTTTTTCAAAACACCAATTTTTATATCTTGAAGAATGTTCCCATAATGTTCATCACTTGCTTGTCGCATATTCTTAATAAGTTCTTTATATTCAAAATGAGACCAAACTTTGACATTTTCAATACTTCCCAAAGATTTCCTAGTGTCTTCAGGGACAAGTGTTTTAAAAACAGGTTGCCCTTTTACAGGAGTAAGTTGTAGTAGGTCGCCGAATACAATTAAATGTTTTCCTCCAAAGATCACATTGTATTCTGTTTTTAAAATCTGTTGCATTCTTAAATGTACAAAGGCAAGCATTAAGTTTGAGACCATGCTCACCTCATCAATGATTAGAAGTTTCATTTTCTTCAGTACTTTTGAAACTTCATAACAAGCTTCTCCAGATAGCTTGTGATATTCCAATTTATTTTCATGTTCAATTGGTAACATGAGTAATCGATGTAAAGTAACCCCTTTAATGTTGTGTGCTGCTAACCCAGTTGGAGCTGTTACAACACAAGATAAATGTGATTCAGTAGTTTTGTGTAGATAACTGGTGAAAACTTTAATTAAGAAACTTTTTCCTGGTCCAGCTTGACCACTGATGTAGATTCGAATAGGCTGAAATGATGTGCATTGGCATTCTTTTTTTCATGCAGCATACCATGCTATATCTGTCCTGTCACTTGCTGATATATTTCTTTTTGTTCAATATTTAGTTCTTCTTCCAAGTTTCCCAACTCAATAATATCCTGTTGTGCTTGTTACATTGCCGTTTCTACTTCATTCATGGCTAGTGCTGCTTCATTTTCAATAATTGGTTGTCCTAGTGGATCTTGACTTAGTGGAGCAGAACTTTGACTATCTTGAGAACTTTATCTAGCTATTTCAGCTGCAATAGTAGTTTCTTGTTCAATCTCTTAATTTAACATAAGTAGATAAGTAGGGAAAATTGTGCATTGAATGTTATCTTTATATGCATTAAAAGAATCTTCATAGCAGTCAAAATCTCCAAGTAATTCTATTTCACTACGCCATGGCTTGAAGAGTTGCAGAAGTGCTAAATAGAAAAATTCCCTTTTATCTGGAGTTTCACAACTGAGTTTTCTGTGGTTAATAATATTTCTTTTGGCATGTTTTACCAAACATCCATCACATCTAATTACTGCATATTTTTCTTCATTTATATTTTCTGTAACTTTTCTCTTAAAGCTGTAATGTTGCAGTACTTCATAGAGACATATGTTTTCCAGATGGGGACTCCTTTTGGGATAGTACGTATCCAACATATTCGTTTTAACAATATCTGTACTTTCTGGTTCATTCAATGCTAAGTATTCAATTTCTTGTAGAGATTTCAATACTCAATATCGTGTTGCAGCAAGACCTAGACTTACCCAAATGATTCCTCTTGACTTTGAATATAAACTGGCAGAGCTTAACCAATCCGAACATTCATAGGATCCAATCTCTTGATGGGAAAGCATTTTCAAGCTAAAGCTGTACAATTTGTTACTAAGAGTCTTCTTTTGTGAAATTTCTTCCCACATTTCTTTCAACCTTGTCTTTTCAGATTTGGATATATATGACGTAACATAGCGAGCACCAGCAGTTGAATTATCTGCAACATACTGGATATCCATGTTTGCATTCCACATTGTTAAAATCACTGGATTGTAGTCATTAATATACTTTGAATCTTCAGTTCTTTTTATGTTGTATGTATTCTTCGGAGATTTTCTAGTTATAGTATGCCTTACTGCTAACATGAAACTATTAACTCTTCCTTTTGAAATTACTGGACATGGGAATCCAAAACGCCATTTTGTATAAAAGTTTCCCTTTGATGTGTATTTTCATCGACAATATTTTCCACATTGATGACTTTGAAACCGTAAAACATGTTGTCTTAAGCTGTTTTCTCCTCCTTTTTTTGAATGGCACAGGTAACATAGTCTTCAATGAAAGACAAAACAGTTTCAACAGAATCGGTTCCAAATTTAGGTGCATTCTTGATCCATAATAGCATGTGTATTTGAGGAGCACCTCTGACTTGGTACTCCTTTCTCCAAAAGAAATCAATAACTTCTCCAAGAGGTGGATTATTTTTATTGCAGATAAAAGACATCATAGCTTGAAACCTATGATTAAAATCTCTGCACACATTCACAGGATCCAAGGAACACAGTTCTCCAGCTGTCTTCAATTCAATGTTTTTTACATTTGAATTTGCTTGTCGTAGAAATTCAAGTAAATCGTCCCAGGCGTATTTAGCACAGCTAAGCGTAACACACCACGTAGGGGTACCTAAGGTTTTTAACATACATCTAAGTTCTCCGTGACGACAATACCAATACTCATTAGTACCACGTTGACACGCCATTAAATTAATTAACTGAGATTCTAAATGATCATCTCTTTGTTGAACTTTGTCCAAGAATTCCTTTGCAGAAACATGTGTAAGATGAACTCCTGTTTTTAATATGTGGTTCACTGCATATGAAAGTCCAGACAAATCACTTTCAAACAGAAGATGAAATATATATGGAATACACTGTCGAAATCTTGGATCTTCTGAGTACAATCTTGGCAAACGGTATTCTGAAGCTGGAATCTGTAGTGGTCATTGATCATATCGTCTACCTTTTCAAGTGGGAAAGAGCTGTGGAAAACAACGAGCTTCTAAACTTTTTTCCCATACACTCATGAGAGTTTCCTTTGCTTTCTTCATTTGAAATAATTCAATAGTGTTTCCTATCACTTCTTTTGAATGTAGAGGATGTATACTGTAATGTTCATAAATTTCTTCACTCCTGGAGTTGTCCACTTTTTCTATTTGGCCAGTTGAAATTTCTGTTTCATCTTCTAAACATATTTCTTGTTCTTCCACATTTACAGTTTTATAATAAATATTGTTTTGTACAAGATATAATGTAGCCTTTTGAAGTTTGGTGACAGCTACTAACTCTTGCCATATTTTCCGACTCTTTGTTGGTACGCCATTAACTAGAATAACTACAGATTCACTTTCCTCTCTCTCTATACCAACAGTTTCAATATTTTTCTTAAAATCTAAAGGTAAATACACACAACTCTTCCTTTCAGACCTCTTTGTAAATCTGTTGGAGACATCTTACCTCTTTTAGGCTCCATACGAACTATAGCCTGAAACGGGTGCACAGATTGAATAAGAATGGACTCATATGTATTTAAATCTACCAGTTCCAGAGGAATAGCTACCAACTCTAAGTTGTTATGTACAGCTCTAGCTGGCATTTTGTTCTCTTCTAATTTGTTATAACAATATTTACAAATACGTTGATCAGTACCCAACTCAAAACGACCTTCCACCAACAAATAGGCACCAAATTGCTCCCACTTATCATTGTTTTCCTTTTCACTTTTTAAATATAGATCAACATTCCTAGTTTGACTTCTATAGTGAGTACGTCGACAACAAATACAAACATAGTTTGGTTTTTCACATGAAAGTACCTTAAATTTTGTAATTTCTTCTGCAAACTTCTCAGTAGTAATATCTTCCACCTGTTCTTCAACACCTACACTTCTCAAACTCTCACTTTCTCTACACTCCTCTTGTGAAGAAACGAAACTGTATATCACCAGAAACTTTTTACATCCGATACTGAGCCATGCAAAAGAGCTGTGTTTATTTCACTTAAAGATAATGCAGGACTTTTTACGTAGTACAATATTCTTACTAACTTCCACATTTCTGAATGATGTACTGCTAACATTCTTAAATGATGAAAAGTACTTTGACACACTTTTCTAGAAAGACAAGCCAGAGAATGACCCTGCAACGTAGTATATTTTCTCACATTAGAAGGATCTAGTCCTTGCAACATCTTAATCTTCTGTTTAACACTTTTTTTCCATATTATCGTAAGAAAATTCATAATATATCAATAGATTCCTGCCGTATACTACAAATACTATTACAATCCAACTTATATACTGGAGCTTGTGTACGTTTCCCTTGAACTTCTTCAGCTATTACTTCTTCCACATTTCTAGGAACCATCTTTTCTTTTTCAATTGGACAACCATCTTTTACCTCATAACAACGACCACTGGTATCAACTGCATGAACTAATGTACTTTGTTGAAAATAGCTCTCTTCATTAAAAAAAGGTTCAGTACTAGAAGTGCGCTTCCATTCACCCAAAATGTTTTTGCAAAAGTTACTTCTATTAACCAGTCTATTTCTTTTGCTTTTCTCCTCCATAAAGTGCATTGTTTTATTCAATGTTTTCATTCTCTCCAATACCAATATAAATAATTTTCTTTTCAATTAAAAAGCTTTTTCTACTACACTTTCAATCTGTTGCATTTTCTTGAAAGATGCTGATCTTCTTTTATATTTTTTACAATTTTTCAATAAATGTTGTAGTACTCTACTTTTATACATTCTCTTCCTAATGTCTTTATATTCTTTCATCCTTCTTTCAACATGGATTGTTTTCCCATGACCTGATTTTCCATTAATATGTCCTTTTTTCATTTCCTTCTGATTGGTTGTACAACTTTTCTTTCTCTTTTCCACATTTTGAAAATTCATTACGTTTTTTAAAAGTATTTTAACAAATTCTATAGTTCTCTTACCAGAAGTCTTTTTCTTCAATCTCACATTTTGAACATCATCTAATTTCTGCTTTGCTCTTTCCTTTAAATAGTACTGTTTTTTTTCTTTTCTTTTGATCTTTTCTTGCCGTACTCAATCGTTATTACTAATAATGGTGAATATCTGAAAAAATAAAAGTTTAAATAGTTTCTAAAAATTATTTTATATTATCAAAATAATTATATACAAATATTTGTATCTATAAATAAATAAATACTTGTAATTGCATTGCAAAGCTATGTCAGATACTGCACAATTCCTACAATTAGAAGACATCACAACCTCCACAACAGAATCACTGAGGACAACTAAAGGATTTCTCTACTACTACCCAAATCAAATGTGAAGTGTAGTCTGTCAAGTTTTGAGGCCTGCATGGTCTTGTGATTGAAGTATGAGACATACTTGCACATGTATTCTCATATGTGTAATACATTTGAAGATGCTTTACATATAAAACAGAAGTATACATCTATTTGTATGCTTCTTTTATATATGGTGCACTAGCAAAAGGTACAGACTCATACATGCATGGTTTCAGGAAGATGGTGAGACTTACAGCAGAAACATGTGAAGAGTTGCTGCTTTGTTTTTGGCTATATTCAATACCTAACTCTTGCCTCTTTCTGCACACCTTCTTCCCTCTTTCTGCACTTCTCTTGTCTCTTTCTGTACCCCTCTTGAATGTTTCTGCACCTCTTTTGTCTGTTTTTGAATTCTCTTGCCTCTTTGTGTACTTCTCTTGCCTCTTTCTGCACGTCTGTTGCTTCTTTCTGTACTTCTCTTGCCTCATTCTGTACCCTCTTGCCTCTTTCTGCACCTCTGTTGCTTCTTTGTGCACTTCTCTTGCTTCTTTCTCTACCCCTGTTGCCTTTTTCTGCACCCTTCTTCCCTCTTTCTTCAGTTCTCTTACCTCCTTCTGCAACTCTCTTGCCTCTTTCTGCACCCCTCTTGCCTCTTTCTGCACCTCTGTTGCTTCTTTTTGCACTTCTCTTGCCACTTTGTGCACCCCTCTTGTCTGTTCTGCACCTTTGTTGCTTCTTTCTGCACTGTTCTTGCTTCTTTCTGGACCTCTCTTGCCTGTTTCTGCAACTCTCTTGCTTCTTTCTTCAATTCTCTTACCTCCTTCTGCATCTCTGTTGCTTCTTTCTGAACTTCTCTTGCCTCTTTCTGCACCCGTCTTGTATGTTTCTGCACATCTGTTGGTTCTTTCTGCACTGCTCTTGTTTCTTTTTACACCTTTCTTGCAAATTTTGGCACCCCTCTTGCTTCTTTCGGCACACCTTTTTCTTCCTTCTGCACCTCTGTTGGTTCTTTCTGCACTACTCTTGCTTCTTTATGCACCCCTCTTGCCTCTTTCTGTACCCCTCTTCCCTCTTTCTGTACTTCTCTTGCCTCTTTCTGCACCTCTGTTGCTTCTTTCTGCATTTCTCTTGCCTCTTTCTGCATCTCTGTTGCTTCTTTGTGCACTTCTGTTGACTCTTTCTGCACCCCTCTTGCCTCTTTCTGCACCTCTGTTGCTTCTTTGTGCACTTCTCTTATCTGTTTCTGCACCCCTCTTATCTGTTTCTGCACCTCTGTTGCTTCTTTCTGTACTGCTCTTGCTTCTTTCTGGACCTCTCTTGCCTGTTTCTGCAACTCTCTTGCCTCTTTCTTCAGTTCTCTTCCTTCTAGACCTCTGTTGCTTCTTTCTGAACTACTCTCGCCTCTTTCTGCTCCCTTCTTGTCTGTTTCTGCACCTCTGTTGCTTCTTTCTACACCTCTTTTGCAAATTTCTGCACCTCTGTTGCCTCTTTCTGCACCCCTCTTGCCTCTTTCTGCACTTCTTTTGCTTCTTTCTGCACTACTCTTGCCTCTTTCTACACCCTTCTTGCCTCTTTCTGCATCTCTGTTGTTTCTTTCTCCAATGCTCTTGCTTCTTTATGCACATCTCGTGTAACATTCTGCACCCCTCTTGCCTATTTCTGCACCTCTGTTGATTCTTTCTGTACTGCTCTTGCTTCTTTATGCACCTCTTTTGCCTGTTTCTGCAACTCTCTTGCCTCTTTCTGCATCCCTCTTCCCTCTTTCTGCACCTCTGTTCCTTCTTTTTGTACTTCTCTTGCTTCTTTCTGCACCTCTCTTGCTTCTTTTTGCACCCCTCTTGCCTCTTTCTGCACCCTTCTTCACTTTTTCTCCACCTTTATTGTCTTTTTCTGCACCCCTGTTCCCTTTTTCCGCACCTCTCTTGCCTGTTTCTGCAACTCTCTTGCCTCTTTCTGTAGTTCTCTTCCCTCCTTTTGCACCTCTGTTGCTTCTTTCTGCACATCTCTTGCAAATTTCTGCACCCCTCTTGCCTACTTGTGCACCTCTATTGGTTCTTTATGCACTGCTCTTGCTTCTTTATGCACCTCTTTTGCTTGTTTCTGCAACTCTCTTGCCTCTTTCTGCACCCCTCTTGCCTCTTTCTACACCTCTGTTGCTTCTTTTTGCACTTCTCTTGTCTCTTTTTGTACCCCTCTTGTCTGTTTCTGCACCTCTGTTGCATTTTCTGCACAGCTCTTGCTTCTTTCTGGACCTCTCTTGCCTCTTTTTGCAACTCTCTTACCTCTTTCTTCAGTTCTTCTACCTCCTTCTGTACCTCTGTTGCTTCTTTTTGAACTTCTCTTGCCTCTTTCTGCACCCCTCTTGTCTGTTTCTGCACCTCTGTTGTTTCTTTCTGTATTGCTCTTGTTTCTTTTTGCACCTCTCTTGCAAATTTTGGCATCCCTCTTGCTTCTTTTGGCACATCTTTTTCTTCCTTCTGTACCTCTGTTGGTTCTTTCTACACTACTCTTGCTTCGTTATGCACCCCTCTTGCCTCTTTCTGTACCCCTCTTCCCTCTTTCTGTACTTCACTTACCTCTTTCTGCACCTCTGTTGCTTCTTTCTGTACTTCTATTGCCTCTTTCTGCACCCCTCTTGCCTCTTTCTGCACCTCTGTTGCTTGTTTGTGCACTTCTCTTGCCTCTTTCTGTACCCCTCTAGCCTCTTTCTGCATCTCTGTTGCTTCTTTTTGCACTACTCTTGTTTCTTTTTGCACCTCTCTTGCAAATTTTGGCACCCCTCTTGCTTCTTTCAGCACACTTTTTTCTTCCTTCTGCACCTCTGTTGGTTCTTTCTACACTACTCTTGCTTCTTTACACAGGGGTAGTGGCTGAGTACATGTATGAGTGCATGGGTAGTGCCTGAGTGATTACATCAGTGCATCGGTACTGCCTGGGTGATTGGAGGAGTGCAGGGATAGTGCCTGGGTGATTGAGGAGTACATAGGTAATGCCTGAAAGATTTCATAAGTGCACAGGTAGCACCTGGGTGATTGGAGGAGTGCATAGGTAGTGCTTGGGTGATTGCATGAGTACAGGGGTAGTGCCCCGGTTATTGAAAGAGTGAATAGGTAGTGCCTGAGTGATTGTATGAATGCAGGGGTAGTGCCTGGCTGATTGAAGGGCTACATACATAGTGCCTCAGTGCATGGAAGAGTGCATGGGTAGTGCCTGGGTTATTGGAGACTTACAGCTGAGATGTGTTGAGGTTGCTGCTTTATATTTGACTACGTCCAATATCCTGAGTAGTAGCAGAATAGTGAAATTGCAGCACAAAAGTGAGGTTTATGACATGGTGTAGACTTTTGTACTACAGCTTCACCATTCTGTAACTACTCAGGGTCTTGTGCCTACCCAAATATAAAGCATCAAACCTACACATGAGTCTGTTATAAATCTCACCATATTCCTGAAAGCATGAATGCATGTGTCTATACCTTTTACTAGTACTACCATATATAATAGAAACATACAAATAGAGATATATCTATGATTTATACATCTACCATCTTCAGATGCAAAACTCATATGAGAATACATATGCAAGTAGAGACATACTCCAATCACAAGAACATGCACACCTTAAAACGTGAGAAACCACACTTCACATTTCAAACAGACACCTACATTTATGTGTCATACTTTAAATGTACCTATTCAAACATTCATACCATCTAGCCTAATCACTAATCTGTTTCCTAACATATCTTAAAACTCACTTTTGTGCTGCAGCTTCACCATTCTGCAACTACTTAGGATGTTGGGCCTAGCCAAATATAAAGCAGCAGTCTATTACATGACTCAGTTATAAGTCTCACCATATTCCTGAAAGCATGCATACATATCTGTCTACCTTTTGAAATCATCATCATATATAAAAGAAATAAACAAATAGATGTATACCTTTATTTTATACGTCTAGAATCTTCAGATGCATAGCACATATGAGAATACATGTGCAAGTACAGACAAACATCAATAACAAGACCATGCAGACCTTAAACTTAACACTTGACAGACTGCACTTTACATTTGAAAGAGACACCTACATTTCTACAGTGTACATCAAGTGTACATTTCCCCAGACTCATAGAAAGTAGCCTAATCACTAATCCCTCTGCCAGCATGCCTTAAAACTCACTTTTGTGCTGCTGCTTCACCATTCTAAGAATACTCAGAATATTAGGCCTAGCCAAATATAAAGCAGCAACCTATCACATGTCTCTACCATAACTATAACCATATTCCTAAAAGCATGGATGCTTGTATCTGTACCTTTTGCCAAAAGCATAACACATATCAGAATACACGTGCAAGTAGAAACATAACCACACTCACAAGACCATAAAGGCCTTAAAACTTGACAGACCACACCTAACATTTCAAACACACACCTAGATTTATGCAGCATAGTTCAAGTGAAGTTTTACACAGACTCTTATAAAGTACCATAATCACTAATTCCTCTCCCAACATATCTTAAACATCACTTTTCTACTGCTGCTGCTTTACTATTCTACTACTAATCAGGTATTTAGCATAGCTAATAGCAAAGCAGCAGCACTTCACTTGCCTTTGTTGAAAGTCTCCCCATATTTCTAAAAGCATGTATGCATATATCTGTACCTTTTCCTAGTATCATCATATATAAAAGAAACATACAAATAGATGTATACCTGTATTTTATAAATCTAGCATCTTCAGATGCATAACACATATGAAAATACATCTGCAAGTACAGACATACCTCAGTCACAAAACCATGCACATCTTAAAACTTAAGAAGCTACACTTCTCATTTCAAATAGACACCTAACATCATGTGATATATTTCAACCATACCTTTCAACAGACTCATGCAAAATAGCCTAATCACTAATTCCTCTGTCAACATGTTTTAAAAAACACTTTTGAGCTGCAGCTTCACCATTCTCCAACTATTTATGGTATTGGACCTAGACAAATATAAACTAGCAACCCTTCACATGTCTCTGCTGTAAGTCTCACCATATTCCTGAAAGCATGCATGCATATATCTGTACCTTTTGCTAGCAACATCATATATAAAAGAAATATACAGATAGATGTATACCTGTGTTTTATACGTCTATCATCTTCAGACGCATACCACGTACCATAATACATGTGCAAGTAGAGACATACCTCAGTCACAACACCATCCATAGCTTAAAACTTCATCTTAGACTACACTTCAAATATCAAACAGACACTAAAAATTATGCGGTATATTTCAAGTGTAGCTTTCTACACACTCATACAAATTAGTCTAATAACTAATCTCTCTTCAAACATGTCTTAAACCTCACTTTTGTGCTGCAGCTTTACCATTCTACAACTTCTTAGAATGTTACACCTAGCCAAATACAAAGCAGAAACCCTTCACATGTCTCTGTTGTAAGTCTCATCATATTCCTCAAAGCATGCATGCTTATGTCTGTACCTTTTACTAGCAGCATCATATATAAAAGAAATATACAAATAGATGCATACATGTGTTTATTACATCTAGCATCTTCAGATACATAACACATATCAGAATATATCTCCTAGTCGAGACTTTCTTCTATCACAAAATTATGCACACCTGAAAAATTCACAGAACACACTTCCAATTTCAAGCAAACACCAAAAATTATGTGGCATATTTCAACTGTACCTCTCTAGAGACTTATAAAAAGTAGCCTAATCACTAATACCTTATGTCAACATCTCTTAAACCACACTTGTGTGCAGCATCTTCACCATTCTACTACTACTCACAGTCTTGAGCCTACCACATACAAAGCAACAACACCTCTTTGTTATATATCATGCACCTTCAAATGTATAAGACATATGAAAATACATATACAAGTAGAGACATACTTCAGTCACAAGTCCATGCACACCTTAAAACTTGACAGACTGCACTTCCAATTTGAAAGCAACACCTAAAATTATGCGGTATACTTCAATTGTACATTTCCACACACTAAAACAAACTACCATTATCACTAATCCATCTTCCAATATACACATATTACTATACACAATCTATTTCAAACAACATTTAAGTACAATAAAACAAACTACAATACACATCTCTACATTTAATAATATATTTCAAACATCACAGTTCTTGAAAATGTTTTAAAGTTTAAAAATAAAGCTAATACATAATACACCTCACAAATGTATAACTCACCTTCCAAATAGATTTGAAGAATATAAAATATCAGAAACTCATAAAAGATTTTCTTATGCACACGATCAATGTAATGCACCACTCTCAACAAGGTAAAACCAGTAATGGCAAACTTTCCCTCTCTTTCTCCACACAAATAAATGTAAGTAACAAATCGCATTACTTCCTACATAATTTCAAATTGTAAAACACATTTCTATTGGTTAGACATATTAAACCCTTACCAACTGACTTCTAAAAGTGATCAAACTGGTCCTGGAATTTTCTAGAGTCACAACTCCACCGTGCACCATCGCGATGGAGCCGCAAATCCATACGGGAGTTCAAAAATATATTACTAATAATAATAGCACTATTTTTTAATAACATATCACTTCTAAACACAACACTGACTTGGGAAATCCTACTTTAATAGCATATCACTTATATATAAATTACAATTTTATATTTTAAAACCACACTTAAGATTCAACCATTCTCCCATTGTGCTTAATCCCAGTTACCATAGTAACAGTTTCTGCAACATTCAACTGAACAGGCAGGTCACAAGTTCACCATATTTTCAAGTTCCGCACACAAGGTTACAAATGCAAACAGCAGGTGTGGTTGACTTTTGCAAAATAGTACCTTATCCTATCTACTGTACCTTTCAAACATTTTTAATAACCAATAAGAAACATGCTTTTTAAAGAAAGTAATATGCACCCTATTTTTGAGTGTACAATGTTCATAAACAGCCAATCAATTATCTACTTTTTAAAAAACAGCATCTTGTCCACCATTTTAGATACCTCTCCTTCTACCAACTGACTACCTCAGCTACAGACATCTTTTAATTACTTCCAGACATCCCTTCAAGATGCTTACAGTATGGATTGTTGGGCACAGCTATGCGTTCGGATGCAAAAGGTTTGCTGAACGCAGAGGTATTGACAAAGACCTAGCTTTGTAAAATGTGGATATTAAATGGATTGCACAGAGAGGATTAAAGAGGCACCAATTGATGCCTTTGGTTAAAACCTTTTTGCATCTCCAACCCCCTGACCTCATGATTGTGCACTGTGGTAGCAATGACCTAGGCACATTGGCTGGGGTAGGTCTGGAAATGCTAATGAAGGGCACCTTTGCACAATTGCTTTTGCCTCAAACTGTCTTTGTATACTCTAATAAAGGCCAAAGGCAGAAATGGAAGAGGTCAAATCAATTCTATCCACAGATTGAGAAAGCTAGGAAGAATGTCAATAAAGCTGTTTCTGCTTACCTCAGAGACCATAGGATGGGCTCCATCTATAACAACAATCTACGTTTTGATATGGATGACATCTACAGAAGTGATGGAGTACACTTCACAGATCAAGGAAACAGAGTCTTTCTCAACAACCTAAAGCTGTGCATCCGCACTTACATGTAGCTACAAAAAACTCATAATAAAAACAAGGGCTCTTTTTAGAGCCACCCTATAACACAATGGTGAATCTATATTTTTTTAACACATACATACTCTTTTTTATTTTTTTGTGGATTCGCGCACCCGTCGCAAATCTGCAAAAGCATGAATTCAATGTACTATAACACAATACACTTTTCAACTTTAACTATTAATTTTGAATTTTATATATTTTTACTAACTCTATCAATTTTAATCTTATCATTAACTTCAATCACACTAACTCTTTAAAACAACTTCACAAATGCAACACTACCTTCCAAATTATATGCTACTGAAATATTTATTTGAGGAGAATCCGCGAATCCAACGCGACATTACACGGGGGCCATGCTGAGAGCCGCATTGGGGTCGCAACTCCAAAATAGAAAGAAAAAAAACGCCCCACTTCCATTATTCGGTATTCGCCCGGGGACCCCATCCCCCAGGCATTACCTCTATTTTTTCAAATTATTCTCATAATTGTTTTAAAAAAATACGGGAAGGGGCCCCCTTCCCTGGGCCACTATTGGCCCCGGGGACCCCATCCCCAGGGGCCTGGCCAGCATTTATTTATTTTTTTATTTTAGAGAGGGCCCCGTGGCCCCCCTCCTGAGGCCAATAATGGCCCCGGGGACCCCATCCACTGGGGCATTGCCTTTTTTTTTAAAACAAATAATAGTATGGGAAGGCGGCCGTGTGGCCCCCCTTCCCTAGGACACTATTAGCCCCGGGGACCCCTTCCCCCGGGGCCTAGCTACATGCTGGGGACCAAGGGAGGAGCCCCAATGCCCCCGCGGTCCCTGCCGGCTCCCCGCCTCCTGTGGGAGCCAGCATTGCTTTTGGACAAGGGGAGCTGCTGACATCCAGCTCCCCTTGTCCAAAAGCAATCTGCTTCACTTCATGGAAGCGAGAGCAGGTTTTCTGCTCTTGCTTCCCTGAAGCGAAGCATAGTTTGCAATGATAGAGCGGGAGCAGTGCTCCCGCCCTGTCATTGCAAACTGCAATGTCGAGGGGTGGGCACCCCGGGACATTGCCGGAGCCGGCCCTGGGGGGTGGCGGTCCCCAGGGCCTTAGAGGGCTCCAGGAGGGGGGCCACGCGGCCCCCTCCCAACATGTAAATAGCCCCGGGGAGGTGGTGGTCCCCGGGGAAGTGTGGGGGGAAGCAGGAGCACCACCCACACTTATTTTTTTAAATATTGAAGCACTAGGAAGGTGGCAGTCCCCGGGGATTGGGGGCCCGCAAGCCCCCCACACATAATAGCAATGCCCTGGGGAGGTGGCGGTCCCTGGGGCAGCTTGGGGGGGCAGGAGCCCCCCTCCATGCCTTTAATTTAAAAAAAATCCCAGGGAGGTGGTGGTCCACGGGGCTGTGGGGGGGCTGCGTGCCCCCCGCATGTAATCAACATTACTTGCAATCAATATTAACAAATGCCCTCTGGACCTGGCCCACCCGGGGGCTCATTAAAACAAATCACGGGATACCGCGCTTTGTTTTTTTTATTTTCTCAGCGGGATTCATGCACCCAGCGCGACTTCCGCTGAAAAATAAATAAAAATATGCTTTTTTTGGCCCTGAGGGTCCCTTTGGGACCCCCTGACCAGGCCTAGGGGGTCAGGGGGTTTCTATCCTGCCCCCTTTCCTTCATTTATAACCTTTTTTTACCTTTTTGTTGTGGCTCAGTTCAACTGAGTCACAAAATGACTGCCAACACATTTTGGTTTGGAGTGTTGGCAGCCAATCAGAATGAAGCTTGTGCTCGGTAGGGTTTGCAAATCCTCCTCGGCCACCAGATATCTATATTTTTTGGGGGGAATTTCTCAGGAACTACTGAATGGATTTACACCATTTATGAAAAAGCACGCTTTCTGATCCAAGACCTACCTTTTTGCCAAATTTGGTGTAATTCCGTTCAGCAGTTCGGGCTGTAGCTTTGTCTAAAGTTTCCTATGGAAATTAACATGGAGAAAGCGCGTTTTGGGACCCCCCTTTTTTTCGGCCCCGCTCAACGAATCACCCCGAAATGTTCAAGATAGGAGCTGACCAAAGTGAAACATTAGTTTTGAAAATCTTGCGAAGATTCATCAAACGGCGCCAAAGATATTGGCAAAAAAATACGCTTTTTGAATAGAAACGAGGTCCTAACTATAACTACCTACTGGCGACTGCCAGTAGGTAATATATATATATATATATATATATATATATATATATATATATATATATATATATATATAACAAGGTAGGTCTCCTCCATTTAAAGTAGACACGAGGGACACAGCGGAGCAAGGTATGGCAGCTTTAATGAACTGTATGGCATGACGCGTTTCGGTTAATACCTTTTTCAAATGCCGTTAGTTTGTGGTTTGACTGCTGCAAAGTCTTTAAAATAGTCCCTCCTCTCCCGCCAATGGAGAGGGGTCACCTGTCTCACATTCAGTCCCTGAACCGCGTTGTGGTTCAAGGTAAAGACTCCAACTCCCACAATGCAGCATAATGAACAGCAGGAAAGTGGAATTCATGCAGCTTTGATGTTGTTTGCTTGCTGTGAGTAGAAGTCTGAATGCGAGCATGATGAAGGTAGATTCGCAGGGCAGATCTCATGAAAGCTGCCTCCCATGCCCCAACTTCCAGCCGCAGTTCACCAATTCATGCAGGGAACTGGAGACGACGGTAGCAGTGACCACGTCACTCCATGCGGTGATGGACTATATTTACCAGCAGTTCCTCAGCCTTCTTGGGTCCGGTGGCGGTCCTCGGCTTCCGATACCTCGGAGCAAAAATACACGAATGTTGCCACTGATGCCGAAGACACTTGACGGAAGGGTCCCCCTGCGCGCCACTGGCTAACGCGCTTCATATGACAAGGTAGGTCTCCTCCATTTAAAGTAGCCACGAGGTACACAGCGGAGCAAGGTATGGCAGCTTTAATGAACTGTATGGTATGACGCGTTTCGGTTAATACCTTTTTCAAATGCCGTTAGTTTCTGGTTTGACTGCTGCAAAGTCTTTAAAATAGTCCCGCCTCTCCCGCCAATGGAGAGGGCTTACCTGTCTCACATTCAGTCCCCGAGCCGCGTTGTGGTTCAAGGTAAAGACTCCAACTCCCACAATGCAGCGTAATGAACAGTCAGAAAGTGGAATTCATGCAGCTTTGATGTTGTTTGCTTGCTGTGAGTAGAAGTCTGAATGAGAGCATGATGAAGGTAGATTCGCAGCGCAGATCTCATGAAAGCTGCCTCCCATGCCCCAACTTCCAGCCGCAGTTCACCAATTCATGCAGGGAACTGGAGACGACGGTAGCAGTGACCACGTCACTCCATGCGGTGATGGACTGTATTTACCAGCAGTTCCTCAGCCTTCTTGGGTCCGGTGGCGGTCCTCGGCTTCCGATACCTTGGAGCAAAAATACACGAATGTTGCCACAGATGCAGAGGACACTTGACGGAACTGGCTAACGCGCTTCATATGACAAGGTGGTGGTCCCCGGGGATTGGGGGCCCGCAAGCCCCCCACACATAATAGCAATGCCCTGGGGAGGTGGCTGTCCCTGGAGCAGCTTGGGGGGGGCAGGAGCCCCCCTCCATGCCTTTAATTTAAAAAAAAAACCCAGGGAGGTG
Organism: Calotriton arnoldi; assembly: GCA_963921515.1. NCBI lineage: Eukaryota > Metazoa > Chordata > Amphibia > Caudata > Salamandridae > Calotriton > Calotriton arnoldi. The sequence continues at coordinate 1,645,927 of CAWUFW010003722.1, forward strand.
GCGGTCCACGGGGCTGCGGGGGTCTGCGTGCCCCCCGCATCTAATCAACATTACATGTAATCAATATTAACAAATGCCCCCTGGACCTGGCCCACCCGGGGGCTCATTAAAACGAAACACAGGATACCGCGCTTTGTTTTTTTAAATTTTCTCAGCAGGATTCATGCACCCAGCACGACTTCCGCTGAAAAATAAAAAAATATGCTTTTTGGCCCTGAGGGTCCCTGTGGGACCCTCTGACCAGGCCTAGGGGGTCAGGGTGTTTCTATCCTGCCCCCTTTCCTTCATTTATAACCTTTTTTTACCTTTTTGTTGTGGCTCAGTTCAACCGAGTCACAAAATGACTGCCAACACATTTTGGTGTGGAGTGTTGGCAGCCAATCAGAATGAAGCTTGTGCTCGGTAGGGTTTGCAAATCCTCCTCGGCCACCAGATATCTATATTTTTTGGGGGGAATTTCTCAGGAACTACTGAATGGATTTACACCATTTATGAAAAAGCACGCTTTCTGATCCAAGACCTACCTTTTTGCCAAATTTGGTGTAATTCCGTTCAGCAGTTCGGGCTGTAGCTTTGTCTAAAGTTTCCTATGGAAATTAACATGGAGAAAGCGCGTTTTGGCACCCCCCCTTTTTTTCGGCCCCACTCAACGAATCACCCCGAAATGTTCAAGATAGGAGCTGACCAAAGTGAAACATTAGTTTTGAAAATCTCGCGAAGATTCGTCAAACGGCGCAAAAGATATTGTCAAAAAAACAAACACTTTTTGAATAGAAACGAGGTCCTAAGTATAACTACCTACTGGCGACTGCCAGTAGGTAATATATATATCTATATATATATATATATATATATATATATATATATATATATATATATATATCCAAGACCATGCTGCGTTCTTTACCAATAAACAGCTGCTGAGGACAACAAATTGCTTTCAAAGCGGTGTTTTATTCCGTAATCAGACCAGCTCGACGCGTTTCGGGATCACTCCCTTGTTCACGTGAACAAGGGAGTGATCCCAAACGCGTCGAGCTGGTCTGATTACGGAATAAAACACCGCTTTGAAAAGCAATTTGTTGTCCTCAGCAGCTGCTTATTGGTAAAGAACGCAGCATGGTCTTGGATGTTTAGAGGTTTGCCCCTCGCTGAGGACCGCCGTTGAGAGTGGAAGGAAGAAGGCAATGGCAGTGCACTGCTTAGCGGTTTTATATATATATATATATATATATATATATATATATATATATATATATATACACATATTATGGGACTAGCAGTCCCACTTGTTTCTCCATGCTGCTCATGGGACGGCATCAGAATTCGATAACACACATTATGTGACACATTTTGGTAGTCAATCGGATGTTTTCTTTAGACCTTTCAGCTCCAATTGTGCCTACATATTTATATTTAACTCGGCATTGACCGGTTATGCCTTGAACTTGAACTACGAGTTGGTTTTCCGGGCTCTGCTTTGAGTGGTTTCCATGGCAATAAGGGGATTAGTTGGATTTATCCTTATCTCCCTGGCGCTTTATGTTCACACAGCATGTTTCATGTTCTAAGTGTTACAAGAAAGAGGCTTGCGCAATTCTTTTCAATATGTGACACTACAGCAGATGTTTCAATATATTGAAATAAGATACATTTCTAGTATAATTGTTATTTGTATATATTGTAAGTATACTTTAGTGGTTCGAGGATGCATTATGCATTTAATGGTTTTAGATCAATGCACTATGCGTTTTCACTTCTTGTTTAGTTATAATTGTGACCATTAAATTTAACTAATTCTTTATGTGTGAATGTATTTGCGTGCACTTTTTTGCAGTATGTATCTTTTTAAATTGAAACTAAGAAATGTCTTCTATGTCTATGATAGTGACATAGTATATATAGTTAAAACAAAATGGCGCTCACCAGATTGAGAAAGGCTGCTGGGTCAGCCGAAACGCGTCTCTCTTGTGTGCTGGGTCGGAGGAGGGATAAGGGACTGATATCTGTGAACTATAACATGAATGCTCATCATAAAATAGTAAGTCAGTTCCTTTGTTGTTACGTAGGTTAGGAAAACTCAAGACTATGAAAGAGCAATTGCACATTAATGAGGACCTTCGTCCTATTGTTGAAAGAGACAGACAAACTTCATTTAATTTATAGGAAGCTGTTGGAAAAGAAATTGAATCATTGCTCAAACATGACATCATTCAGCGTTCCACTTATCTAACGCCTTGGGATTCTCTCACAGTGGTAGTGCCCAAAAGGGTCAGTGAAGGCGCTGTATGCATTTGCGAGAACATGCGTCAAGCTGAACAATGCAATTGAATGAGAAGACATCCAGGTCCTCACATTGCTGACATGATAACGTAATTGAATGGCGTGAAGGTCTTTTCTCGCCTTGATTAAATAAAGGATACCATCAGTTGGAACCCCAGTAGAGTTGCAGGTACATTACAACCTTTTCTACACATATTAGTCTGTTCTGATACAAAGGACCACATTTTGATGTGTCATCAGCTGCAGAGCTGCATCAAGATGTCATTCGACAGATGCATGTTTCACTTTGAATGCTGATAAATGTGAGTTCTATAAGACAAAGCTAAAATTCTTTGGCCATATCTTTCCTGTTGGGGGTATGACACCTGATCCAGCTAGAGTGCAAGCGCTGTCAACTGACAGTTCCCCACAAGATGTTTCCATGTTACATTCAATCCTTGGCATGGCCAGCAACTTTTCTAGATATATACAAGGCTTAGCCACTGTAAGTGCTCTGTTAAGAGACTTGCTGAATTTTTTTTCTTCATTTAATTGGTTACATGATTGTGAGGAAAGCTTAAAGAAGATCAAACAAGCGATCAAGAACACTCCTGATATGGCATAATTTGATTCAAAGCTTTATACAGAAGTTGATGTTGACGCTACCACCGTGGGGTTAGACACAATCCTTGCACAGTACAGTGGACACCCAATTGCTTGAATATATATTGTGGCATATGCAAGCAGAAGTTTGTCCCAACCTGAACATGCTCATTCACAACCTGAGAAGGAAAGTTTAGCAGTGGTGTGGACTTGTCAACATTTCCACTTATTCTTATATGGAAAGCCTTTCAAGCTTGTGATAATCATCAAGCCTTATTGACCATCTTTGGCAATCCAAAGGCCAAGATGCCTCCTCGCATTAAATGTTGGGGGTCTACGATTACAAAAATACAACTACACAATCGTGCACCGTCCAGGGAAAGATCAAAACCCTGCTGACTACTTCTCATGAGTGCCTCTACAGTTCCATGAGACCCCTTCCAAAACGTCTGACGCCTCCATAAATTTCATTGTGAAATCAAGCACACCAGCTGCCGTTTCAATGGAACAAATTGTCACTGCCACGAGTCAAGACAGTGACATTATTACACATCAGTCTTGGAACCAGCACACTCGACCACTTACCAGTGACAGTGAATACCAGAAGTTTAAAAATGTCAAAGATGAACTGTCCATTATTCAGGAAGGCATTATTCTTGTTGTGAGTTCCATTCAGGGCCCACTTAGTTCTCCCTTATTTTAGTCTAAATGTAAGTTGTGGGCTGCTCTGCTTTGCACAAGTTGCAGTCAGCACGTCTATTTTTATGCCACAATATTATTTTACCAAAACACTGCACATGTTTTTGTTTTTGGTTCTTCTTTCTGGTACTCTGTATGAACATCTTGTACAAAGTAAAACAACACTGAGCCCTATCTTCCTTGCTCGGTTAGCAATGTAGCTTGGCATTTAGACACAACATACTTTCACATCTGCTGTTTTCAAAAATATATCAAGTATCATATACATTGAGACGTCCCATTTGAAAACTGATGGGAATTCTTGCAGAGGAGAGGTCCTGAGATGACCTGGAAAGCCTTGCACAACCTGAGACGAAGATTACGCAACAATTATACAGGTATGGGTTTCGGTCCTAATCCCAGCGATCTAAGATATATGACTGTATGTATGTATGTATGTATGTATGTATGTAGCAAATTTATAAAGCGCAGGAATCACCCCCGAAGGGGTATCTCCGCGCTGCCGAAGAGCGAGAGTCAGACAGGCACGAGCTACCGCAATTTAGACTTTGAATAATTCCGTCTTCAGGAGTTTCCTGAAGCGAATGAGGCTGGGGCATTTGCGTAAGTCCTCCGGCAAGGTGTTCCAGTATTTTGGAGCCAGATAGGCCACAGTTTTGCCTCCTGATCGGATTTTCCTAAAGCGAGGACCACAAGCAGCCCCTTGCCTTCTGATCTAAGACGACGATTCGGGCAGTAAACTTTGAACTTTTCTGCAAGATAGCTTGGGCTCGCACCATAAAGAGCTTTATGGGCTAGACAACAAAGCTTAAATTTTATTCTCTGGCGAATAGGGAGCCAGTGGAGAAGTTTCAACAATGGGGAGGTGCGAGGTGGTTTCTTGAGGGCTAGGCGTGCGGCCACATTCTGGACAATCTGCAATCTGCTAAGCAGTGATTCGTTCACGGCTGCCAGTAAAGCATTGCAGTAGTCCAGGCGACCAATGATCAAAGCCTGAATTAAGGTTCTGCGTACAGAAATGGGCAGCCATAGGAACACTCTACGCAGAAGACTCAACGTATGGTAACAGGTCCCTACAGTGGCCAAGATTTGGTCCTTCATAGATAACTGTGCATCCAGCCAGACCCCTAGATTTTTTGCCACAGAGGTTGGAGAGGGAGCAGGGCCCAGCACTGTCGGCCACCACTCTGGGGACCAGGTTTGTGCAGTGCCAAACAGCAAGATTTCTATTCTTGTTGCATTTAGCTGTAAGAAATGTTCCATCATCCATTCTGATATGCCCTTAGCAAAGCGCTGATCAACTGACTCCATGTCTTTATCAAATGACAGGAGTAGTTGCGTATCGTCCGCATAGGAGAATGGCGTAAAGCCGTACTCCCGGATGACTTTAGCAAGGGGGGGCCACATAGATGTTAAACAGAGTTGGGCTCAAACAGGAGCATTGTGGCACCCCCTTAGTGAGCTTCATAGTTTGGGATCGAAAAGGGCCCAGGTTGATGGTCTGAGAGCGTTGGTTTAAGAAGCTTACAAACCAGTCAAGAGCTTGTCCCTGCAGACCGGCCTCTCTCAGTCACAATAACAGTTTCTGATGAGAGACCGTGTCAAAGGCTGCTGTCAGATCCAACAAGACCAACAGCACTGCTTTATTGTCATCCAAGGTCAATTTGATATAATCAGTGACCCCGATGAGAGTTGTTTCTGTGGAGTAGTTGGATCTGAACCCAGACTGCGAGGGATCAAGGATGCCGTTGCGATCGAGGTAGTTCATTAATTGGGTATTAACATGACTCTCCGCCATCTTGGTCAAGAGCGGAAGGAGGGAGATGGGACGGTAGTTGGAGAGTACTTCGGCCGGCATCTGATCTTTCTTCTTAATAGGAAGCACTTGAGCGGCCTTCCAATCAAGAGGCAAACTACCCTCACTTAAAGAAGTATTCAAGATCTCAGCAATAGGGGCGGCCAGGAGAGGGGCAAGGAGAGCATATTTGTGTGCGGGCATTACATCCAGAGGAGATCCGGATTTAGCCATTTTTAACATGGCTTCCACCTGCGAGACCTGAATAGGATTAAAGTGATTCAGGCCTTCACCTAAGCCTTCTAGAGGTACAGATCCAGGGTTAGAAGGCACCATAAGATCAGTGTTTTGAGGAAATTGATTATAAATTAAGTTGATTTTATCATCGAAGTACACCGCTAACTTATCACACAGTCCCTGCGAAGGGGTAAACTGCTGGGCACATGCAGTGGGATTGGTGAAGGAGTTCAAAATTTTATAGAGATCCTTTGATGAATTTCCTGCCTGATTAAGTTTAGTTATAACGTGATCTTTACGTGCCTTTTTAAGTTCTCATGGTAGGTGGAGAGGGCCAATTTAAATTTAAGTTTTTCACTTTCCAGCTGGGATTTACGCCAGGATTTTTCCAGTCGTTTACAACTAGATTTTTCACTGCGTAAGTCAGCAGTGTACCAGTCTTCACTTTTTTTACGAGAGTTACTAACTGGTATGACGCGGGAGCCAACCTGTCTATCACATCACTCATGGTCTCATTAAAAACCCTAAGTTTCATAGTGACGTCCATATGATCATTAAAAACTGGGGGACGTATATTTTACTACAAGAATCGTACGTGACTTTATACCAGCACCGTTGCAAACTGTTCAAGGGGCGTTTAGTCATTTGGTGTCTAAGGCAGCTGTTCATCCGAAAAGGAATCATAGAATGGTCTGACCACATCAATGGGCAAGCGGGATCAGCAACAATCAGGGAAGAGTTCTTGAATATGATGTCCAGAGTGTGACCAGCTGAGTGTGTGGGCCCAGAATTGATCTTACCTAGGCCTAGAGTGGACATGTCAGCAAAGAAGCTCGCCACCTCTGCATTCTCCTTCTCTTCACTGTGGATATTAAAATCTCCAAGTAACATGAAGTGTTTGGAACTAATAGTGTGAGGGGCAATTTTCTCCACTAATTTTAGATTGAAATCTTTTAGTGGCCCAGGGGGCGATAAATAAGAGCGCCCTTTAAAACTTCCTGGGGTGTCAACACAATTTTAAATATACACATTTCCATCGTGTTATCCAAAATGGAGTCAATCACTGTAACTTTCAGTGCCTCTCTGTGGATTATGGCAACCCCACCACCCACTTTTCCTGTTCTATCCAGCCTAAGAATTCAATAGTTCTCCGGGATGGCTAAAGCAATGTCAGGCATGGAGGTGGATTTAAGCCATGTCTCAGTTAGGAAGCCTAAATCTGGGGATTCTGAACTGATCAGATCCCAGAGTTCAGTGGCATGTTTAGGTAACGAGCGTACATTAGCCAGAAAACCCTTCCAGGAACGCTGCTTATTAGAAGTGTGGGGACTAACTTGACTGAAAGTCACCCCCCTTTCAGACTTTCACTGCTAACATTGTTACCATGTGTATTCGATGTATTATCATAGCAGTTAAAATGACAATGTAAACAGGAAAAAGGACCTTCAGGATTAATAGTTATAGGAGCATGTGAGCATGATACCAAGACATGTCATCCTCACTACTGTGCCCCCGTAGTGAGGATAGGCTGAGGCAGATATATCTTTAAGCATGTTCGGGCTTCTCAGTGTATATAGTTTATTGTGATGATAATTACTTGCTGTCATGCATATGGTTTCTAGTTTCAGTGCAGTTGTTTTATAATAGAGCACAATAGTTTCAATAAACGTAAACTGTTCTTGTGTCTTTGTTTTGTTTATTATGGAAAGGCATGATTAAGAAAATGAAAGGTGACAATCTGTTTCCATGGTTTCCCTGAGGGTACTAGGGTGTTGTGTTCTGGGGTGCTAACTTACCTGTCACTCTGGGAAGGTCAGGATTAGGCCTGGGAGGGGTTGACAGAATTCTGCTACGCAGAACTCCGTGTAGTGACAAAAAAACTCTGCCGCACACCATGGAGTTCCGCAAGCGGTAAAGTGAGATAAGTTGCTCTGCTCACACTGATGTTTTGTGCCATGTTTTGTAACATGCTGGAAAATCAATGCGAACTGCAGCACGTGCAGTGCAAGAGGGTGCAGCTTCTTTCTTCCACTCGAGTAGATGTTCTACTTGAGTGCCAGCTTCCTCGACACAAACGGCAGGTTTCTTAATGCGTGTAGTAGTGATCTGCCGGTCCTCGGCTTCCGATACCTTGGAGCAAAAATACACGAATGTTGCCACTGATGCAGAGGACACTTGATGGAACTGGCTAACGCGCTTCATATGACAAGGTGGTGGTCCCCGGGGATTGGGGGCCCGCAAGCCCCCCACACATAATAGCAATGCCCTGGGGAGGTGGCTGTCCCTGGAGCAGCTTGGGGGGGGCAGGAGCCCCCCTCCATGCCTTTAATTTAAAAAAAAAACCCAGGGAGGTGGCGGTCCACGGGGCTGCGGGGGTCTGCGTGCCCCCCGCATCTAATCAACATTACATGTAATCAATATTAACAAATGCCCCCTGGACCTGGCCCACCCGGGGGCTCATTAAAACGAAACACAGGATACCGCGCTTTGTTTTTTTAAATTTTCTCAGCAGGATTCATGCACCCAGCACGACTTCCGCTGAAAAAATAAAAAAAATATGCTTTTTTTGGCCCTGAGGGTCCCTGTGGGACCCTCTGACCAGGCCTAGGGGGTCAGGGTGTTTCTATCCTGCCCCCTTTCCTTCATTTATAACCTTTTTTTACCTTTTTGTTGTGGCTCAGTTCAACCGAGTCACAAAATGACTGCCAACACATTTTGGTTTGGAGTGTTGGCAGCCAATCAGAATGAAGCTTGTGCTCGGTAGGGTTTGCAAATCCTCCTCGGCCACCAGATATCTATATTTTTGGGGGGGAATTTCTCAGGAACTACTGAATGGATTTACACCATTTATGAAAAAGCACGCTTTCTGATCCAAGACCTACCTTTTTCCCAAATTTGGTGTAATTCCGTTCAGCAGTTCGGGCTGTAGCTTTGTCTAAAGTTTCCTATGGAAATTAACATGGAGAAAGCGCGTTTTGGCACCCCCCCTTTTTTTCGGCCCCACTCAACGAATCACCCCGAAATGTTCAAGATAGGAGCTGACCAAAGTGAAACATTAGTTTTGAAAATCTCGCGAAGATTCGTCAAACGGCGCAAAAGATATTGTCAAAAAAACAAACACTTTTTGAATAGAAACGAGGTCCTAAGTATAACTACCTACTGGCGACTGCCAGTAGGTAATATATATATCTATATATATATATATATATATATATATATATATATATATATATATATATATATATATCAAGACCATGCTGCGTTCTTTACCAATAAACAGCTGCTGAGGACAACAAATTGCTTTTCAAAGCGGTGTTTTATTCCGTAATCAGACCAGCTCGACGCGTTTCGGGATCACTCCCTTGTTCACGTGAACAAGGGAGTGATCCCGAAACGCGTCGAGCTGGTCTGATTACGGAATAAAACACCGCTTTGAAAAGCAATTTGTTGTCCTCAGCAGCTGTTTATTGGTAAAGAACGCAGCATGGTCTTGGATGTTTAGAGGTTTGCCCCCTCGCTGAGGACCGCCGTTGAGAGTGGAAGGAAGAAGGCAATGGCAGTGCACTGCTTAGCGGTTATATATATATATATATATATATATATATATATATATATATATATATATACACATATTATGGGACTAGCAGTCCCACTTGTTTCTCCATGCTGCTCATGGGACGGCATCAGAATTCGATAACACACATTATGTGACACATTTTGGTAGTCAATCGGATGTTTTCTTTAGACCTTTCAGCTCCAATTGTGCCTACATATTTATATTTAACTCGGCATTGACCGGTTATGCCTTGAACTTGAACTACGAGTTAGTTTTACGGGCTCTGCTTTGAGTGGTTTCCATGGCAATAAGGGGATTAGTTGGATTTATCCTTATCTCCCTGGCACTTTATGTTCACACAGCATGTTTCATGTTCTAAGTGTTACAAGAAAGAGGCTTGCGCAATTCTTTTCAATATGTGACACTACAGCAGATGTTTCAATATATTGAAATAAGATACATTTCTAGTATAATTGTTATTTGTATATATTGTAAGTATACTTTAGTGGTTCGAGGATGCATTATGCATTTAATGGTTTTAGATCAATGCACTATGCGTTTTCACTTCTTGTTTAGTTATAATTGTGACCATTAAATTTAACTAATTCTTTATGTGTGAATGTATTTGCGTGCACTTTTTTGCAGTATGTATCTTTTTAAATTGAAACTAAGAAATGTCTTCTATGTCTATGATAGTGACATAGTATATATAGTTAAAACAAAATGGCGCTCACCAGATTGAGAAAGGCTGCTGGGTCAGCCGAAACGCGTCTCTCTTGTGTGCTGGGTCGGAGGAGGGGATAAGGGACTGATATCTGTGAACTATAACATGGATGCTCATCATAAAATAGTAAGTCAGTTCCTTTGTTGTTACGTAGGTTAGGAAAACTCAAGACTATGAAAGAGCAATTGCACATTAATGAGGACCTTCGTCCTATTGTTGAAAGAGACAGACAAACTTCATTTAATTTATAGGAAGCTGTTGGAAAAGAATTTGAATCATTGCTCAAACATGACATCATTCAGCGTTCCACTTATCTAACGCCTTGGGATTCTCTCACAGTGGTAGTGCCCAAAAGGGTCAGTGAAGGCGCTGTATGCATTTGCGAGAACATGCGTCAAGCGAACAATGCAATTGAATGAGAAGACATCCAGGTCCTCACATTGCTGACATGATAACGTAATTGAATGGCGTGAAGGTCTTTTCTCGCCTTGATTAAATAAAGGATACCATCAGTTGGAACCCCAGTAGAGTTGCAGGTACATTACAACCTTTTCTACACATATTAGTCTGTTCTGATACAAAGGACCACATTTTGATGTGTCATCAGCTGCAGAGCTGCATCAAGATGTCATTCGACAGATGCATGTTTCACTTTGAATGCTGATAAATGTGAGTTCTATAAGACAAAGCTAAAATTCTTTGGCCATATCTTTCCTGTTGGGGGTATGACACCTGATCCAGCTAGAGTGCAAGCGCTGTCAACTGACAGTTCCCCACAAGATGTTTCCATGTTACATTCAATCCTTGGCATGGCCAGCAACTTTTCTAGATATATACAAGGCTTAGCCACTGTAAGTGCTCTGTTAAGAGACTTGATGAATTTTTTTTCTTCATTTAATTGGTTACATGATTGTGAGGAAAGCTTAAAGAAGATCAAACAAGCGATCAAGAACACTCCTGATATGGCATAATTTGATTCAAAGCTTTATACAGAAGTTGATGTTGACGCTACCACCGTGGGGTTAGACACAATCCTTGCACAGTACAGTGGACACCCAATTGCTCGAATATATATTGTGGCATATGCAAGCAGAAGTTTGTCCCAACCTGAACATGCTCATTCACAACCTGAGAAGGAAAGTTTAGCAGTGGTGTGGACTTGTCAACATTTCCACTTATTCTTATATGGAAAGCCTTTCAAGCTTGTGATAATCATCAAGCCTTATTGACCATCTTTGGCAATCCAAAGGCCAAGATGCCTCCTCGCATTAAATGTTGGGGGTCTACGATTACAAAAATACAACTACACAATCGTGTACCGTCCAGGGAAAGATCAAAACCCTGCTGACTACTTCTCATGAGTGCCTCTACAGTTCCATGAGACCCCTTCCAAAACGTCTGACGCCTCCATAAATTTAATTGTGAAATCAAGCACACCAGCTGCCGTTTCAATGGAACAAATTGTCACTGCCACGAGTCAAGACAGTGACATTATTACACATCAGTCTTGGAACCAGCACACTCGACAACTTACCAGTGACAGTGAATACCAGAAGTTTAAAAATGTCAAAGATGAACTGTCCATTATTCAGGAAGGCATTATTCTTGTTGTGAGTTCCATTCAGGGCCCACTTAGTTCTCCCTTATTTTAGTCTAAATGTAAGTTGTGGGCTGCTCTGCTTTGCACAAGTTGCAGTCAGCACGTCTATTTTTATGCCACAATATTATTTTACCAAAACACTGCACATGTTTTTGTTTTTGGTTCTTCTTTCTGGTACTCTGTATGAACATCTTGTACAAAGTAAAACAACACTGAGCCCTATCTTCCTTGCTCGGTTAGCAATGTAGCTTGGCATTTAGACACAACATACTTTCACATCTGCTGTTTTCAAAAATATATCAAGTATCATATACATTGAGACGTCCCATTTGAAAACTGATGGGAATTCTTGCAGAGGAGAGGTCCTGAGATGACCTGGAAAGCCTTGCACAACCTGAGACGAAGATTACGCAACAATTATACAGGTATGGGTTTCGGTCCTAATCCCAGCGATCTAAGATATATGACTGTATGTATGTATGTATGTATGTATGTATGTATGTAGCAAATTTATAAAGCGCAGGAATCACCCCCGAAGGGGTATCTCCGCGCTGCCGAAGAGCGAGAGTCAGACAGGCACGAGCTACCGCAATTTAGACTTTGAATAATTCCGTCTTCAGGAGTTTCCTGAAGCGAATGAGGCTGGGGCATTTGCGTAAGTCCTCCGGCAAGGTGTTCCAGTATTTTGGAGCCAGATAGGCCACAGTTTTGCCTCCTGATCGGATTTTCCTAAAGCGAGGGACCACAAGCAGCCCCTTGCCTTCTGATCTAAGACGACGATTCGGGCAGTAAACTTTGAACTTTTCTGCAAGATAGCTTGGGCTCGCACCATAAAGAGCTTTATGGGCTAGACAACAAAGCTTAAATTTTATTCTCTGGCGAATAGGGAGCCAGTGGAGAAGTTTCAACAATGGGGAGGTGCAAGGTGGTTTCTTGAGGGCTAGGCGTGCGGCCACATTCTGGACAATCTGCAATCTGCTAAGCAGTGATTCGTTCACGGCTGCCAGTAAAGCATTGCAGTAGTCCAGGCGACCAATGATCAAAGCCTGAATTAAGGTTCTGCGTACAGAAATGGGCAGCCATAGGAACACTCTACGCAGAAGACTCAACGTATGGTAACAGGTCCCTACAGTGGCCAAGATTTGGTCCTTCATAGATAACTGTGCATCCAGCCAGACCCCTAGATTTTTTGCCACAGAGGTTGGAGAGGGAGCAGGGCCCAGCACTGTCGGCCACCACTCTGGGGACCAGGTTTGTGCAGTGCCAAACAGCAAGATTTCTATTCTTGTTGCATTTAGCTGTAAGAAATGTTCCATCATCCATTCTGATATGCCCTTAGCAAAGCGCTGATCAGCTGACTCCATGTCTTTATCAAATGACAGGAGTAGTTGCGTATCGTCCGCATAGGAGAACGGCGTAAAGCCGTACTCCCGGATGACTTTAGCAAGGGGGGGCCACATAGATGTTAAACAGAGTTGGGCTCAAACAGGAGCATTGTGGCACCCCCTTAGTGAGCTTCATAGTTTGGGATCGAAAAGGGCCCAGGTTGATGGTCTGAGAGCGTTGGTTTAAGAAGCTTACAAACCAGTCAAGAGCTTGTCCCTGCAGACCGGCCTCTCTCAGTCACAATAACAGTTTCTGATGAGAGACCGTGTCAAAGGCTGCTGTCAGATCCAACAAGACCAACCGCACTGCTTTATTGTCATCCAAGGTCAATTTGATATAATCAGTGACCCCGATGAGAGTTGTTTCTGTGGAGTAGTTGGATCTGAACCCAGACTGCGAGGGATCAAGGATGCCGTTGCGATCGAGGTAGTTCATTAATTGGGTATTAACATGACTCTCCGCCATCTTGGTCAAGAGCGGAAGGAGGGAGATGGGACGGTAGTTGGAGAGTACTTCGGCCGGCATCTGATCTTTCTTCTTAATAGGAAGCACTTGAGCGGCCTTCCAATCAAGAGGCAAACTACCCTCACTTAAAGAAGTATTCAAGATCTCAGCAATAGGGGCGGCCAGGAGAGGGGCAAGGAGAGCATATTTGTGTGCGGGCATTACATCCAGAGGAGATCCGGATTTAGCCATTTTTAACATGGCTTCCACCTGCGAGACCTGAATAGGATTAAAGTGATTCAGGCCTTCACCTAAGCCTTCTAGAGGTACAGATCCAGGGTTAGAAGGCACCATAAGATCAGTGTTTTGAGGAAATTGATTATAAATTAAGTTGATTTTATCATCGAAGTACACCGCTAACTTATCACACAGTCCCTGCGAAGGGGTAAACTGCTGGGCACATGCAGTGGGATTGGTGAAGGAGTTCAAAATTTTATAGAGATCCTTTGATGAATTTCCTGCCTGATTAAGTTTAGTTATAACGTGATCTTTACGTGCCTTTTTTAAGTTCTCATGGTAGGTGGAGAGGGCCAATTTAAATTTAAGTTTTTCACTTTCCAGCTGGGATTTACGCCAGGATTTTTCCAGTCGTTTACAACTAGATTTTTCTCTGCGTAAGTCAGCAGTGTACCAGTCTTCACTTTTTTTACGAGAGTTACTAACTGGTATGTCGCGGGAGCCAACCTGTCTATCACATCACTCATGGTCTCATTAAAAACCCTAAGTTTCATAGTGACGTCCATATGATCATTAAAAACTGGGGGGACGTATATTTTACTACAAGAATCGTACGTGACTTTATACCAGCACCGTTGCAAACTGTTCAAGGGGCGTTTAGTCATTTGGTGTCTAAGGCAGCTGTTCATCCGAAAAGGAATCATAGAATGGTCTGACCACATCAATGGGCAAGCGGGATCAGCAACAATCAGGGAAGAGTTCTTGAATATGATGTCCAGAGTGTGACCAGCTGAGTGTGTGGGCCCAGAATTGATCTTACCTAGGCCTAGAGTGGACATGTCAGCAAAGAAGCTCGCCACCTCTGCATTCTCCTTCTCTTCACTGTGGATATTAAAATCTCCAAGTAACATGAAGTGTTTGGAACTAATAGTGTGAGGGGCAATTTTCTCCACTAATTTTAGATTGAAATCTTTTAGTGGCCCAGGGGGCGATAAATAAGAGCGCCCTTTAAAACTTCCTGGGGTGTCAACACAATTTTAAATATACACATTTCCATCGTGTTATCCAAAATGGAGTCAATCACTGTAACTTTCAGTGCCTCTCTGTGGATTATGGCAACCCCACCACCCACTTTTCCTGTTCTATCCAGCCTAAGAATTCAATAGTTCTCCGGGATGGCTAAAGCAATGTCAGGCATGGAGGTGGATTTAAGCCATGTCTCAGTTAGGAAGCCTAAATCTGGGGATTCTGAACTGATCAGATCCCAGAGTTCAGTGGCATGTTTAGGTAACGAGCGTACATTAGCCAGAAAACCCTTCCAGGAACGCAGCTTATTAGAAGAGTGGGGACTAACTTGACTGAAAGTCACCCCCCCCCCTTTCAGACTTTCACTGCTAACATTGTTACCATGTGTATTCGATGTATTATCATAGCAGTTAAAATGACAATGTAAACAGGAAAAAGGACCTTCAGGATTAATAGTTATAGGAGCATGTGAGCATGATACCAAGACATGTCATCCTCACTACTGTGCCCCCGTAGTGAGGATAGGCTGAGGCAGATATATCTTTAAGCATGTTCGGGCTTCTCAGTGTATATAGTTTATTGTGATGATAATTACTTTGCTGTCATGCATATGGTTTCTAGTTTCAGTGCAGTTGTTTTATAATAGAGCACAATAGTTTCAATAAACGTAAACTGTTCTTGTGTCTTTGTTTTGTTTATTATGGAAAGGCATGATTAAGAAAATGAAAGGTGACAATCTGTTTCCATGGTTTCCCTGAGGGTACTAGGGTGTTGTGTTCTGGAGTGCTAACTTACCTGTCACTCTGGGAAGGTCAGGATTAGGCCTGGGAGGGGTTGACAGAATTCTGCTACGCAGAACTCCGTGTAGTGACAAAAAAACTCTGCCGCACACCATGGAGTTCCGCAAGCGGTAGAGTGAGATAAGTTGCTCTGCTCACACTGATGTTTTGTGCCATGTTTTGTAACATGCTGGAAAATCAATGCGAACTGCAGCACGTGCAGTGCAAGAGGGTGCAGCTTCTTTCTTCCACTCGAGTAGATGTTCTACTTGAGTGCCAGCTTCCTCGACACAAACGGCAGGTTTCTTAATGCGTGTAGTAGTGATCTGCCGCAACCAACTGTGTTGAGAAATCTCGCCTGGATGTGGTCTAGCTTTGGAATTTCCACGCTCAGCAATTTAACATTGGCAAGCCATGAGAGAGGAAAAACTCCGCTCCGCACCGCTACACAGAGTTTTTCAGATCTCTGCGCTTCATGCAGAGCACAGAGTGGGAAAAACTCCTTGAGTGGAGCAGAGTTTATCACCCATACCTAGTAGGGAGGACAGGTATGGCACTATGAGCTAGTCAGGTTAGGCGTTCATAGGTACTTATATGATATGGAGACTCAGTCCCTACATACTGACATTCTGCGATACTAGGCATAGTTCTGTTTACACAGAATCCCTGTAAAATCTTGAGAGGTTCTAGAATTATCATTGCGGAGATTCTGAGTCAACAGATAATTGAAGTGGCCATAAAGGACATATTGGAATCATTGCCGCCAAACAAGCTCTTCGAGACTGAGTCTGTTTTCCTCATCTCGATGAGACATTTAAAAGAGAATTCACCACCCTTTAGCCAACAAACTGCCATGGATTATATACAGGAGAGTGCGATGCCTGTTTTGAACTCATTGGATTATGAGTCTTTGTTGATTGCAGGAAGGTTGAGGAAGCGATTAGCACTCTGCCAGTAGGCAAGGCCGTTGGTGAGGGCACTATTCCGTTGGAATTTTATAAAATCTTTAAAGATGTTTTGTTACCTGTCTTTCTTGCATTATTTAATAAGATTATTAAAGGGGAAGATGCCCCATCTTCTTGGAATATTACCAACATTATAGTTTTTTCCAAGAAGGGGAAATCGGTAGAGGACATGAGCTCGTATCTTCCTATATCACTGATTAATGCCGATGCAAACATTTTCTCAAAAATCCTCGCCTCTCGGCTGGCTTCTGTTATTCATCACTTAGTCTCGGAACAACAACATGGCTTTGTCCCAAGTAGAGACACGGCGGCCCATATTAATATAGCTATTGCTGCATTTGATGTCTCTGGTCAATTAAATCAGCATATAGGGATGTTGATGCTGGACGCCGAGAAGGCCTTTGACCGAGTTGCCTGGGGAGCATTGTGGCCGACTATGTCATCATGCTGCCTCGGTCAAAGGTACATCTCGGCGGTTCAGAAATTGTACAGCAATCCGACAGCAGCAGTTAAGCTTAACAGTCTTCTCAGCCCATTTCGCTGTACGAAGGGGTCCGCGGCAGGGTTGTCCGCTATCCCCATTATTGTTCGCTCTCTATATTGAGCCTTTTATTAAACACCTGCTGCAAAACGCTAGGATTTCTCCAGTGTCTCTTAGTGGTCTGGAGTTAAAATTAACCGCGTATGTAGATGACATTGCTATTTTTTCCACTAGACCAGCAGATGCCATAGTCGAAATTATACAAGAGGCACAGCGTTTTGGCTCTTTTTCTGGCTACAAATTAAATCTGAACAAGACCCAGACAATTTTTAATTTTCAACCTGAAACGGACTCATCAATATTAGGGATTACAACAACGGCAACATATCTTGGAGTCTGGCTTCGTAGCCGAGTTGACAACGTGGTCTCTCTGAACTATGAGCCACTGTTAAAAAATGTTATGGCAAAACTCCGTAGTTGGCACCGGTTCCCTCTTAGTATATTCGGGAGGTGCAATGTAGTGAAAATGAATATTCTCCCTAAATTTTGGTATTTATATCGCACAATCCCGTTAAGGGTGCCGTGGACATTTTTTAAGTGTCTAGAAAGTGCCGTAGGTAGCTTTATATGGGGTTATAGACGTGCAAGGAGAGCTCTTCGGTATATAAAATTATCATATAAACAAGGCGGTTTTAAGCTCCCAGACTTCAAACTATATTTTTGGGCCGCATTTGTTGGTCGAATTCGAAGACTACTTAATGGGCCTGATACTGGCACCACGTGGCTTTCATACCAACTGGCCTGTGGACCAATTACGGCGTTCCTGCTGTATAAAGCGGCCGACCCTAACTACTACAAGCGGGTCCGATTTAAGATAATTAGAGATATTACCAGGATATGGCAAGATATTTGCAAGGAATATTCTCTGCCAGTGCTGCATTCATACTCGATGCTCGGTCAGCTTTACGACGGACAAGGGTTTTGATCTTTTTTAGCCCTGAAAGACGAGTTTGGGCTGCTACAGAGTACATTTTTTAAATACTTGCCAATAAGGGACTACTTTATACGCGGTCAGCGTATACTAGAGATGTCGAGTCCTTCTGAAGTACTATCTGTACTTTTTCAGACTTCAGGACGAGGAACTATTGGTATAGTCTATCAGAAACTACTAGCAGCTGTTAGCGATGATGGCATACAGGTAGCAGCGAAATTAAGTCGGATCTTTAAAACTGATATAATAAATGAGGAAATACAGGACTCATTGGAAACTATAGACGCAGCAGTAACATCTGTTAATTTGAAACTTCAGCAGCACAGGACTGTGTTTATGCTGTATTACACTCCTGAGCTTATTTCTAAATGGGCAACGACTCAACTATCAGCTCAATCATTCTGCCCAAAATGTCAAGATCTACGCTATATGTTCGTTACTTGTCCAAGGTTGAATATATTCTGGTCAGATGTAACTTATGCACTTACAATACTGATTGGTCAGGATGTCCAACTCGCAGAGAACCAAGTAGTATTAGGGGTAATACTAGATATGGACAGCTATATGAGATTCTTAGTTTCAATCATTATAGCATGTGTATTTCACTATCAGGACATGTCACACACTTCAGTACATGTCCTACCTTTCACATACACTGGACCCTTCCCACAGGGGTACCTCGGTCTACCTTAGGGGTGACTCACATGTAATAAAAGGGAAGGTTAGGGTCTGGCAAGTGGGTGCACTTGAAGAACTGAAATGGAGTTTCGTGCACACCGATAAGTATAATTATCTATTTAAACCATGCGTGCATCTGTGGGTGTGTATGCTCTCGAACCTACACTGACTTAACTGATTGATCCTGCCGAAGATTATGATTCTCCAGACCCCACATGCACAGCTGAATGAATATATCAATAATGTGATACACTTTTAAATAAATCTCAACGAACAATGACTTATGACTTGCATTGTATATTTTTTCAATTTGTGTATTAGTTTATAGGAAACCGAAGTTTTTTTCACATGAATTGAAAAAATATACAATGCAAGTCATAAGTCATTTTTGGTTGAGATTTATTTAAACGTGTATCACATTATTGATATATTCATTCAGCTGTGCATGTGGGGTCTGGAGAATCATAATCTTCGGCAGGATCAATAAGTGGGTGCACTTGTCAGGTCGACATGGCAGTAGAGACTGCGCGCAGACACTGCAGTGGCAGGTCTGAGATCCCTTGGAAAGGCTGCTTCTGTGGGTGGCACAATCTGTGCTGCAGGCCCACTAGCAGCATTGACTTACAGGCCCTGGACACACATAGTGCACTGTACTAGGGACTTACAGGTGAGTAAAACAAGCCAATCATGGAAACACCAATCCATATTCACAATTTACATGGAGAGCATATGCACTTTAGCACTGAACAGCAGTGGTAAAGGACCCAGAGTCCTAAAACCAACAAAAACAGGGTCAACAACAGGAGGCAAAAAAGCAAAAAGTCTGGGGATAAACCAGCTAGAAAAGCCAGGTCTAACAACCCCTCACTCGACCACAGGTGAAAGCCCTGCAACCTTGATGTTTGGGGTGAGTCAGGAGGACCAAATTACCTCGATGGACCAACAGAAGATAAAATACTGAGGAAGAAAACCATATAAGAGACTTGGATTGTAAAAGGAAAATGAAGACCTAAGCAGACGTTACTTCTACTAGCTTGTTCATCAGTTTAGAAAATGAAAATCTGATTCTCCTTTCGATGCTGAGCCATTTCATGTTGTAATAAGCAAAGGACCCCTTCTGACTGCCCAACATCCTTGAAAGTCCATTGTGACAGATTCCTTGCATTTCCAACACATGGTTCATCGCTCATCTGGCACTGATGTCAATGTAGAGACTGGGTCTGAAAGGACAATTAAAGACCGCCTGACTGCTGTTGTTCCTACATTGCTAACACAGATCATTGACACTTCGATTGCCTGTTCGCAGTTTCTGAAGACACGGGTCAGACGTGTGATCAGAGCACGATGAAAACTCATTGAAGAGCTATGATTGTATATGGTTGTAAAAAATTTGAATTTTTTATTTAACAGACGGAGAGATGTAATGTTGTGTGAGTTAGCAATGATGGAACCCTTTGGCTCCTAATGCATTCCGTAAAACCGTGACATAAGTGTTAGAGCATAGTGAAGTAAATGCAAGTTTAGAATGTGGAGTTCGCGGTTACATGCAGACAATTAAGGACATGTGTTAGACTTGGCATCTTTGACATGGTTTCCCCTGACTTTTTGCCTCTATCACCTGTTTTTGCGGGCTTTGATGCTTTGGGCACTTTCCCACTGCTGATCAGTGTCAAAGTGAAAGTGCTCCCTGTGTAAATTGTTGTTACAATTGGTTCTCACTGATTGGCATATTTGATTTACTGATAAGTCCCTAGTAAAGTGCACTGAGGGTGCCAGGGCCTGTAAATCAAATGCTACTAGTGGGCCTGCAGCACTGATTGTGCCACCCACAGGAGTAGCCCTGAAAGGGTATTTCTGACCTGCGACTGCAGTGTCTGTGTGCAGTTCTAAACTGCCAAGTTGACCTGACAAGTGCACCCACTTGCCAGACCCTAACCTTCCCTTTTCTTAAATGTAAGGCACCCCTATGGTAGGCCCAAAGTACCCCCATGGGCAGGGGTGTAGCATATGTGAAAGGTAGGACATGTACTGGTGTCCGTGACATGTCCTGATAGTGAAATACTGCCAATTTTGTTTTTTACTATTGAAAGTTTATCTGTCCCATAGGATAGAATGGGAAATACTTTGTAATATATTACAAGTATAACTTCCAATTGGGACAAGATGGAGAAATAAAGTTTAGGTTCTCTGAACTCAGAATTTAATAACACATCCTTTAGTAAAGATGGTTTTTAAATTGTGTGTTTGAAAATGTCACTTTTAGAAAGTAGACATTTTCTTGTTTAACCATTCTGTGTGCCTCTGCCTGTTTGTGAATTGACTGTCTGGTTTTGGAGTGACAGGAGCTGGGGATGTGTATTCACTGTCGACAGCCACTTGGGGCTCAAAGTGGGCATGGCCCTTCCTGGATGACTCAGAGCTGAGCTGAATGGGGCTTGACTGCATTTAGAGTAGTGGGAGGAGATTTCCTTGCACCTGAATAGGGCCTGTCTCCCTTGCACAATGCTGTCTCCACTCCCTGTGGTCATATTGCACTAGTGAGGACAGAACTAGTTTGGTCTGGGCTCAGAGACCCTTGCACAAAGTGAACAAAGACAAAATTGGGTATAATTAGTAGACCTTTAACCCCAGAACATAAGATCACTTCTGGACACAAGAGGAACCTTTGCCAAGGAGAAGAGCTGAAGAGCTGTGAGAAGGAGTACTGCCCCTTTGCCGTGTGCTATGTGGGGTTGGCCTGCAGTTGCTGTTTCTGCCAAGGAAAGGAAAAAGACTGGAACTTTGCTGTGAACCTGCTTGAAGAAGAACC
Source organism: Calotriton arnoldi (assembly GCA_963921515.1). NCBI lineage: Eukaryota > Metazoa > Chordata > Amphibia > Caudata > Salamandridae > Calotriton > Calotriton arnoldi. The sequence continues at coordinate 1,667,199 of CAWUFW010003722.1, forward strand.
TCCAAAGGCCTGTGTGTGCTGACCTCCTGTTCTGAAGTCTCAGGGACACAAAGACTTTACCCCCAGCTCCCCTGAACTCTGCTGCTGAGAGTTCTGACCTACCAGGAGGTGCCTATTCCAGTTCTTGGCCTCTGGAGGTTGCTACTGCTGTTGGGAGCTGAAAGAAACCTGAAGAACTGAGAAAATTGACGCATCGCTACTCTTGCGGCTGTTTTTCTCGATGCAGCACCACCATGCGAGAAGAAGCTCCACGCATCGCCGTGCCGCTGCTGAGATGATGCAGCACCTGTCGCGGCTGCAAGAACAGATGCATGGTGGGATCACGGCTGAAGAAACCGATGCACTTGTTGCCGACGCATCGATCACCAACACATCCCGGATTTCCATGCATCACACCTGTGCAGCAAGTTTTCCCGACACATCACCCAAGGACCCGCGGACCAGAACTGTCTTGGAGTCAATGCATCATTTCCACCTACAGTCCGGCTTCAACGCATCACTTCTGCATGCAGCAGAACTGTTTCATTGCCTCCCCAAGGACTCAGGAACTGATGCATCTCTTTGTTTCTCGATGCTGCCCCTCTCTGCGGCTGTTTGGCCTTGTGAATTTTGATGCATCTACAGGTACTTTGTGTAGAATCACACATCCATATTTTTCTATGGACCCAGTTGCTTGAAACATTTGAAAAGTCATATTCTTATTACTTGTATGTTGGATTTTTGTTGTTTTTGTGTTGTTGAGTTTAGATAAATATTCTTTATTTTTCCAAAACTGCTGTGGTGTCCATTTGTGGTGTTATCACTATATTACTGTGCATTTTCTGTTATAAATACTTTACACATTGCCTTTGGGATACGTCTGTCTGCTCGTGCCAAGCTACCCAGGGGATGAGCAGGGGTTATCTAAAGTGGGTATTCCCCTTACCCTGACTAGAAGAAAAGGTCCCTATTTGGACAAAGCTCTCTACCTCTGTCAACTAGAGTCCCCCATTTCTAACATTTGTGGTCAGCGGTGAAGATTTGAACTTGTATGTGTAATTGACCCACAGGGATTGGTGTACATCACTAGTTTCGTGCAGACCACTACACAACCACATATTGTGTTTTATTTTTGGTTCTATTTTCGATCTGACCCTTGAATTTTTGATCTGACACCCGGACTGCCCCCTCCCCCCCCGGACAGTGATATCAGTCCACCTGTGGCCCCCTTGTGTGCTGAACTGCAAACTCAATGCCCCTCACAGGGGCTCTACTGTGTTGGTTAGCATGGACCTCACCTGCCTTTGCTTTGTTTTCCCCGGAGAGGCATACAACTAATTGCATTGGCACTAGGGCTGCCCTCCTGTCCCTCGCAGCCCATTCACGATGCACCCTCTGTCCACTCTAGGGCCACACCATGACTGTATCGCTCTTCACATCACAGGCCTGCAGTCTGCCTGGCCTCCAGGCCCAGGATCACCGCCCGTGAGTGCAACAACACCTTGAAGGCCGAACTGAAAGCAAGAACCCCAGTAATGGCGAGAAGGCCATGATGTGTAAATGTGTACTATATTTTTGTTCAACCCTAGCAATTCAACTTTTCTTAAAATGTAACCTCGGGTGAATTTGCAACTTGTATATTTGTAACTCTAACCACTAGTATCTGTAGTAGACTTATGTACTTACTACCATTCTTATGTGAATTTAGAGTTAATCTGTTTGTATCTTTTCCTTGAGTAAATCTGCACCTTATATATATATATATATATATATGTGTAACTCTAGCCACTAGTATCTGTAGTAAACGTTTGTAAGTTTTTCGTTTTTTAGCTTTTAAGTAACTCATGTACTCTGAAGTCCTTATGTAATGTAACTGGTCCTATTGTAAAGCGCTCTGACACCTTCGGGTAAAGTTTGCGCTATATAAAAAGGCATGAAATAAAGTATCCATGCACCATGTCTCTGAATGGTAAACCAGCAAGTGAGGCTGCAGAATTGGAGTTTGACATTGAAATGTTAAGTAGTTGCAAAGTAGAGCAACTCAAGCAGTTCTGCAAGAGCTTTGGATTTCCCATGAGGAGCAACTCTAGAAAAGAGGAGCTACAACAGGCCTTAGGAGCCTGGTGGGAGGCAAGAGAAGCTGGGGAGACAGATGATGCAGATGTGGATGGGGGTGTGCCAGAAGGCGGTTTCAGATCCCAGGATTTGCCTGTTAAGAGAGCAGCGTCTATGGCTGGCAGCAATCATTCTTCCAGGAATTTGATTCCAGAGGATATGGAGGAGAGGCAAAGGGCCAGGAAGCATGAATTGGAGGCCATGAAACTAAAGGCAGAGGAGAGCAAGAACGCTCATGCCTTGGAAGAAAGGAAGTTCCTTTTGGCACATGAATTGAGCATGAGAGAGCTGGACCTCAAGTCCAATACAGCCAGTGCAAGGGGGTAAGGTTTACATTCCCAAGGACCTAGTACAGAATTTCCAGAAGGGGGAGGATATTTATGCTTGGTTTGCATCTTATGAGGCAGCATTGCGTATGAATGAGGTCCCTGAGAAGAATTGGGGGGTGTGCCTGTGGAGACACTTTGAGGCCAATGGGAGGAACACCCTGACACCTTTGGAGGAGGTGGGTGCTCTTACCTACCCAACATGAAGGAGGCTTTATGCCTCAGGTATGGGCTCACACCTGAGCAGTACCAGGAAAAGTGAAGGTTTTTCAAGAAGCTTGAATCAAATACGTGGGTTCAGTGTGTAAATCTTTATTGCAGAGCACTGGATGGTTGGATAAAGGGCTACAAGGTAACTGATTACACGAGGTTGTACAATCTTATTGGTTGGGAGGATTTGAGTAGTCTTTGTGTTTCCAGAGCTGCCCCAGCATTTGATGGATAGTAAGCTGAGTGGCCCCAGGAAGCTTGCTCAGGAGGCAGACCGCTGGACGAGTTCCAGGGTCGACATGCAGTATGTGGGAAACCCAGCCAAAGGTGGGCAGGGTCCCCAGCAGAAGAGTGGGGGGCAAGGGTAGCCAAAAGGAGTTCTCTAAAGGGCCCCAAAATACTTCCCAGGGTAAAGATTCCCAGCCCCCCAGTTCTAGGAAGCCAGGGCCCCCTAAGGGTAGGCCAGACAACCAGGTCCTCGCAAGTGTTATGCATGTGGTCCGAAGGGTCACATGCAGAATGATCCCAAGTGCCCCAGGGCACCACCAGCACCCACTGGTGCACCTTCAGCGGGGCTAGTTAGTGTAGTGCTGGGGAGGAGTTGGTTCCTAGTGAGGGTGGGGAGTCAGGTGTGATGACCCTTATTTCATTCGGAGATAGAGATATGGTCCAGGAAACCTGCCTGGCAGATAACACTAAAAAGTACCTGCAGTGGGTGACCATCAATGGAAGGAGGGTGGAGGCTCTGAGAGACACAAGAGCCAGTGTGACATCTGTCAGGTGTCAATGGATGTCTGAAGAGCAGGTCATCCCCAATGTGATTCACCCTGTAGTTGCTGCAGACAACACTGAGCACCCTTGTAAGGTGGCGCAGGTTCCCTTTGAGTGGGGGGGGTCTCAGGTTCCTTGAAGGTCGTTGTAAGTCCGTCCATGCCTTTTGACTGTCTGCTTGGCAATGACCTGGAGAGTTCCCCTTGAAAGGAGATGGAGCGCCAGGCTCATTTAAAGATTTTGAGACTGCCTGAGTGGGCCTGTGTGACCACTCGGTCAATGGCAGCCAGTAGGCATACTCAAGAGGACCTGAAGCCTTTAACAGTGGGCCAGGTGATGGCCAGAAAGAGAAGGGGGTGTAGGAAACCCCAGAAGTTCCCATGTTCCAGGAGGAGGTAGACCCTGAAGGGGATGCACTGAAACCTCCAGGGGACAAGTGGCCAAACTGGGAGATCTGCCTGAGCTGACTCATTGGCAGCAGGAAGGAGGTTCCTCCAGGTAGGAGTTCTGCAAGGTGCAGATGGAATGCCCTACTCTTGTTGGTTTGTGGCAGCAGGCTGCAGGCTGCAGACCAGGCAGCATGTGGTCAGTCTGGATCACATTTGATTTATTGGGAGAATGGTCTCCTTTATAGTGAGCCTACGGTTGCTGAGCCCGGGGCAGCCTGTGTGCTGGTGGTACCCGCATGCTACAGGACCTTCCTACTGGGTCTGGCTCATGATGTGCCTTTGGCTGGACATTTGAGGTGTGACAAGACCTATCAGAGGCTTGTCACTCACTCTTACTGGCCCCAAATGCAGAGGCACATTGGCAAACATTGTAGATCTTGTCAGACTTGCCAGGCAAGTGGCAAGAGTGGAGGGAAGTGTAAGGCTCCCCTCCAACCCTTTCCTGTGGTGATCACCCCTTTCGAGTGGGTGGGCATCGACATTGTGGGGCCACTGGAACCCAAGATAGCCTTAGGCAACACATTTATCTTGGTCTTGGTGGACCATGCCACCCGGTACCCGGAAGCTGTCCCTCTCAGGACAATCACGGCCCCTGTGGTGAGCTGCGCATTGATGGGGATCTTTTCCTGTGTGGGGTTCCCTAGAGAGGTGGTCTTCATATCTAGATATATTGAAGTCGTTGTTGGAGGAGTGCAGTGTAATGTACAAATTCACCACTCCTTATCATCCCCAAGGAAATGGGTTGGTTGAGAGATTCAACCGAACCCTGAAAGGCATGATGAAGGGTCTTGCATAGCCCATGAGATGTAAGTGGGATGTCTTCCTACCATGCCTGTTATTTGCCTACAGGGAGGTACCACAAAAATCCTTAGGGGTCAGTCACTTTAAATTGCTGTATTGGCACCCTGTGAGAGGACCTCTGAGTCTGGTAAAGGAGTGCTGGGAGAAAACTCCTGGTAAGACCCCCCAAGATGTGTTCAGCTATATGCTGGCCTTCAGGAATCAGACTCTGCGCTTCAGGAAAATCACTCAGGCGAACCTGGAAGCCAACCAGGAAGAGATGAAACAATGGTATGACCAGAATACCACTCTGGTTGAGTTTCAGCTGGCAAAAGTGTGGGTAATGGCACCAGTGGAGCCTTGTGCGCTCCAAGACAAGTGGACTGGTCCATTTGAGGTGGTGGAGTGCAAGAGTGAAGTGACATACTTGGTCAACTTGCAGACTCCCAGGAACCCTTTGAGGGTCCTGCACATGAACTGCCTTAATTCTCACTTTGAGAGGTCTGAGGTGACAATACTTCTGGCAACAGATGATGGAATGGAAGAGGAGAGTGAGCCTCTTCCTCACCTCCTGTCAGTCAAGGACGATGATGGGTCAGTGGATGGAGTGAATCTCTCTCCCACCCTGACCCCAGAGCAGCAGAGGGACTGTCACCAGGTGCTGGGACAGTTTGCCTCCCTGTTCTCCCTGACTCCAGGAATCACCAATTGGTGTGTCTATGATGCGGACACTGGGGACAGCTTACCAGTAAAACATAAAATTTACAGAGTAACTGACAAAGTCAGGGCCAGCATCAAGGAAGAGGCTTCCAAGAAGTTGGTGTTAGGGGTGATAGCCCCCTCCAGCAGTCCCCTGGGCTAGCCCAGTGGTCTTGGTTCCAAAAGCTGTTGCACCCGGTGCCACTCCTAATCTCTGGTTCTGTGTAGACTACCGTGGGCTCAATGCCGTCACCAGGACTGCTACGCACCGCAACCTCAGAGCTGATGAGCTCAGTGATCAGTTGGGAGCTGCCAGGTACCTTAGTGCGCTTGATCTAACATCTCGGTACTGGCAGATTGCCTTGACTGATGGGGCAAGAAAGAGGTCTGCGTTTTCAACCCCAGAGGGGCACTACCAGTTCTGTGTCATTCCCTCTGGGTTGAAGAAAGCCAAATTCCAGAGACTGGTCAACCAGGTACTGTCCGGGCTGGAGGAATTCAGCGCCACCTACCTGGATGTCATTGCTGTGCTCAGCTTCAGCTGGGAGGAACACTTGCAACACCTCTGCGAAGGGTTCTGTAGAAGGCAGGCCTCCCAATCAAGGCCAGTAAGTGCCAGATAAGGCAGGGATCTGTGGTGTATTTAGGGCACCAGGTAGGTAGTAGCCAGGTGGCACCCCTACAGCCTAAGATTAACACCATTCTGGCTCGCCCCCCAAGACCCAGACAGAGGTGAGAGCCTTTTTAGGAATCACCAGGTACTACAAACAGTTTGTCAAGGGATATGGCACCATTTTTGCCCCCTTGACAGATTTCAAGGAAGCAGCCAAGGATAGTGATTTGGACCGATGACTGTCAGACTGCTTTTGATGCCCTGAAATCTGCCATGTGCATGGCGCGCACATTAAGGCACCCTCCTTCTCCCAAGAATTTGTTGTGCAGACAGATGCTTCAGAGCATGGTGTGGGAGCAGTACTCTCACAGTTGAATGATGAGGGCAAGGACCAAACTGTAGCTTTCATTAGTAGGAGACTACTTCCCAGGGAACAAAGGTGGAGTGCAATTGAAAGAGAAGCTTTTGCTGTGGTCTGGGAGCTGAAGAAGCTAATACCCTACTTGTTTGAGACTCACTTCCGGGTTCAGACAGACCACAGGCCCCTCAGATGGTTGATGCAAATGAGGGGTGAGAACCCAAAACTGGTGAGGTGGTCCATCTCCCTACAGGAAATGGACTTTACGGTGGAACACCACCCTGGTGCAAAACATGCCAATGATGATGAGCTGTCCAGATTCTTCCCCCTTAGTGAATAGAACTCCCAAGAGGGTGGGTAGTTCTCCCCACCTTTCAGCTGGAGAGGATGCATGTTATATTTGCCATTTGGTGTGGTTTCCCCTGACTTTTTGCCTCTACCTACTGTATTTTTGAATGCGTGCTGGATTTCGTTTTTGCTGGCTTAGATGCTTTGGGCACTTTGCCACTGCTGATCAGTGTAAAGTGCAAGTGCTCCCTGTGTAAATTGCCATTAGAATTGGTTCTCCCTGATTGGCATATTTGATTTACTGATAAGTCCCTATTAAAGTGCACTGAGGGTGCCAGGGCCTGTAAATCGAATGCTACTAGTGGCCTGCAGAACTGATAGTGCCACCCACAGGAGTAGGCCTGAAAAGGTATCTCAGACGTGCCACTGCAGTGTCTGTGTGCAGTTGTAAACTGCTATGTTGACCTAGCAAGTGCACCTACTTGCCAGGCCCTAACCTTCCCTTTTCTTACATGTAATGCACCCCTATGGTTGGCCCAAGGTACCTCCATGGGCAGGGCGCAGCGTATGGGAAAGGTAGAACATGTACTGGTGTGTGTGACATGCCCTGATAGTAAAATACTGCCAATTTCGTTTTCCACTATTGAAAGGCTACCTGTCCCATAGGGTAGAATGGGAAATACTTTGTAACATCTTACAAACATAACTTCCCATTGGGACAAGATAGAGAAATAAAGTTTAGACTCACTGAATTGGTAACATAATAACACATCTTTTAGTAAAGATGGTTTTTAAATTGTGTGTTTGGAAATGCCACTTTTAGAAGGTAGGCATTTTCAGTTTAACTGTTCTGTGTGCATCTGCCTGTTTGTGGAGATTGTCTGTTTTTTGAGTGACAGGCGCTGGGAATATGCATTCATTGTAGACAGCCACTGGGGAGGGGGTTGAGGTGTGCCTGGCACTTCCAGGATCACTCAGAGCTTGGCTGCATTTAGATTAGTTGGAGATTTGCTTGCACCTGAATAGGGCCTGTCTCCTTTGCGCAATGCTGTCTCCACCCCCTGTGGTCATACTGCACCTGTGAGGACAGAACTGGTTTGGACTGGGCTCAAAGACCCTGGCACAAAGAGAACAAAGACAACATTGGGTATAAGTAGTAGACCTTAAACCCCAGAACTTTAGATCACTTCTGGACTCAAGAGGAACCTTTACCAAGGAGAAGAGCTGAAGAGCTGTGAGGAGTAGTACTGACCCTTTGCTGTGTGGGGTTGGCCTGCAGTGGTTTTTCTGCCAAGGAAAGGACAAAGACTGAACCTTTGCTGTGAAACTGCTTGACTCCAAGGGCCTGTGGGTGCTGGCCTCCTGTTCTGATGTCTCAGGGACACAAAGACTTCACCCCCAGCTCGCCTGAACTCTGCTGCTGAGAGTTCTGATCTGCCAGGAGGTGTCTATTCCAGTTCCTGGCCTCTGGAGGTTGTTCCTGCTGTTGGGAGCTGGAAGAAACCTGAAGAACTGAGAAAATCGACACATCGCTCCTCTTGCGGCTGTTTTTCCCGACACAGCACCGCCGTGCAAGAAGAATCTACAAGGATCACCGCGCAGCTGCCAAGACGACGCAGTGCTTGTCGCGGCTGCAAGAACCGACACATTGTGGGATTCCAGCTGAAGAAACTGATGCAGTGCCGCTTGTCACCGCCGCAGCGATTGCCGACTCATCTCGGATTTTCAGGCATCGCACCTGTGCGACAAGTTTTCCAGATGCATCACCCGCAGACCAGCGAAACAGAACCGTCTTTGAGTCGACGCATCACTTCCCCCTACAATCCGGATTCAATGCATCACTTCTCCTGTCTGCAGCAGAACAGTCGCTTCACCTCCCTAAGGACTCAGGAACTGACGCATGTCTTTGTTTCTCGACACTTCCCATCTCAGCAGGTGTTTGGCCTGGTGAATTTTGACGCATCTACAGGTACTTTGTGTAGAATCACGCATCCATAGTTTTCTATGGACCCGGTTGCTTGAAACCTTTGAAAAGTCATATTATTATTACTTTTATTTTGGATTTTTGTTGTTTTGGTCTTGTTGAGTTTAAATAAAGATACTTTATTTTTCCTAAACTGGTGTGGTGTCCATTTGTGGTGTTATCACTGTATTACTGTGTGTTTTGAGTACAAATACTTTACACATTGCCTTTGGGATAAGTCTGTATGCTCATGCCAAGCTACCCAGGGGGTGAGCAGGGGTTATCTAAAGTGTGTATCCCCCTTATCCTGACTAGAAGAAAGCGTCCCTATTTGGACAAAGGTATCTACTTCTGCCAAATAGAGACCCCCATTTCTAACAATGTGTTATACTAACCTCCATACGTGGCATAGTCATTAGCGGGTACCCAGGCTGGAGAGGACACTACACTTTTGATGAGAACAGCTGTCATATCCAGGGATGAAAGAAGTAAACAAAAAAACAAAGACTTTCTATGATTTAGACAAGAAGAGTCCAACATAGGTCGAAGAGGAGTGGAACATTATAAACTTTTCTGGCTGTCCACATAGGATAAATTTGCTCACAATTAACGTAAATAGAGCGTGAGTTCATGGGCAGCTTTTGTGCGTGGACGCTGAGCTGTAAGGACCTGTAACGAGGTTACCAATTTGGGTATGATGATGCTCTAGGAATTCCCACGTCATCCAGCGGAATAAGTTGCATACTATACAGTGAATATCGAGGCTTATGGATTTAGACCTTTATACGGTCATTTAAGCCCTGATGAAGTTCCTAATGTAGGAACGAAACACGTTGGCTGAGCTGTATTTGCTATTGAAAAAAAGAAAAGAATATATTGAAATAAAGATTTCGAAACTACGAAAGTGTTTGGACTTCATTAGGTGGCGCACCCCCACTTGCTTCGTCATTTAAGGATCTGGAACACAGACGCACCACACAACGGCTGGTGCTGGAAAGTTAGTGCGCAGGACTTTACACTTACGAAACAAGCGTGAGGTGCAGACCTACAAGTCCGCCGTTGGGTTTCCCTTTGTAGCTTTTAGACCTGATTTAGATCTCGAAGGATGGGTTATTCCTTCACAACGGTGATGGATATTGTGGTGATGTGTTGCTAGCAGAGCTTCATGAGTGTTCTATGATGTCACCTAGAGTGTTGGTAAGCATCTTGCTCTGAGTGTTCCCTCAGTGGCAGTTGCTGTCTGTGTGCCTTGGCTCTGCTAGCTGGGACGGCTCTCTGTACCTCCACAATAAATATATCTTATGGAAATCCTCTACCTCGCGTCTGCCACGCTTCATTTCACTGGCAACAGAAGATTGGGATGTGACTCTGATCTACTGTCATCTGCTCAGAGGTATTGTGCTCTAGCGACTCAACTGTGAGTAAAAACATTTTTTTCATATCAACCCCAAGGCACATCTGTTAAAACTGGTACAGAGAGCCGTGCCCCTTCCGTCTGTTCCGGTGCCTGCCCTGTGCTGTGCCTCCTGCTGTCTCTTCCTTTTCAATCATACTGCCATTCACGCAAGCTGAACTGTGCATTTTCTGCTTCCTGCATGTGTTTTGGGATTTCGGGAGGACCCCTGGAGGGATTGAAGTACCCTTATCAAAACTTAAAGTCTTCGTTGGGCTCACCTTTGAATTTCTCTTGCGCCCATCATCACGAGCTGCATCGCGCGCTGTCACGAACTGCATTGCGCGCTGATCGCGTGATCTCCATTGTTTTCTTTGAGCCTTCTCCGCGCCTTGTTACCAAGCAACCACCGGAGCCCCACGTCTCAAAAGTCTGCCTTCTCACGCTGACACACACAGCATTGATTATCGTGTGTCAGCACTTTTTCACGTTTCCCAATCGGAAAAACTTCGTACTTTCCTGGCAACTGTTGATTCCTCATCCTCCTGGAACAACAATTCCTCATGGATGTCCCGCCTCCTACTTCCTGTTTCCTTGATTGATCGGTTGTTCAGCTCGTTCTCCGTAAGAAACTTAGCTCGAGGCTGCCATCCGGTGGCCATAACACAAACTGCACAAGTTTATTGAATTATTTCACACAAATTGCATTCAGTAACTCTTCAATGCAAGATTCATGCCTACAACCATTTATCTGTTTTAAAGCTACACTGATACACACACCACTATACTCACCCTGGTGTGTCATTTTCACTTCAACTCATTTAACGCTCACACTGAGCAAGCAGGGAAGATCTTTCATTGTCTTCTGCGATATTCTTCCTATCCCTGCTGTTCTCGGCTGCTGTTCTCGTTTTGGCTGGGCAGAGTCTTCAAGTTTCTTTCTTCATGCTGACACGCACAGCACTAATCATTGTGTGTCAGACACACACACATTTTTTATTTTTTTAACAAATGCATCTAAGCACTGCCTTTGTGCACAAACAGTGAATTTCTGAAACATTTTCTTTTCTTTTCTTTCTTCTTTTCTTTCTTTTTCTTTCACTCTTTTTCTTTCTTCACCTTTTTAACCATTTTTATTCCACAGGTACTCTATTAACATGCAGAGTGTTACTGCACCAGCGCCTTTTTTACAAGAACTGGGAGACCCACCACTAGAGTGGAAGTTATGGTTTAGATCTTTCAAGGCGTACTTAGGTGCTATTGATGGTCAAAGATACAGACCTGAGAGAAAAAAGAATCTCATGTATTACCATCTTGGAGTCGAAGGACAAAACGGATTTGACCATCTACCCCCGTATGATCCACCCAAAGGCGAAGACCCCGACGAGTTTGAAGAAGCTGTAGCACAATTGGATAAGTACTTTACTAAAACAAAGAACATTGTAGTGCATAGGTACAAGTTTTTTACAAGAATGCAGAAACCCGATGAAAGCATAGACACTTTTATCACAGCTTTAAAAGTTTTAGCTTCAAAATGTGAGTTTGACAATTTTACCTCTCAACTGGTGAGAGATCAACTTGTTGCACGTTGCTACTGTAAAAAAATACAAGAAAGACTGCTTACTTCCAAGTATCCTACTCTAGATAAAGCAGTTGATATTGCAAAAAGTATCGAAAGTTCAATGGATGAGGCTAAACAGCTTGAAACTGCCCTATCTAACACTTCCATTTCAGGTGCTGTCTCCTCCAAGCATCCAGGTTCTGCCTCCAAGCCTCCGACTTTCACACGCGACAATGCAACTCGTGACTATATTAGAAGACCGAGCATGCCTAGGGGTGGAAGAAACTTTATGCAAAATAGACAATAAAATCATAGAATCTTTTGCTACAGGTGTGGTTCATCCAAACATTTTTCGTCTTTAAAAAACTGTCCAGCTATTAACCAGCAGTGTGGTCAATGCGGCAAAATGGGGCATTTTGAAAAAAATTGTATGAGTGGCAGAAGAAAAAGTGTGAGGTGTGTCCTCAATGAAACTGATGAATTCTATGACGACGATGTCACAAGTCAGGAATATGTAGTAGTGGTCAAGCACTGTACTGATAAGCAGAATACACTGCATGTTCCTGACCCTGAAGTTGATGTTCTTACTGAAACCAATCACATCCAACTTCTTGTCGATACCGGGGCACGCATCACTATTGTTTCCCAAGATAAGTATCTCAAATTTTGGGCTGGAAAGAGCTTGTTACCACCTGATGTTCTCACTGTAGCCTTTGAGGGCAGCAGGATTGAATTGTTAGGCTATTTCTGGGCCGGCATCACTGTCCTAGGAGTAGCTATCAAAGGTAAAGTATATGTGGCCAAAAGAGGAATCAATGTTCTCGGTCTTCTCCACCATGCCGAATTTGGCTTGACCATCAAACCTGGTCTGGCTAATCCTGTTTTCATTGACAAAGAAGCAAGTCAGAGCTCTATCAGTCCCATGACGGACATCAATTCACAGTCTAGTACTCATATGACCAATGTTTGGGAACACAAGTTTAGCAAAATATTTGAGGACCGACTAATTTCCAACATTTCATTAAAGTTAAAGAAAATGCCAGTCCTGTCAAACACAGGTTACGTAATGTCCCATTAAGCATTAGGGGTGATCTTTCCAAACACAAACATTATGTGACCAAGGAATTATTGAAAAAGTTGAGTCCACTCTCTGGCTTTCTCCCATTGTTTTGGCCAAGAAGAGATCTGGGGACTTGAGGATGTGTGTGGACTTGAGGAGCCTCAATGAAGCCATCTGGGTTGACGGCTTTCCTCTTCCACATATTGAAGATCTTATCGCAAAAGTAGGGTCCTCTTCATGGTTTACCAAACTGGATCTTAAAGCCGCCTATCATCAGGTCGAGCTACACCCTCAGACCCGACATCTCACCGCCTTTGTCACCCCAGATGGTGTTTTTCAGTTCTGCCGGCTTCCCTTTGGTCTGGCCCCGGCGGCTGCTGTATTTCAGAGACTCATGACAGAAATGTTTCATCACAACCCTCACGTAGTAGTTTTTCAGGATGACATACTCATCTTTACCAAGACTGAAGCTGATCATGACTCTATTATTGATCACGTTTTTAGTATTCTAGAGAGCAGAGGAGTTACTCTACAGAAAAGCAAGTACACCTTTAAAGTATAGGAGATTGAATATCTCGGTCACATCATCTCCGAGGAAGGCATCAAAACCAGACCAGGTCTAATCAAGAGTATCGTAGATGCGCCCGCTCCTCAGAACAAAGAACAGCTTATGTCTTTCCTTGGCCTTTGTGAGTTTTATGCGAAATTCATGAAGGACTTCGCTAAAACCACAGAATGTTTCAGAGCTCTGCTGAAGAAAGGAGCTACCTACACATGGTCTGAGGAGTGTGAGAAAGGCTTTCAGTCTATCAAGGACCACATTGTCAAAGCTCCTGCTCTGCAAGCTTTTATCGAGGGAAGGCAAACTGTTGATACAGTTGATGCCTGTGAGTATGGATTAGGTGCTGTCTTGCCACAGTATTCTGAAGGAAGAGAGTACACAGTAGGTTTCGCTTCCAGGACGCTTCGTCCTGTCGAGCGAAAATATTCTGTCATTGAAAAAGAGCTCTTAGCCTGCGTCTGGAGTGTCGAGAAATTCAAGCCATACTTATGGGGCAGATCAATTATCCTTTAAGACTGACCATCGCCCTTTGGTCGACATCTTGTCTGGAAAAAATGCCAAACGTACCACTGCTCGGTTAGCTAGATTATCCACCAAACTTTTAGAGTATACATTCAGTGTAGAGTATATTCCCGGTGGAAAGAATACCAGAGCGGACTGTTTATCTAGACTCCCTATTCCTGACACTGAAGAGCAAGAATGGGAGACTGAAGTGGAGGAGTGTTTTGTAGCTCATATCAGTCAGGACTGTTTATCTTTTGCAGAAGATGACTGGGTAACAGAGGTTGATAAAGATATTGTACTCAAAGAAGTTGTTTCCTTAATAAAAAAAGGCTGGCCCAAAGAGAAATGTCTTTCCCCTGAACTGCAGATGTTCTGGAAGGTTAGTGATGAGCTTTCAGTAGAGGGTGGAAAAGTGGTTAGAGGGAACAAACTTGTGCCTCCCATATGTTATCGAGAAAAAATTGTCTTAGCTGCACACTCAGGTCATCTTGGTGCCACCATCACCAAGAGGAAAGTTAGAACAGACTTCTGGTGGCCCAGAATGGATACTCAAATTGATGATTTGGTAAGACAATGTTCACGCTGTAATGCCAGTGACAAAGTTCTAGTTCTTGAAGGTGTAACTGAATCTTCTGTTCCCCCTCCTGAGAGGGTCTGGCAAAAAGTTGGGGATGGATTTTTGGGACCTTTCCATGTTCTTCCTTCCAATTCAAAATATTTTCTAGTTCTCATTGATCATCTGTCTAGGTGGGTTGAGGTTGAGCCCATTAATACACCAAATTCTAAGAGTGTTATTAACTGTCTGAATTCCAATTTTTCTCAGGGAAGGTTATCCTGAGAAATTCTTACTGACAAAGGTGTGCAATTTGTTTCTGAGGAAATTAATTCTTTTCTACGCTCCTGTGGCATTAAGCACACTAGAACTCCACTTTACCACCCGCAAAGTAATGGCAAGGCAGAGAGATTCAATAGAGTTGTGGTGGAGTGTGTGCAAGCAGCTTTTAGATCAAAATCTTGTGTTTTTCAAGCTGTGAGGGATTTAATTTGGTCATTCCGCACTTCGCCTCATGTCACTACTAATTTCAGTCCCTTCGAACTTATGAGAGGGAGAAAAGCTTCATCACAAGTTTACCCTTTATGGATGGTGAAGTCATTCCATCAAAGTTGTGACATGAGGTGCATGTGGGAGTCTGCCAACAAAAACTCTACTGAGGCATGTTCTAAAAATTGTGAGACTCCCACCAAGAAGCCACCCCACAGACTGAGTCAGAATCAAGAACCCTGTATCTGTAAGAAAAGGTCTCTCTAAATTTTTAGATTCACAACAAATTGTAGATATTCGTAAAAATGCTGTCAAATTGTCAAATGGAAACTGGTGGAGCACTTCTCGTGTCGCCAAAGATCCGTGTATTCCATCTGCAAATGTTAAGATCAACAACAAAGTTTTGGGTGGGGATGGCGTCAGGAAGAGCACCAGAGTTCATGCCAGACCACGATGTTTACGAGACTATGTATAGTCCGTGTTTATTCACAAAGTTCATGAAACCTTGTACAATTTTTACTTTTTGTTTCCCTTGCTCCTTTTTCATTTCTGTATCCTTTTCTGGTTGATCTTGTGTTGCTTAATTGCTCAGTTATAAAGGGGGGAGGTGTGGTGATGTGTTGCTAGCAGAGCTTCATGAGTGTTCTATGATGTCACCTAGAGTGTTGGTAAGCATCTTGCTCTGAGTGTTCCCTCAGTGGCAGTTGCTGTCTGTGTGCCTTGGCTCTGCTAGCTGGGACGGCTCTCTGTACCTCCACAATAAATATATCTTATGGAAATCCTCTACCTCGCGTCTGCCACGCTTCATTTCAGATATCTTGTCTGCTGAAATATAAATCCTATAGGATATAATGGGATTTATATTTCGGCAGACGAGATATCCATCAATGTTGTGATGGAGTAACCCATCCACTGAGATCTAAATCAGGCCCTAAGTCTTGAAAACCCCTATTTATGTGTTCCCTTCACTAAGAACAAGTGAAACAGTCTATGCGATTTTGGCTTAAAGATAGAAAATCACGTTAGGCCGCGATCATGACAAATTTAAATACATTCATGTAACAACTAGAATTGTGCTAGCACGGGTTGTTTAAAATGGAAATAGACTACAGGTTTGAGTATAGCTTATTGATACTGTGTAGGCAACTTACTTGTTTTATTCATCTTTGACGAGTTCCAAAGCTAAGACACACACTGGCAGGAGTACATCTTTAAACCTTGTTTCTCACATCAAAGGAGAATGCATTCCAGGTTTAGAAAATACTCTATGCCTCCACTCCCCCGTGCATCCTGGCAAACTGAAGCCAAGGTATAAACTCTTTTTTCAGTTGAACGTTTCTTACCTTAATTGTCTTTTACTCCTGCTGTGTTTAAACCAAGGGGAACCTGTAAGAAGAATGTTTTGCTGTGTAATGCCAGTACATGTGTTCCTTGCCACGAGGCTGACAGATTTCAGAACCCAGCAGGTAAAGAGTGTGGGTGTTTTTTCCCATCTGTTTCCTGCACCTTATGGAAAAGAGTAGCAGCTGGAAAATCAGGTGGACTTTCAGAAGCATGTGTTTATTTTGCTGTGTTCCTGAATAGATGTTGATAACACAGAGTAAAGTATCACTTAACACTTTATTTTCCTTTGCAGGCAGCTGGTAAATGCATATTTCAGAGAAGTTGTTGAGGAAGTTTCTAGAAGTAATCGCTGTAATGAACGTCCAAGCGAAATGTTTTCTTATTTATGAGGATAGTTTGAGGAAACATTTTAGTACTTGGCAGCCTTTTTGTTGTGCAGTCTTAGACAGCTTTGGAAAAGCAACCTTAGTAGGTGCTTGCATATCTGTAATTCAGATTAATTTAAAATACAGCAGATTTGTACACGTTTTAAGAAAACATGATTTTTTTAACGACCACAAACATTACACAAATATGTTAAGCCTGGTTTGCCTTGCTACGTTGACTTAGGCCTGGCTGCCATGAGGCCTTTTTGCACACGTTACTTTGTGCCGTTGTTTTTCTGGGCTCTGCTTCTGCCCGGCTATTTTAGCACTGTCTGCATTTCTGTCTTTCACCTTTTCTCCTATTCCCTTTGGGCTACGTCTGCACACCATGTACAAGGACGAAAAACAACATCCCTTTTTCCTGCTGATTTGGCCAGTCCCTCGCACCTAGACATAACACTAATTTGTGTGCTTTTAATATTGTGATTTTCACGGTTAGACACACTTGGAGAAAAACCTTTCCAGAGAGAAGAGCTGTGCTTGTCTGATGATGTAAAACTTGCATCTAGATATTGAGGTATGGGGGTTCGCTAGACCAAGCCCAGAGGTCTCCTGTTTTTATAAATAAACTAGCACGGGGAGGGTGGTATTGTCATTTAGCCATATATCCACTGTTTTATGAAATGCTTTCCCCGTTTGTATTCTATGGAGTTGTAACTATGCTGCTTATATTATCCTTATGCATTATGCTGATAGTACTGTGCACGTGTACTGTATCTTAGAGCACGGTAGTTGAAATAAACATTTTAAACTATACAGTGTCTCTTCTTACGCACGTTGTGGACAGGTATGAGTGGATTATGAAAGGGTGTTCTTGCTCCTGCGAGTCCTGAGAGAGAGAGGTACCGTGTTCTGGGTTGTCTAATCATTGGTAGCATTGTTGCTAATGAGACGCTAAAGCTAGTCGGGTTGGGGTGTTAGGTGCTAAGGTGTATGGTTGGCTCACCACTATACTCCGAGGTCCTATTATCCTGTGCATAGCTCTGTGTATGTGCAGAATCCCTACAACAAACTATGCACAGGAAAACAGGACCTCGGTGTATAGGGGTGTACCAACCTACCACCTTAGTACCCGAAATCCCAAAACCGTCTAGCAATAGTGTCTCATTTGTTCTTCTCCAAAATCACGAAGCTACAAATGATTAGACAACCCAGGACACAACACTCCCGACTCTCTCAGGAATCGCGGTAGCAAGACATACCCTTTCGCTCGCTCACTCGTACTTGCCCACAATAAGAATGGTCAGAGTCACTGTTATAGTTCAAAATGTTTATTTTAACTATCGTGCTCCATAATGCAGTATACGAGCCACTACCAGCAGCAAAATGCATAAACAATTAGCATTGTTACAATTCCATAGAATATGAAGGGGAAAGCCATTATATATAGACAGTGGAAAAAAGACTATAAGGCCTAACCACCCTCCCCTTGGCAAAATGATGTTTATTATATAATAGAAGATCTCTGGGCTTTGTCAGCAGAACCCCTACCTTAGTGCCTAGATGGAAGCTTTACATCATAGGAACCGCATAGCTCTTCTCCCTGGAAAGGACCCTCTCCAAGTGTGTGTCAGAACAACATGCACCCCCATAATATCAAAGCACGAGCGTTCAGCAGCGCAGCTGTGTTAGCATGTTTTGTCTAGATGCTAGGGACCGACCAGAACAGAATAACAAGGAGCATTGTTTATCCACCTTGCACATTGTGGTCAGACTAAACCCCAGAGCAGGCAGAGAATGCAGAAAGCAGACAGTTCTCATGTGAAAGGCACAAACAGAGTCTTGCACAACAAAGTCATGTAGTAACGTGCGCAAAAGCAGCATCATGGCAGCCGTGCTCTAGCTAACTTAGCAATGTCGACAATGACCCTAATGGCCATATAACACTACTCATGTTAGTTCTTGAAACTGGGTGAGACAGTGTCCCAGGTTGCTGCTATTGGTCATTTACGGAAATGCTGTGCTTCTTTCCAGTGTAGGGCGGCACTTTCTGCTTCCCCCAGCAGAGGACCGTTCTGTGCCATTGTGAAATAAATGGGGGATGATTGGCTCTCCAGTTCAGGGTGAGGGTTCGCTTAGGCCAGCAGTAGGGTGAGATTTGTGAATCATGCTCACACTTTGTGGTTCTTCCCCCGCTCTCACACTTTGCAGTTTTTCCTCTGTTTATAAATTCCCAGGGCAGTTGCTTCCAGGTGTTCAGCATGGAGAGCTCAGTTATGGGTGTTAGGAAATAGTGAATGGCAAGGCAATAGTGAGTTATGTTAGGGCATGACTATTGCATGTGTTGGAGGTCAGCTGTTTGGGTCTGGCACCTGGAGAATGTAAGATGTGCTGTGGGAAATATGAGGTTCAATCTAGAGGGTGTGAGTTAGGCCCTGTGAAGTATCATATATTGGATATTCTTGAACCTTGTGTTATGGGATATTTTGGGAGGATTCTAGGGCCATGTTCCATTCAGTGTCATGTGGGGGCTGCACCAGGTCTTCTTCCCAAATTTATTGGAAAAATGCTAGGGAGGCCTCTGTATGTTCCCTGGTGGCTTTATAGAACTAAGTGACCTGGTGACGCTCTGCCCCTTTAGTGTACAGTGTACGTATAATGACGTGGGTGGGGGACTCTTCATCCACTATGCACCAGAGATCGGAACAACTCTAATACTTGCCCATAAAGGAGGAACTGATCTGGGTGAATGACATAGTCTTGGTGCAGCTGGTCAAATATAAGCAGGTGATTGCCATGGAAACAATTGCCCACAGTATTTGTGGATTGAGTGTGCCAAGCAGAGAGGTTGTCGGATATGACGGACCCAGGAAATCTTGGCAGTTCCTGGAGGGGGATAATAGAAGCATAGGGTTGCACGTGGCATGTCAATTGAAGGATCCCATTCAGGCACTTCCAGGCCACACAAGCGTGTAAGAGCCAGGAGCGGATCATTTTTACTGTGGGTTGTAATAGCTGATGAAGGACAGCAAGGAGAAGAAGGCCATTCCTGGTATGGTTTTAAATAAAGTCAGACCCACTAGACAGCAAGATACATTTTAGAGCTGTTCCACAAGGTAGTATGATTAAAAAGGAGGTGGCGCCAAGTCCACCCCCGCCCACCAGCAGCTGCAATTTGTTAAGAGCTATCTGACACCATTTCCCATCCCACAGCAGGACTCTGAGCATCGAATCTAAGTCCCCCAAAAATTATTCTGGGGGTAAACTGGTACACTAACAAAATAGTATAATAATGTTCTTCTTGATTGTTTGCTTTTGGGTACACAAGAGAAGAGATATCACCCACAGGACTTCCAGACAGAAGGCCTGTGCACGACGTGACTCATGACTGACTACGCAACACAGTCATCTCTTCAGCTTGATGTGAAGCTAAGTGCCACTGCCAACTGACAGCTTCAAGATGGCCCCCAAAGAAAGGTGCTGCCAAGAAAGAGGCTAGTGGAGAGCAGAAGAAGCAGAGGCAAGGGAAAAGTAAAGTTCCAGAAAGACGTAGATTTATGGAAGGGGATGAAGAGGAGGATGATGATGATGACGAGGTAGTCACAGTGGAAGGTCACACAGAGGAATATGTCATTGTTATTGAACCAGCTCAGAGGGATGTGGCACAGGTAGCACAGCCACCAGCACCCATATTTGCAAAGCCCCAGCTGAGACCTGCACCAACCCCTGCCTAAGGAGAAGCAGAGAGGCAATCAAAGACATGTCCACGTACCTCCAGTTCTTCTTCAGGCATTGGTAGCGGCCCATTTAAAAAGTACTCCTCCCCAGTTTGGGACTTTTTTTCAGTTAGCGAAGAGGGGGGACACATTGCAGTATGCACCATTTGCCACACAAATGTTCATCGAGGTAAGCCTGATACACATTATGGTAATCGAGACCAGACAACCCATATGAAAAACACCACAAAATCAAGTGGAAGGGGCACCTTAAAAAATATCTAAATGTGGTTGTGGTAGTGGGGAGAGCCGGGGAACATCAGCTACAAGTTCAATCATGGTGGAAGGTGATGATGAGGAAGAAGAGGGTGACATCTTCACACAAAGCAGCCCTGTCCCCAGCAGTGTGCCAGCAGATTCACCCACCTCAGCGACTTCACAATGGCACAAGAAGACTCAGAGTGAGATGGAGACACCACTGCATACAGTGACTGCCCTACCACCACCACGCACATTGAGTCTTCCACTAGCATCTACTTCTCAAAAGGCACCTGTGTCAGTGCCCCAAGAAAAGAAGAAAATTTAGGCTACTAATACTGGCATGTGCAGGCAGGAGGGGCCCTACGAGCGAAACCACCCACCCGCACGTTTGTACAATGGGAAGCTGGCAAAAATGTTAGTGCTGGACCTCCTCCCTTTTTCTTTTGTGGAAGGAGTGGGATTCTTAGAATTTGTGTCAGCCATCTGCCCAAAAATGGAAGGTACCAAGTAGGACCTATTTTGCCAGAGTGGCTGTTCCAGTGCTGCATCATGATGTGCTGCAGTTGGTTGGACAACCTTTGCAGCAAAGTGTTGTTCACACCATCCACCTCACAAGTGACGACAGACATGTGGACCAGTTGTCAGGCGACTGAATACATGTCTACCACTGCACACTGGATCTCTTTTGCAGGGGTAAAGCAAAAGATATCTTCATGTCTTGGCCTTGAAGAATGTTTTAAAAGCGTTCAGTGGCATGCAACAGTGGTCATGTTTGTGATGGAGAAATCACATAGAGCTGTAAACAACTTGGAGGAATTTAACAGCAACGTGTATGAATGGCTGCGACCCAAATGTCTTAGAATTGGATTTGTTGCCACAGACAATGGCAGTAACATAGTCAAGGCCATATCATATGGAGGCTATTTCAGGGTCCTTTATTTGGCTCATTGCATCAACCTGGTGGTGCAATACTTCCACAAAACTAAGAATAGACAGCAATATACTGACCACCTGCAGAAGAATCTGCACTAATTTCAGCCATTCTTTTAAAGCCTGGAAGCAGCTGCGGATTATTCAGTGTAATAACAGAGCACCAGTTAAAGCCCTGCTATAGGAGGTGCCAACATGTTGGAACAGCATCTTTTCCATGCTGCAACATTTGTTTGAGCAGTACAAACATATCAAAGACTATGTCATTCAAAGAGGAGGGGATGCAGTTGGGAAAGCTATGACAATGTATGCGGACAAATAGGGCTTAGTCAAATGCCTGACACAGATGCTACTCCCTTTTGAGGTTTTCACACTGGAAGTTAGCAAGTAGGACAGTACGATGGGCCAAGATATCCCATTGTGCATCTCTTACAAGATCAGATAAAGAAGGTGTCTGAAAGATTCGCCCCTGCAGGGGTGAATGAAAACACAGAAGCGTACACCTTGGTTTAGACCTTAGTCCTTCACTTGGCTTCTAATATAAGGCTTCAACATGACATATTCAAATCCAAAGAGTAAATCTGTGTCACACTACTTGATCCACAGTCCCAAAAACTTCTGCCCACTTTCATTCCTTTTTCTGAAGGGGATGTTTTAAAATACAAGAGGTGGATTGAAGTGCAAGTCGGAGACTTGGAAGAAGAATGGCTGGAACTTTGAGTCCCACCCCTTCAACTTCCAGAGATGGCAGTCTTGTCTCGAAGCAGCCAACAACACCATCAACCAGAACATTGGCAACAACAGCAATAGAAGGACCAGACCCAACCTCAACATAATATTGGTTTCAATTGGCAGGGCTCAAGTCCAGCGCACAGATGATGGCAAAACAGGTTGAGCAAGTGGCAGCACCTATGACCATCCACAGGATGTTCCAGGAGTATCTGGATGATCCAAAAGAGGTCTAAGTGGATCAAAATCCATTGATGTATTGGTATAGGAAGATGCGCCAATGGCCAGAGCTCAGCAGGCTGGCAATAAAGTATCTGGCTTTTACTGTCACCAGTGTATCTGCTGAAAGTGTGTTCACTGCAGCTGGTGTGGTTGTGACAGTGAGAAGGACCAGTCTCTTGCCTCAAAATGTGGAGAGATTGACTATGATCAAAAGGAACCACCATTTTATTCCACACAATTACACCATTCCTGAAACAGCAACACAAGAGGAGGAGGGTGATTGGTCAGAAATTGATTCAAATGTATTAGCTGACCAACTTCTAGGGGAACCACCTGAGTAGGAGGAGAAACTCTACTTCCTGGACTAAGTATGCCAGTGCCCCCATAGAACTTTTACATTTTGTCTTGTTGAACGTAGTTCTTTCTTTGAAAAAAAACACACAAAATATTAGCTAGAGGAACATTATTATTTTTGTGTCAGATTTATGCTGCCCCAACTTTTTTATTAGACACATATATATCGACAGATTGCATTTGGACCAATGTGCATTGAAGCCCCTCCACAATTCCTTCATGATATTGGGGACAATGCCTGCCCCCACGCATGCCTATTGCCTAATGTCTATCCTTTTTTGCATCACTTAGCACTGGAAGGGCTGCCCGATAGGATCATTTATTATCCACAAGACTGCCAGCCAAAACCAAATTCCAATGTGTTGCCAGCATCAAAGATGACTGAATACCTAATACGTGAACTACTCGTGGTTAGATTGAATGAGGTAACTTCAACTATTGCAATGGTGAGTGACTGATTGTGTGAGTGATGATTTAAGTTAATTGATGATTCGTTTGGTGGCAGCTAGTGAGGGAGGGTATGCTGAGCTGTAATATGGGAAATTTCTTGAGATGATTATTGATTTGTCTTGTTTGGGGTGTGATTGATGGGTGTTAATTTTTTTCCCTATATGTGATCATCTCTTTCACACTTAGCCAGATTTAATTGCAAGGTGTTCTCCTTTTTTCTGGTTCTTCAGAGGCTAGAATAGTCAGTTTAGTTAACAAACATAAACCTTTGCAAAATACTGCAATTCTGTTTCTCTACTTGTTCTTCAACAGCAGTGCACTCCACGTCTATCTTACTCAGGTCATCGTGATTCATGATGATGATGACTGGTCTGGGAAGAACTCAGGATGGGAGCTGCAGGACTACCTCATCAACTGCTAGAAGCAATAAGTTATTTAATATTGACTTCAGTTCAAAGGTAAACCAAGAGTCTGAGGCCTAGTATTCAGCTGTGTGGAATAGAGAGAGGTGCATTTGTGAAAAGTTGCTTTGTGTGTGTGTGTGTGTGTGTGTGTGCTGGACTTGTATCAAAGGTGATGCTCTGAGCCCCGCTTTTGTTTTTTTTTATCTTCCTCTGAGTCTTCTTGATACACTCCTCATTAAGCTTACCTTCCTTCTGTCCTTCTCTTTGACTCTAAAATACTGTTTCTCTTTTATAATCCGCAGGGCTTCTTCTAGTCTCCTTCATGATTGAAAGGTGAAAGCTAGCTGAGCTCAACAACACTCCTGCTTACCTCCTGGACCAGTGCAGACAGGCCCCAAAGAGTGGACATTCCCAAGGAGAATGCAGATGCCCCACCTAATTTTGCAATACAGTATCATTTTTCTTTTAACAATCATATTAACTAAGAGAAGTGGGTGAGTGGGTTCGCTCCCCAACCTAGAAGACAAAACATTTAGATATCTGATGAACTGGGTCTCTGGGGCAGAAGGACTGTTTGCAATGCATTTCTCTGTACTTTGTCATACTCATTCCTTTGTTTCCTTTTAACAACAGATTGATCATGAATAATGTGCTGCTGCTTATTGCCCAGATGAATGTTGGCCTTGAATTGTAGTGTTTGTCTTAGTCAAACCTTTCCCCAAATCCCATTACCCATCCATTCATCAAACCCCTAGCCCTCTTCCTCCAATCTGTGTGATTTATTGAGGTGTGGCTTAAATTACACCATCAATGGATCACACACTTGGTGGGGAGGATGTGGTGAAAGCAACACCTACATACTATAGAATCTTCTAAGCAGTAGCTCACACCAGCCCATTACCATCCTGCACATTAAAAATGACCCATATTCTTTTTACATATAGAATGAAGAACATCAGTGGTCAGCATCATCATTCAGGCCTTGTGTTGCCTAACCATAAACGCCTAACCTAAGCTTGTCCACTCCAGACTTTGAGTCAATTTTTTATAACTTGAGGGTTTTACAAATAATACTGCTAGCTCCACATTAGCCAAATCTTACTAGTATTGCTATTTTTTCTATTTTAGCACAATCAGACAGACTCATTGTGTCAATTATGTTGTACTCAGGTATTGTTCATTCTTTGTAAATCTTTGATAATTATATAACCAACTTACTCAGTCTTTGTACTTCCATTCAGTTGCTTACAATGGATAATCAATCATTTACATCAATCCTACAGTTGGAGCTCACCTGGGTGGAACTGGTAGTGGGACCTTGCTTGTGAAGCTGTGATGCCTCCCCTATTATTGCTGCATATATATTCAGGTAAGATAACTAGTATGGATGAAATTTAAGTTAGTAAGAAATACGTTAACTGATACCATTTTTTATCTAGCTAGTTGTACACAATATAGGTCATCATGGCAGCATTCCCCATAATGGTCAAGATAGTTAGAGAAGTATATGCCTAGACTCTATAACTAAGTGCTACGCTCTCTCTTAAGTTACAAGCACATAAACAGACAGTGTAAAACTACTTGAAGGCAGCAGTGCAAAGTAAAAGTAAAAGAAACTATTCAGGCATAAATTCAGATTAGAAAAAAAGTTGTCCCCTTTATTTATTTGCAAAAAAACCTCCCTCTCTACCCAAACAACATGCCCACCCCTCTCCCCAAACAAAACTGACACAAGCCCCAAAACTCAAAATGTCCAAGAAAAAGTCTCTCCAGTCCCAGCTCCCCTCCCACCTTCTCCACCCAGCCCCAACAAACAAGTCCCTCCCACCAAAACAACATTTTTTAAAGAAAGGCTAGAAGAGGGCATTATGGATGTCGATCCGGAGCTGGTCCAGGCTCTGCTCCATTGTGGTGAGCTGGCCCTCGATGGTGTTCAGTTGCTGCAGGATGCGGCGCAGCAATAGCCTGCTGCCAGTGTAGTGGGGGAGGCAGCAGTTGGCTGGCGGCAGCACCAGTGAAAGGCTGGCCGGGTGGCTTGTGGCTGAGGGGGACCGACTAAACTGGGGTCCGGCTGTTGTGGATTAATTTCCTCCTCTTCCAGGACTGACAGCCGCCTGTATTCCAGCAGTATATGCTCCGGCCTCGGCTGCCACCAATGGGCCGCTATCACCTGCCTGTTGTGTGGTCCGGCTGGACCAGTAGGAGCAGCTATCTTGAGAAAAACAAAAAAGGCAAATTGTAACTAATGCTTTGTGCAAACAATTGTTTTAAATTATTGGGTACCACAGTAGCAGTACATTGCTGGTCCCCTAGGGCCATTGGAATTTATTTAATGTGATTATGATTAGGAGAGTCACAAGGCCAATTTTATGTTTTACCCACACATTTTGCCAAACATAAAAAAGCACTGACTCTGTGGCAGAAAAGTATTAACAGGTAGAGAATAACATCACAGAATTAATAAAATAGTGATTGGACTATTTTTTTCTTCTAAAGGCTTTCAAGTAACCATAAACAGAGTTAGACACTTTGAGTTGAAAAATAAATGACTTCTCATTAATGAGTACAGCATTGTGCACTATATGGAGTACAAGTTGTGTGTGGTGCTAAAATAATGAAGCCATGCTCATTGCTAGCCAGCGCCTCTGCTAGTTTGCTACTGTCTGCAGCTGTAGTTGACAATTATCTATTTTTAATTCCAATGGCCCTGCTATTTGCCAAATGCATTTCTCTTTCTACCCTGTCTCCAAAGAGGTAGATGAATAATAAATAAGATAAAACCTCAGTCCCACACCTCATGTATGAAATGCAAATATTAATATATTATCCTCTCTGCCGTAAGTAGACGTTGAGGAAAATAAATCTAATGGACTGCACTACAGGTAAAGGAACGGGCTATTTAGATTTTATTTGGCACATTCCTCACTGTGTATCCCATATGCCAAACTTGACATCAAATCATGAACTTACTCCCACTTTACTGTGTGGCCTTGCCCGCCACCACATATTTCCAACAAATTAATTCTCTGGGCCATAACCAAGGAAAGAAAACTTGATTTTTTCTACTGCAGGAGGTAGGGTAGAGGGATTAGACAGGTAGGGTAGAACTTTTTTTATATATAACAGAGAGGGCACTACACTGATCAGAGATTCATCATCTCTGGCTTATGCAGTCAGGGTACAATTTGAAAGGGAAAAATCTGAACAAGTGTAAATTAAATCTTTTATGGGAAACCATGAAATATTTTCTGGAATCACCTCACATGGGTATCGCATTAAATGTGGCACATACCAAGAATGGATTTTTCAATTTGATAGGCTGGGACGGAAGAACTTAGGAAAAAAATATAGGAATGAAGTACTAAGAGGTGACTAAGTGGGCGAAGGGAAAACACACCTTGTGTGTTCGGTTTGCAATGCATTGAAAACATTGTAAATATCGCATTAACTGAAGAAGATGCACATTACACAGCCAACACTGCAGTCACAAATCGATTGACCCATACTGCACTTCGGTCATAGTTGGCAAAAATGCAATAGGCGGGTTGCGGGATGATGAATGATAGGTAGGTTAGATCTGGCTCACTTAACTTATATAGCGAGTCAAGGGGGAAGAACAAAGAATACAAATAAATAACCCCCACTTAGAACCATAGCTTGGAATGATATTAATAACCTATATAAACCAAGTGAGCAAAGTAGGTGAACAGCATGCTCCTCATGAGAAGAGGAGCTGCCTTGCTTCTTCATCCAAACAATCCAAATACTCATTCATTCTTTCATTCTAATTCAACCATAGCCACCATGATTAACCTTTACTTTCTCCCATCCAGTCTTTCACCAACATTTACAATACATTATCCACCCATTCAATAGCAACCCTTTCTTCAAACCATCCTTTTGCCCATCCATCCCTTTACCCACCTGCGCACCCTTTCACCCACCCACCCTTTCACTCATATACCATTTCCTTTCTTTTAAGCTACCTTCCGTTCTTTCATGTCTCCATCAAGCCAACAATGCTCTTTATGTGAAATGTTGCTGCCTTGCAGATACAAGAGGCCATAATATCCAACCACTGCTATGGCTGGTAAAGGTGGTGGGGGTTCACTTCATGGTCATATTTGATGACAACGAGTGACGCCATGGCAATAGCTAGTGAACATTGTAATTGCAAGAAATCATGTGACCTATCAGTGCCCATCCCTGCTACCACTTCTCCCCCTTCAACTGTCCAGTCTCCTCCTGCAGCTGCACTGGAGCCGGCATCACTAATGTTCTGTGTGGCTAGAATAAAACATTACTCATAATTTAGATCCCAGATATGCCACCCCGAATACAACTGCAATGCAGCACTATATCTCAGTTAGCAGTAGCACGTCAGTATCGTCCAAATAGCACTCTGGGCATTTGATTGGTTGGTTCATAAAGTTAGACAAGCCAGGCGTGGAATAATGGTCAATGAAAGACATATGGTGTTGTTTGGCAAATGCAATGGGAGTGGGACCTCATACTTTTTTCCAGCCTTGCTGGACTGTCATGAGAAACTGCTGGTATTCTTTAACTATAAATGAACGAGTCTGCAGCACACTACATTGGGGAGTGGGGTTGGTCCATGCTGACAATGGCCACTCTCTCGTGAATTGAACTGTGTTAGAGCTAGACATAAGCAGGAAAAGGAAAACATTTTCAACAAATATACATGGTGATTTTTATTTAAAATACCAGCTTACTTGGGCCTGCTATCTGAATCTTCACGTTAGACAGCACCAACATTCCAATACCCCAAGATTCTACCCTAAGTATTCTATAACAATCATAAAAGGACTTGGGATCAGCAGAGCCCTCTGCAGCAGCGCTGTTGGTCAGCACCGGCTGACCAGGTTCTCCTGGACCCCAGAAATGTCCCTCTTCTTGCCCTTGGGTTCTGATGAAAGAAATTGCGAAGATAAATAAAATTAGATTGGTGATTCACTTCATAATCTCCACAAAATATTTTATGAAAAGAAAATGCAGTCACATACTTTGCTAAAACAGATCACCTATAGTACTAATAGTTTCGACTCAAGTCTATCGACTGTCATTACATCCATATTCCAAACTCCCTTAATAAAAACTACATTTGGAACTAATGTATTGCAGTGAACAATCTTCGATTCTATTCCCATTTCTCAACACTCTTAATGTACCAACTCAGTCTCCCTTTTTTGCAATGCAAAGATACATACTTCACATCACTGTGAATTCTTTTAAATAACCTGGAACTGTACGAGCTACATAAAGTCACAGACAGAACACGCTACTTACTGTTTCACTATAGTGACATGAGAACAGTCTGCAGTGGCTTCTTAATTAATCAGCCAAAGTGAGCACCTGCCTAACAGAAACTAGAAATTGGTTCACACAATAATATACCAGCATAAAGTAAACATAACTTACCTCTAAGTGTGAGCAGCATGCTACTCGGAAAAAAAATGTTAGCATTGTAGAACACAAACACAACAAATAATTAATACTCACCGAGCCCCGGAATCTCGACGCCTAGCAGGTCGAGCAGATCCTGTTCACGGTCCAGAATGTCTTCCCAGTGGTGCGTCAGCTTCTGGGTTGTGCGCTGAACCTAGCTGGTGTACCGCACGCACCGGTGCACCGCCCCTCAGCACTGAAGACGCTCCCACAGGGGGTAGCCACTACTGGGTCTGCCTCCTGCTGCCAGCATAGAAGGGAGGTGGTGCTGCACAAAAATAATAGTGCTGCCACCTCCTTCTCTCCAAAGATTGCCTGGATCTGCACACCTAGGCAGCGGCGCCACCCACAAGGAAGTCGCCCCTCTGCCATAGCGATGGGTGGGGTAGAAATAATAAGAAAGAAAAGGAAGGGAAAGTAAAGAGGCAAGAAATGAGGAAAGAAGGGGACATAAAGTCAAAAAGTCATAAAAACACAAAAATGTAAAATACACAAACACAAAGACACACACTATTTTAAAAAATAAAAATGAAGGGGAGAAAACTAATAAAGGAGGAGGATTACAAAGATTAAGGACAAATAAAATTTAGGCCAAGCACCATAACAGAGAGCAGAAAACCAAGATGCCACGCCCATGCAGACCGCATGGTGCTGTTCGCGAGCTATTTAGAATGCGAAAACACACTTGAGAACGTGATTTTGGTGCGCACGGATGCACTTCGCTTTCCCAACGCAACGTGAACGGGCGCACCGGCAAACTCCGTCCACAAGCTGAACTCTCTGTGGCATGGCGGAATAATTGTTCAACTCCGTGGAATTCCACGTAGTAGGACTCCGCGAACTCCGCCCACCCCTATACAGAATACTTTGCCTAGAAAACTTTTCAAACTTTTCCTACTGTGTATGTGTGCTGCACAGTGCAGCACACATGCAAAGTTGGAAAAGAAAGGAGATTTGAAAAGATTTCTCCTTTTAACGCCTGCATTCAATTGGCATTAACTTTAGATGCAAAACCCTGCTTTAAATTTTTTGTAGTTGAGGTTTTGCATCAAAAAGCATAGGGGGTTGCTTGGGGACGTCCATGTACCACCCATGCAGTGCACCCTTGAAGCTATGTAATGCAAAGTAGCACTTTATGCTGCTTTGCTTTGCTTTTAGGCAACTTTCAAGCGCAAAGTTTTGAGCTGGAAAGTAAATTTAAAAAAAAACATTTTTGTGCTGGTTTGCACCACTTTTTGATGCAAACACAGCACAAAATGTTTTGTAAATCTGGGCCCTCATCTGAAGGCAGACATCCTCACAAAGCCTGAGACCGAGCAGCACTGATGTCAAAGGCTTCCTGGGCACGAACAACAGACTCTTCCCACTTAGAGCTTTTCCCACTTTCATCAACGGATTTACTGAAGCCTCATCCTTTGCCAACTCAACCTCGATGAGCCTATCTTTGGATCCTGCCTGGAACCTTGCCCCACTGAAGACTCTTTGTTAGATCTTTCTTCATATGCTTTATTTATTGTGCATCTGTATTTATATATATAGCAAGGATGTTATTGTTTAATTGTTCTGCTTATTATCTTCGAATGTGCTGTAGCCATGGTTCAGGTAACCATCTGGAATGTAGAATGTTGGTATGGCAGATTCCCAGGAGCTGCCTTATCGACAGGTTCTTCGATGCTATGCTGCCCCATAAATACTAACTTCTACAGTTGGAGAGTTTTCTTCATTGACAACATTTTCGACTTAGTCCGGAGGCGTACCTGTCATCAGTTTGGCAGCACAGGAACAGAATCTGCATCTGCATGACAATATCAAGGAACCCGCTGATCTACGCGTTGCTTCACTGCTTACAGAGATCATTTTATGGCACTATTGTAAGC
The DNA here is from genome assembly GCA_963921515.1 of Calotriton arnoldi. Taxonomy (NCBI): domain Eukaryota; kingdom Metazoa; phylum Chordata; class Amphibia; order Caudata; family Salamandridae; genus Calotriton; species Calotriton arnoldi. The sequence continues at coordinate 1,697,990 of CAWUFW010003722.1, forward strand.
TACAATTATCGGCGTACCAACAACAATTTTGGAATACGTGTTGACTAAGTGTAGTCATCTTCCTTTTGGAACATTTTGGCAAGTTTGGTAGCTTATTTTCATGCAAGGAGCTTGGCACGCAACCGAGAGCTACAGCGGAATTTTGTAAAAGTCTATTATTACAATGTTTGGGTTCAGAGGGCCAAGTAGTCTTTAGGACCTTACCGCAAGTGGAAAATGAAGATATAGATGTCTACAAGGAAGCATTGTTAAGAACTGTACTCAGATTCAAACGCACTAGTAGTGTTGCACTTAACAGATAATAATTTTTATACTAGGTCACAAAAGAAAAGTGAATCTTTTGATGAGTTTCTTACAGCATTTAGAGGGCTTTCCCTTGACATGTAATTTTGGGACTATTTATTTATTTTATTTATTTATTTATTTATTTAAAAGGTTTTAAATAGCGCAGGCTGGGCCCAAGGGTATCAGAGCGCTTTACATTGGTTTGATGAGTACATATTGCAATAAAACGAAAGAACAATGAGGTAACATTCAAAACCAATTAAAACAATTAAAAACAACGCTATTTTTACACAATCTAATTACATAAATTACAATAGGTTACAGCAAGTCATGCGTAGTAAAGCTAGCGTGAAAAGGAAAGGATAGAGAAGGGGGGTAGGATGTAAGAATGAGGGGAGGCTGTGGATGGGGTGGGTAAGGAAATACTATGTAGGTCTAAGCAGGGCCTATGAGAGGCATTAGTGGGAGAGAGGTAGTAGAAAAAGGAAGGTGTGAAAGGAGGAGGAGAAAGGGAGTCAGGAGATCAGTAGGGGGGACCCTAAACAGTAGGAAGCGGGGTTGGGATATGTGCCCGATGAAGGGGTTAAGGACCCCAGTATTTGGTGAGGAGGTGTAGTTTGAGTTCTTTTTTGAAGCTGAAGTAGGAGGGGTTGCAACGAAGTTCTTTAGGGAGGGAATTCCAGATGGTAGGCGCATTTCCGGAGAAGGAGCGTGATTGTGTGGATTTCTTGTTTAACAGAGGAGGAACAAGAACGAGAGTGTTGGAGCTCCTCATCACTCTAGAGCAGCCCGCTTTGTGGAGTTTATCTGAGAGGTACAGCGGGTGTTTAGATGCAGGGCTTTGTGCGTAATGCAAGCGTTCTTGTAAGTAGATCTGCCTTCAATGGGAAGCCAATTGAGGGCTTTGAGGGCAGGGGAGATGTGATCGAACCGTTTGAAGTCTGTAATGAGCCTAGCAGTGAGGTTAAGCACAGATTTGATTGGGGCTAAGTGGACTTTAGGTGTTCCAGAGAGAATGGCATTACCATAGTCGATTTTCGACAGGACCAGTGATTGGATGACTAATTTAAGGGGAAACAGCGTTTATAACGCTGTCAACACCACGCGGGTAGGTAACAACGCGGACGTTACATCGTCCGCGTTGTTACCACGCATGGCATTACATCGCAAGTCATTTCTACGACTTGCGCTAGATGGCGTGCAACACCAAGGAATGTGTTGGATTTTAAATCCAACACATTCCCTACTGTTGCGCTAACTGGAGTAGGAATAGTAATTTATACTATTCCTAAGTCCAGCGCGCCATCTAGTGCAAGTCGTAGAAACGACTTGCGATGTAAAACCATGCGTGGTAACAACGCGGACGATGTAACATCCGCGTTGTAACCTTCTGCGTGGGATTGTATGTCGTAGTAACGTCATACATTCCTAATTTAAAGTCATCAGCAGGAATGAAGGGTTTTATCTTCTTGAGGTGATGGAGAGTGGAGAGAGCGCTTTTGGCCGAATTTTTATGTGGGAGATAAGAGTAAAGTTCTGGTCAATGTTAATTCCGAGGGATTTAACTGAGTTGGATATGGTGAGAGAGCAGTTGAGAGCTGTAAGGTCAGAAATCCAAGATTGAATGGGGAGTGAGTTGTTTTTAGGGGAGAAAAGAATGATTTCAGTTTTTTTAGGGTTGAGTTTGAGGTGGTTGTAGTGGAACCAGGATTGAATCTTAGTCAAGGCGTCATTGAGGTGAAGAACGTCAGAACGGGATTGAATCTTATAATAAAGTTGAGTGTCATCGGCGTAGAGGTGGTAATTGATTCCCGCTTGCTTAAGAATAAGGTTGAGGGTTCCATGAAGAGAGTTGAATAGAGAGGGGGAGAGAATAGAACCCTGGGGGACACCCAGGGAGACAGGCATAGGTTTGGAAAGGCAGTCGTGAATTTTAATTTGCTGGGTTCTGTGTTGGAAAAAGGAGGTGAACCATTTGAGGACAGAGCCGTTGAGGCCAAAACGATCTTTAAGAGTGTTAAGTAAAGTAGAGTGGTTAACAGTATCGAAAGCAGAAGAGAGATCAAGGAGAATGAGAAGGGAGGACTCGCCCTTGTCGAGGGAGTGATGGATGTCATCAATTATATTGAGCATGGCCGTTTCAGTACTACAGCCCTTTCTGAAGCCTGATTGTAAAGAGTCCAACAGATTGAATGTGTCAATGTGTTTATCTAATTGGAGCAGGGCGCATTTTTCAAAGGCTTTAGAGAGAAGAGGAAGGTTAGAGATAGGGCGAAGATTATTTAGGTCATTAGGGTCAGCAGCAGGATTTTTGAGGATGGGAGTGATTTGTCCAAGTTGGAGGGAGACAGGGACACAACCCGTGGCAAAGGAGGAGTTGATGATAGAGGTCCAGTAAGGGGCAATGATGTGTTTTAAATCTTGGACAAGGTTGGCAGGGAGAGGGTCTCTGGTGTGAGTGGATGGTTTAAGTCTGGTAATGACGTTAAGGACTTCACGCTCGGTAACTGGATGGAAGTTATGCCAGGAAGCATTGTTTTTTTGCTCAAGTTTGGTGGGGTTGGGTTCAGGCGGGGAAATGACGAGAGGAAGAGATGAAGCGTCTGGAGGAAGCGTTAAGAGGGAGGGGGATTTGGAGGAAATGTCATAGGGAGGCAGTAGGCTATGTGGGAGGGAGTTAAGACGAAGGATTGATCAATTTTGGAGATTTTTTCAGAGAAGTAGTTAGCAATTTCTTCACATCTCTCGATAGTGGCCATCACCTTGGGGGGCGGAGGCTGTTTGGTTTTTAACAATGCTGTATAGTTCCCTAGGTCTATGTTTGGCCCGGTCAAGTTGTGAACGAAAGAAGGAAGCCTTAACATTGAGGATGTGTTTTTTATAGTTGGACCTGGCGGATCTGAGGAGGGCGAGATTTGATGGGGGTGGGTTTTGCCTCCACGAGCATTCGGTCGACCTAAGTGAGCGTCTCTCATTGTTGAGATCGGCAATAAACCAGGATTTGGAGGGGGTGCTTTTCTGTAGTTTTAATTTGGCTGGGGCAATTTGGTCAAGGACCTCAATGACGGATTTATTAAAATGTTCGGTGAGGTCATTGGCATTTTGGGGGAGGGGTGAAAGTCAACGTTGTGCCTTGACTTTGGTCTCAAGTTCGCCCGGGGTAATAAGATGAAGATTTCTAGTCATCTTCCTATGTTTGACTATGATCAGAGATCAGATCATAGTACATGTGCAGAGCAAAAAATACAGGAACAGTTGTGTGTTATGGGAGATCCTAAACTGCATGATTCGATTGCCATTGCAAAAGCTCTAGAGCAGTCAGTGAAATTGGTATCAGTTGTAAACAAGGATACTCCTATCAGTGATGATGTGTGCTCAAAAAATAATACTGAGGCCAATCTTTGTAGTGTGAGTAATGCACGTTCTAATAAAGAAAAATTATATGAAAGTAACAGCATGTTATAGATTTGGTATCACCAACCATATTGCCTCTTTTGCTCGCTGCCCTGCTATTGGAAAATACTGCATAACATGTGGATGGGTGGGCATTTTGCTGGTCTGTGTAGAAATATTAAGAGAAATAATGTATCACAACGAGGTAACGTGTCTTCTGTAGGAGAAGGTTGGGAGCAAGACATGAAGTGTGAATGTGGCAGCATAGAAAGTTACAGTAAAGATGTTGTGTTGTCCATTAAAAATGTCAGTACCGATGAGGGAGAGGTCAAAGGTCTGCCTAAGTGCATGGTTAAAGTGTTAAATATTGAACTGGAGCTTCTGGTGGATTCAGGTTCCCCATGGACTATCATCACTAAGAAGGATTTTTTGGAGAGATTTACAGGCGTATTTGATGTGAATTTGTTGAGAGCCTCTGACATTATTGCTGAGAGCTTTGATGGTCCTACCATTGACTTGGTTACATTTCTGTCAATTTGGAATTCAAAGGAAGGAGAGCTCAGATCAAATTATATGTTGCTGAGGAAGGAGTGAATGTACTTGGATGGAATTGTCAATGGAAACTGGGTATTATCCTTAATCCAAGAAGTAGTGAACCTGTTTTGATAGTAGCAGATAAATGTGATGAGGAGTGTATTAGTCAACAACAATTTCCTGAAGATTTCACTGACAAGCTAGGTAAATTGAGAGGGTATTCCCACAGGATTCAAGTAAGGATATGAACTAATCCTGTGAGACAGAGGTTAAGGAATGTTCCCATTAATGTAAGGCAGCAATTGAAAGTGATGCTGGATGATATGATTAAGGAAGGAATCATAGAAGAGGTTGAATCTTCAGAATGAGTTTCACCCATAGTTTTGGCATGAAAAGGGGATCAAACTTTGAGGTTGTGTGTGGACTTCAGAGCATTGAATGCCAAAATGATAGCAGATTGTCATCCGCTTCTTAACATAAATGAAGTGGTATGTATGTTGGAAGAGGCTGCAGTTTTCTCCACACTGGATTTAAGATCCGCCTATCGTCAGATAGAGTTAACAGAAGAATCCAAGCATTGCACTGCATTTCTAATGCCGCTGGGGCTATATTAGTTCAAGAGAATGCCTTTTGGTCAAGTATCAGCAGCGTCAGTTTTCCAAAGAGCAATGTATCATATATTTAAAGACATGCATTCTTTTGTAAAATGCTTCCAGGATGATATACTAATATTTTCTAGGAATCATCATGAGCATCTAGGTCATCTTGGAGAGGTATGTAAAAAATTGGAAGAGCATGGCTTGACTCTTAAGAAAGCTAAATGCAAACTCTTCCGCACGTCAGTGGAGTATTTGGGTCTGGAGAAGGGGTGGTACCTAAAAAGTCTTTGGAAGATGCCACTGTAAATGCTCCTGCACCGGACACCAGGGAAATATTACTTTCCTTTGCAGCAATGTGTGAATATTATAATACATTTATTAAGGAGTGTGCAACTAAGACGGAATCTCTACATGCTTTGACGAGGAAGGATTCAGTTTTTGTGTGGACTGACAAACAGCAACTTGCTTTTCAACAAGTTAAAAAAGATATTTTGGAGGCACCCACACTGAAACCTTTTTGTATGGGGAAGGAGTGTGTAATAACGATGGATGCCAGCATATATAGATTGGGTGGTGTGTTATACCAGCGGTGTGGAAGGGAAGAATGGAATGTGGTGCTTGCCTCAAGGACATTGAATGAGACGGAAAGGAAGTATGCGGTGATAGAGAGTGAGTTACTGGGGTGTGTTTGGGCTACAAAACATTTCCGCAACTATGTGTGGGGAGGTTATTTTCTTCTAAGAACAGATCACAAACCACTTGTTCATATTTTGTCACCGGGTGGTGGTGGAAATACTTCTGCCCACATTGCGAGACTCATGTCTAGATTGCAAGAGTATGATTTTAAAGTGGAGTATGTGCCTGGGAAAAACAATGTTATGGCAGACTGTCTCTCTAGATTACCATGTAGCGATGAACATGGGAATGAGGTGAAGGAAGAAGAGGATATGATTGCCACTATTATGGATGTTGTTGAGAAGAAGTTTGAGGGGATTGATGTAGTGCTGTGGATGGAAAGTAGTAAGAAGGATGATTTGTGGCAAAGTTGGAAGGAGCATGTTTTGAAAGGATGGCCAAAGAAAGGAGATTTGTCTCCTGAGGACTTGCCATTTTGGAAGATTTCTGATGAGCTAGAATTGGAAGGGGAAATACTTTTCATAGATGGTAAGTGTATTCCTCCAGCTAGGATGCAAGATGTGATTTTTCAGCTTGCCCATAAACAATATTGGTCATGTCTTCCATGAAGAGACTCATCAAGTCTAGTTTTTAGTGGCCAGGTTTGGGATAGTATGGTGGACCAGGTGGTCATAGAATGTGAGGGTGGCCAGAGTTTCCTTGGCAGAAGGTTGCCATGGATATTTCACGACCATTTTATTCCTTACCACTGGAACCACAGTTTGCACAAGTATTAGTGGATTATTATTCTAAGGGGCATATCTACAAGGCCATGCGATAATTATCGCTCAGCGCTCTTAGCGCGAGGATAATTATCGCCAGCCGAAACTGAATTTTATCGCGGAGATAGCGTGCTATCAGCAACGCTTATCTCCAAAGCGATAAAATTCAGAGCGCAAGCTGCCAATTGTGCGATTATCGCTGGAAATACAGCGATAATCGCACAAGGTTTGGCGATAGCTTGCTGATAGGGCAAGACATACTTAGCCATGATATCCACCTTCCATAGGATATCATGGCTAAGTCAGTCTCAAAGCAGGCATTAGGAAAGTAGCGATAACAGAGGTTATCGCTACTTTTCTTGTCGCTATGCTTCTTTGCCTAAGGCTTGATAATAGGAGAAATGTCACTTAGCAACATTTCTCCCGTTATCCTGGGGAGGAACGCCCACTTTGCATCTCATTAGAGATGCAGAGCTGAGGCGATAGGGAAAAGAGCGATGTAGCATGGATTCACGCGTTAGCGTGTCCTTGCTAATAGGGCGTTAAAATTATCGCCGCTTTTCGTCCGAAAACGGACGCTAAAGCGGCGATAATTTTATCGCCAGCCCTTGTAGATATGCCCCTAAGTGTCCAGAAGTTACGTTTGGTATGCAAATCGCCACCAGAGTAGTTGTTGAATATCTCAAAGAAATATTTGCGAGGTAAGGATACCCAGAACTGTTGATCACTGATACCGGGGTTCATCTCAAATGTAGAAAAATTGAGGATTTCCTCAAATATTGTAGTATTCAACATATTACCACAGCATTATATGCATCTCAGGGTTATGGTCAGGTCGAGAGATCCAACCGTGTGCTGAAGAATTGGGAGTTGGAGCTTGTAAATGTGGTTGCGAATGGAAGAATGTGTTGAGGGAGAAATTGTGGATGTATCGGGTAACGCCACACATGGTCACAGAGGTCAGTCCATTTAAGCTGCTCAAAGGGAGAAATCCTACAAGAATTTTCTGTCCATGGTGGTTCAGGTAAAAGTGGGAGAAGAGAAGTGTTGGTGTGTATGTTGAAGAAATGGTCAGAAAAGTGGAGAGTAAGCAAGGTAAAATGAAGGAGTGGTATGACACCAAGTCGAGAGTTGAGAAACTGAGTTTCCATGTGAGCAAGTGGGTTAAAATCCAGCTACCAGGTATTGTAGCAAAGGGCATGCTCAGATTTAGCAAGGCTTCGAAGGTGGTAAAGGTGGACACAAATAGTGTGTTCACACAGGATGGGAAGGTATGGAATGTCAGACCTGTGGCAAGGTGCAAGGAGGAAATTTGTAGTGAGGTGGTTGTGGAAGAAGGTGGTGAGGAGGATTGCATGGTGAAGGTTGATAAGTTTGTGAGGTTTGGTGGTGGTACTACAGATGAGCATGGTGAGGACAATGTCAGGTTGTACACTAGAGTGAAAGTCCCTGTGAGTCTGTGGCATCCAGGGTGAAGAGAGCTAACAGGATGAGATGTGCACCTGACAAGTTTAAATATTTTGCTTCTTAGTAATCTTGTGTTCTTTTCCCTGTTTGGGGGGATGTGTTAGATCTTTCTTTAAGTGCTTTATTTATTGTATATATGTATTTATATATAGCAAGGATGTTATTGTTTAATTTTTCTGCTTATTATCTTTTGAATGTACTGTAACAGTGGTTCTGATAACCTTCTGGAATGTAGAATGTTGGAATGGCAGATTTCCAGGAGCTGCCTTAGCAACAGGTCCTTTGTGCTGTCCTATACATACAAACTTCTACAGTTGCAGATCTCTTTTCATTTACAACACTCTTCCTTCTTTCAAATTTTCTAAGTATGAAGATTACTTTCCAACCAGGACCAAGCCGACCAGTGTATCTGACCTGCTCTCCATTTCAGTCGGACATAAACCTTACCCTTCTTCCACTCTAGCACATCCATCTCCCCATGGTTGGTGCTTTATGGTATTTTTGCTATTTTTATTCATATCTACTGTTCCTCTTATTGGATTTTTGTTGTTTTGGTTTAATTTTATTCATTCAATATTTTCGGTTTTTATAACATGGTGTGGGGTTTTATTGTATTGTGTTTTAGACTTTTAACTGGTTTGGTACTTATAAATGCTTTACACATTTTCTTAAGTTAAGCCTGTTTGCTCTGTGCCCCAGCTACCAGGGGTTGAGCTCAGATTTTAATTATTGAAACCTTTACTGAAGCTAACAACAATAGTGACATTATTACTTGTGGAGAATACCTTCCACCCCATCCAAAAATCCACTTTCTCAAAGTACTGACTGAGGAGCAAGGACTCTTCATCCTATTTTACCTGTCAATAAAGCCAATCTCATCTAGACTCCTTGCCATGTCTCCCTTAAAGACAAGGTTGAGCACTTACAAATTAAATAGGATAATTCAGTTTAATTTAAACCTTGTTTCATTAGGTCCTTCAATTTCAACTTTGATAGAGTTAATGTTAAATTCTGGATATGTAGGTTTATGGGAAGCACACTTCCTATGCCATGTGGAACCTTTCTTATTGTTTGTGCCCATTTTAACTCACTTAATTCCTCTTTACATGAAATACAAAATGTGCATAACGTATAAAACAAGACTAAATAAGACCAGGATATAATATTTGTATCATCTCTCATAGCCTGAAACATAAATGTCCCCGGAGGCTTAGCAGAAGTATTAAACATTTTCTCTACTGTTTGGTCCCATTGTTGTATACCATTCATACAAATAATCTCTGTGTCATATAAGTACTGAGGTTGTATCACAGCACTAAAGGCAGAGAAAACGGGCCTGAGTGATGGACCAATATAATCCCTACTAAATTTCTTATGCCCAGCTACTAAAGCCTTACTCCTTATTTTTAAGCTGTCACTATACTCTTTCCATTTAAGACTCCTATTTAACATCATATCTTAATATTTATAGGATGCAACTGACATGTCTTTTGTGTTACCTATATAACATAAAAAAGAGGAAGGTTTTGACCCAAACTCCATTTTTTTTGTGTTTCATTTTATTTAACAACGTCTTATGCTAAATGTTGTGTGAAACACGAGTTGTCATTGGCCTGCCTTGTGTTGTCTTGGTTTCCAGAGTCCTGGAGATACTCCTCCCTCCTGCTGATGATTGTGCATACATCTGCACTACACTGCCATGCTCGTTCCTGCCGTGTTGTTAATTGTTTGTTTGCCAAGGGACATTCGAAGGGTCACCACTTTTTATGGCTTTTTTTGGCTCATTCAATGCTGAAACATTTGTTCTGCAGCCCCCTGATTCCTTGGTTGCAGGGAGTGACACTTTTCATTTCCTATTTATTATTTCTCTCTGCCCGCAGTCCTGTGGCATCTGGGAGCACATCTTGTGGCTTAAGGGGGTTCAGGTTCAGGGGCTTCCTGACACCGTTAAAGCATTGGCTGTGTCCTAGGGCAATGGTTGCAACAAACAGCCCACCTCAATTTTGTACCCCCTCCTGCAGAGCTTGGAGGGTGGATGTGCGGCAGGGAGGTTGAGCTGTAGCACAGGGTATTTATCAAGGCATACATTCTGTAAATCAAAGGAGGCAGACATAATTTTATCTGATTTTACTTGCACACCCTGTAAGGAGCGAAATTTCAAATGTTTCAGGGAAGCTGAAGGTGGAGGCGGCGGCAATGTATTGATTGGAGGGAGGAGATAAGTGACACTAATATTTTTCTTTCTTATTTTTTTTCTTTTTTGTTTCCAAGTACAGTGACATTCCTTGTTCTAAATTCCCAACTGAAAGAAGGAGTCCAAGGGCACAACAGATATGTCTGTGAAGGACAATATGAGGAGGAAAAAAACTAACGCACAAAATGGAAAAACAATATGCAATATCTTTATGGATAGTAGCTGTAGCACCTACAATCCCTCAGCCAGTGTAAAGCTAGCTTCCTCAATAAGGGAGTTTGTGGGGAAACATATTAGCTAAAAAAAAAAGCTCAAGTGCCCCAGGATAACGGACGTTTTTCCATTAAAAAAAACAGACTCATTGAGTTGCCAGAATGCTTGCTCTATTATCAACAACTATGAAGCATATACTGTATTGGATTCTGCTTATGGACCTCAGGCAGCCTTTCCAGAAACACATCAATCTTCTTACCCTTGTTCATTTCACTCCCATTAGCCGGAGCAGCTCCAGGCATATGGTTAATGGTAGCGTAAGTTGGGTCTCTACACCATACAATTCTTTTTGTTGGATGGCTAATGTATTTGATGAGGTTGTGGCCTCCCCATGGATTAACGGTGACGGAAGGTGCAATGACATTGGAAAATGAACGCCTTATCAATAGACGATGACTAAGTCTACAGGCAAATCTGCTTCAAAGCTTCTTGAAGTTAAACTGCTCATGCAAAAGACTCTGCATGGCATTTAGGAAGCTATGGTTGTAAATAATAAGTAGTTAAAATCACAAACTTTGCATCTAAATTATATAGCAAAAGATGTGAGGGAAATAAATGAGTGCATGCCACCTATTGTAAGGCCAGTAGCCTTACCAGAGGAAATTAGGGAAGATATAAAGTTATTAGTCTCAGACCATCATACTTCGGTGTCGATTTCTACAAGACCTATGCTTTTGAAGAGAAGAGGGGACCCAGTATTTTACCCAAGACGTACAATTTACGGAAACAAAGTAGATAGATGCCAGGAGAATAGAAGGAAGGCTGTACAACGTAGAGCTACATGTTTCTCTGGGAAATGTGGGAAGTTAGATACAAGAAATGTGGGAAAGAAAGATGAGAGGGAATAAGGAAGAACTCAAAGAATCTAGATAGATATAAAAATAGGGCCCGATTCACAAAGGTAAACTGAGAAAAAGTCTAACTTTACGACTTTTGGTATTCACAAAGGGCATTTACGAGTAGTAAAGTTAGACTTTTGTCTCGGTTTAACTGAAATTTTGGTCTTGAGTCTAACTGAGTGCAAACTTAAGTTAAACTGAGACAAAAGTCTAACTTTACTACTCATAAATGCCCCTTTGTGAATACCAAAAGTAGTAAAGTTAGACTTTGTGTCTCAGTTTAACTTAAGTTTTGGTCTTAAGTCTAACTGAGACCAAAACTTAAGTCAAACTAAGACAAAAGTCCAACTTTACTACTCGTAAATGCGCTTTGTGAATACCGACAATCGTAAAGTTAGGCTTTCGTCTTAGTTTAACTTTGTGAATCGGGCCCATAGTGTTCAACCAACTGAATGGAGGATTGATGAAATATAATAGGAAATCCCAAGAAGCTTTGTCATGTTTATCAAAAACAAATGTGTGGTTTGCTATATCATCATTTGGTAAATAAAGGAGGGCTCACTCAGCTCATGGAGAGAGGCCAGTTGTAGCAAAGGGAGCTTTTATAATAAACCCCCAGATAAAAATGTGTCACTTTGCAGGGAAATAGCAAACGTACATATGACTCTATCATATACTTTGATATTCTACGTAGTGGGTAGAAAGATAAAAATTGAAGCCAATTAATAGATATAAACTCCTGGAGGTATTTAAAAGATATGCATCTTTAGTGTTGGTTGTCTCTACTGACTTGAAGCAAGTTGCGTGTGTAAATGCTAAGGAAGGAAAGGAAATTTCTATCGGTGTCCTTTTCTTCTAAATTGATCCAAAGTTGCTAATGGATTCTGAGAGGGAATTAAACTTGCTGGGGAGCAGAATAGTGCAAAGGGATGAAACAAAATGTGGATAAGGGGAATACCTGCCTAATTCATCATGCAGGGCTAGGCATTTCCTAGTGATTTAGATCTCCTTTGAGCAGCCAGAGATCATCTCTATGAAGGACGGAAGGTTTCCACCAAGGTAGCATTAAAGTGAGTATTCCACAAAGAAATAGTAAAAGGCCAGCCCACAACATCAGATTAAGTAATAGATTCTCCAGTCTTGATAGTGAGTTTAGAGAAGATACATCATTTTTCAGTATCAATGATTAGGGAAAGGGCACGCCAGATAGCCTACGGATAATCTAATGGAAAATACATGGTCTAAGGAGGTTGATGGACAATGACTGCAGAACAAAATGTTACAAGAAAATACTATAATTTGTCTACAGAGGATTTGTCTATCTGGGAGCTTACCTACTTTTAACGGTTTCCTACAGAAGAGTTGCGAGGCTCAACATAAAGGCCCTGAACATCCGACAGGGGGCCTATTAATATTGTTTCCTTCAAAACCTGACAAACAAATCACAGGTGCAAAAATAAAATGTGCATAGTTGTAAGCAACGTTGTTATATCTGTATGCTAAAACTGTTAACTATGATCTATTGTTAGAAGTAAATGTATATGCACAATGAGTTGATAAGCAACCCAACCAGGAACAGGTTACATGTTTTCAGGAAGATATCTCTCATCTGTGTGCGATTAGTAATCATGCCCCGGTCATGATCATAGGCAATTTTAATAAGCGCTTCAATCCAGTAAGAACAGATACAGATCTAAATGATATGGTTCAGTCTTATAACGCCCGTCAAAATGCGCAGTGCAAAATGTGGCAACAAGTTTTAGCTGAATTGGGATTTATTTGTTTAAATGGAAGATCTCAAGCTGATATACCGGCCAGTAAAACCGTCTTTATGGGCAATTTGCAAGGGGCCATTGATTACGTCTTTTTTCAGATATAGTTCTACAAACATTGTAACAATTTTCAGATTTTGCAGGTAAGAGGAAATGATCACTGTCCCTTACACATTTCAAGTAGGACTAAATGCTGGGTTTCCCTTTTCTGTGGATTGTGGGAGGATGAGGATGTGGAACATTTCTGTTAGTGTGGGTTACATACTAAATGTTCCAGTATGCATATTTTATTAGACTGCATTTATTTTGTTAACTTTAGGCAACAGTATATAAGGCCTATTTTAAATAAATATGGTAGAAGAGATCCAAGGTCAGAATGCTATAAAACTATATAAGATTTTTAGATATTGCCAGTGCAATTGGCAAGTTTTTAATAGCCGTAAGCAAGTGGAATAAATAGTGGGGAAAACAAGATCCACACTGAGAATGGGAACGTTATTATCTTTCAAGTATTCGGGCGTGAAGTATAAATGTTAAGTATAAATGTATTTTATGAACAATATTTAACCATAGCCTCATTTATATTTTTAATATTAACTATATTTAAGATTTTTTGTGTGCTTAACATGTATTTTAATTGTGATCTTTTAGCATTGAAGTATTGTATATAAGAAGTTCCTGCTTGTTTGGATACATTTTGGTTTCATGGACTAAAGTCTGATTAAACTTGATAGTTTTCTTTAAAAGTATTTGGAAAACTCAAATATTTTTCTCTTTAAGCCTATCATGGTCATACCCATAATACCTAAATCATCATCAGAAAGCAGGCATGATTCATGATTACCACCCAAACAAACTTGTTTTAAATAAAGGAGTGGTAGATCTGCTGCAAAGAGGGCGAACAAGATTGGGGTCAACACACAGTCCTGTTTTAGCTTATTTTTAATGGGAATCTCAACTCCACCTCATTGTCCTGTATCAAGTTCCCTCAAAATAGGCAGTACACCTTGGATAACTCCAATTTTAGTAGTGTTTCCCGTAGTAATGCCTGATTTTTTAGATCAAAGTCTACTCGGAAGTTGAGGAAGCAGCAGAATAGATTGCCTCTTACTGCTTGTACATTAATGATTTTGTTATTATTTTTAACATTGATGACAGTATGCTGTGTTGTGATTTCATGCAGGCTGATTGGGATTTTCATCAGTTTGTCATAATGTTAATTGAATATCCCTAAAAACCAGCTGCTGCAGATGAAACTAGCCTCAAAGCGACATTTCCAAGTCCCTCAGCTGTATCGAACCAAGCTATATATTGCTGATGAGCCCATGATAAGGGTGAAACCAGTCCTGGGTTACTTGTTCTTCTGTTCAAGAAGGACCTGGCCTAGTAGTTTGGACTGAACTCTTCCCATTGGAGCAGGGTCAAGGCTGATTTGCATATGACTGGGTCCAAACTGAGGTGGCATGGTGGGTGAAAAATGATGGCTTGGGATGTGGCCCAAGCAATCGCCAGTGGCTGAGATTTATTCAAACATTCCACCTATGACTTTGTTTTTTGATGCCCCACTTTGCAAAAAGAGAGAGTGTGCCCTATGACATATAAAGTGGTGCCTTCTGCTATCCACTTGCAATAGGGTAAGGAAACAGAAAAGCAGGAGGTTAGGTAATCTATGGCATTCCTTGCTCCTTTACAACTTCTTGCTGTTCCTGTAGAAAAAAGCAATGCAGATTTGCAATTAGGATGAGAATCTCTCTGGGTTATTATGAATTCTTTTCCAGTTTTACGATTTCCATGTGATAAACTAATGTATCCTGGGAGTTGTCATGTTGATTTCCTTCCTATGAAGTAATCAGAATATCAGAGCTGCAATCGGTGATTTGTAGTTGAAAGGTTTGTTACTAGTTGCAGTGTCCACAATGACCTGGAGTAGAGTGGTCACCCTATGTGCAGCATTCTGAAAATACTCACTTTTAGAGTAAATTCGGCTGAGTGATTGATGGCCTATGCCTATATTGTGGCAGATCTGGCCATATTTTCTTTGCTTGTGCACATAAATTGTTATCTGTGGCCAACAAATCATATTTGTATGTAAATATTCTTCCCTACTTGTCTAAGGATCCATTACCTTGAAGCTATTTGATTTCAGTTAATTGAACCCATACCCATACAATAAGAGAAGATTGCACTTAAGAAGAGTAAAAAGAAAAAGACAAATTTTAGCATGACAATAAGAACCGAGTTAACATATAAATTATCGGTGTAAAGAAAGTACAGTAGTCAGGAAATTCGGGCTTTACTTAGAGATCACGTTTGATCCAGACTAAAAGCATTGTTCATTACCATTAGAAAGGTTTTATCAGAACCATAAAACCCAGACAACAGAATATTGACCGATGCTAGTAGAGCTATACCTAGCATTAAATTTAAGTTTGTGTGTGTGTTAGGCTTATCCTTTGCTAGACTACACTTAAAATTCACATTGCTTCCAAGCGAAAAAAAACATTGTTCAATGGCATTTTAAAGGCATAACATACATGCCAATAGACCTGATTCAGGGGGGATACTCCCGAAGTCAAACATGGCTTTATTTGGTTGTCTCGCAAAATACATTCTCTCAATACTTTTTATAACGTCTCCCACTTTCCATTTCTAAAATGTTGGCATGTATGCCATAAGCCCAAATAGTGGCATATTAATCTAATGTAAATCAGGGCCTGAGTTCGATCTAGGTGCTAGTCCGATGTTGATAAATTGAGGGATTCATGCACTGGATGCTTTTCTTGTTGTGAATATTGCACAGGAGCTCATTTATCATTAAGTTCTTCGTCCTTGTACCACACAAGGGTCGCAATGGTGATGCAAAGCTAAGTCCAATTTATCAAGCCACACAAGGCCACCCTGATTGGCCCTGCATGGCTTGCTAGATCTAGAGCAATACAACACAGCGCAAATTACTGTGTTGTGTTACCCCCCTCCTCAGGGAGACAGTCCATGGGTGGAGCATGGGTGTTCCCACACATCCACCCAAAGATTTTCGGGCATTCCTAGATTTATCATTACTGGTAGACCAGGGAATGCATCAAATGCTATGCCTACCCAGGTGCGTAACGAGGGGAAATATCTTTATTTCCCCATGTTTTTGTCCTCTTTCTGTGTGTGCTGCATTCTGCAGCATGCACAGAAAGAGGGAAACGCCTCACAGGGTTATTTTTGTGCAGAAAGGTTTCCTTCCTGCACAAAACAATCCTCCTTAAAACTCAGGTACCCTTGCACCACGGTGCAAGGGTGCCTGGAATGGCGCTAAGCAGCACATTGTGGGCCAACACAGGGAAAAGACAGCAATGTGTCATATAATGTTAAATATGGCGGATTCCTGCCCTTTCCCTATTACGTAGTGCAGCGGTGAGTGATTTTTTAAATAAATGTGCCCCACAGTAGGTACTGGAGTCCAAGTCCTAAGACAGCCCATGTGCCTACTTATATTTAGTTTATTGTCGGAAGTAGAGAGTGCTTGGTGCTTTGATATTCCAGAGCAGGTGGCTGTTGATGTAGATTGGTCAAGAGTCCACACCAGGCAAGTATTTAATGAACCTTGTCATGAGCTCAGGGTGCTCAACACTAAGACAGAAAATTAGTAGGTTACGATAACTGCAAATGTTGTGCAGGTTAGCTAGATTTCATAGCCAGTATCAGCATTCACCTAGCAGCTCCAAGTAGATGCAGCCTATGTGCGTCAGTGACTCAAGTTCATAACTACAGAGTCTGTATTCTCTTGAACTTGGTTTAGGGTTCCAAGGAGGTGAGAATTCCAAGGTTGAAGTGTGCCAAATCACAGCTGCATTAGCTTTAGCTTATAGTAGGTTGGATAGGTCTCTCCTAAGAATTTTCTTGGCTGCAGTTGTTTGTAGCTATGGCTGAGAGACAAGTGTGCCTTCTGCTGATAAAGGCTAATTTGTCATTTTGCAGTGAGAGATAGTTCATATTTTTATTTATGGCTCTTCTGAGACCAGCATATATTCGTTTTTTTTCCTACAAATCTTTTGTGGTTAGCAATTTCATTGCAGAATGAAAGTACGTTTTAAGGATTAATATAAGTACCCTGTTCTGCAGGGATTTTTGTACAAATGCAATCCTTCTGTGTTTGACCTTCAGCTCCTTTTATTGCATAGCAGTACTTTCAGAAAAGATGCTTTCATAGCTAGTTGTTGGTCCATAGGTCTGAATCCCAGCCTTATGTGTGCTTGTGAGGAGTTTCCGGGGACTGGGAGTTTAAATAATTGTCTGTACATGTTACATTGTGGAATGTTGCATGATTGGCTGAACATTCGCGAAAAGGTTTTGGCACCATATGACATTCTGGAAAAAAGGGGCATATTTACAAAAAAAATGTTGGAGCGCGGAGCTGCGTCAAATTCAGCAGTGCTGTGCTCTTACATTTTTAAAATGCAGGGATGCGCCGTATTCACATGAATACGGCGCACCCCTGTGTTTCCGCTAGCATTGGTGCAAAAAAAGCTGCCTAGAGCCAGCGCAGGCACCCTGCTGCCATGTTGCAAGGGTGCCTGCGCTGCAGGAGCGAATGAGTATGTGCAGGAAGGGACACCTTCCTGCACATAAACAATAAATAATGGCAATTTG
Source organism: Calotriton arnoldi (assembly GCA_963921515.1). Lineage (NCBI taxonomy): Eukaryota > Metazoa > Chordata > Amphibia > Caudata > Salamandridae > Calotriton > Calotriton arnoldi. Next base: position 1,715,381 of record CAWUFW010003722.1, read on the forward strand.
CTCTTTCTATGTGTGCTGCAGAATGCAACACACATGGAAAGAGCACAAAATGAGGAGAAAATAATTATTTCTCCTCGTCTTCGCATTCTAACACCAGGTAATCCATGGAGTTAGAATTGTGCTGTTTTGGCACTGCCTCAGCTTTGTAAATCTGGGGCAGCATAAAAAAGCAATGGATGTTGCGGTGGAATGCCCACAGAAACACCCATTGCACGCCCCTTTGCTGCAGAGGACTGCGGGCGAAAGGGGCATGTTTACAAGGTTGAGTTAAGCCACGTTAAGTGGTAATGAAGCAGATAAACTGCTGAATCCCTAGTTGGCACATAAGACCGATTTTGACACTTTTTGAGAGAAAAAAGACAGCTGTGCACTAATTGGGCCAATTATGCATTGAAGAAATTTAAGAAACAGATCATGCAAAGACTTAGGGCCAGATGTATCAAGCATTTTACCGTTCGCAAACGGGCTAATTCGCAGAATTGACCCATTTGCAAATGGTAAAAAGCCTTTTGGCATGTATCATCTCAAAAGGCATTCGCAAAATAGGGAATCGCAATTTTTGCGCTTACCTATTTTGCGAATGCATTTAGGGAATCACAATTTGCGATTCCTTCAATGCAATGCTGGAAGCTAAAAAATATTGCGACCTGACTTTAAGAAATCGCAAATTACCACCAACCTCAAGTTGGTGGTAATTTACAAATTCCTAGAAAAATGCACTTTTTTGCATTTTTCTAGGTGCCATGTGGTGTACATACATGCCCTTAGGGCGTGTATGTGCGCCACATGTGCACACATTCATATTTCAGGGATGCAACAGGGTGTCCTTTTGGCCCACTTGCACCCTTGAAATTGCATGCGCAAATTGCGCATGCAATTCCTATTCATTCCTATGGGCCTTTAGGCCCATAGAAATGAATGGGAAGCCATCCCTTATTTGCGACTCGCAATTTGCGAGTCACAAATAAGGAATGCGTAGGAATCGCAATTTTATTTGCGACACCTACATACATTGCATTTTGCGAGTCCATAATAGCGAATCGGTAAAATTCGCTATTAAGGACTCGCAAAATACAATGTTGATACATCTGGCCCTTAGTTACTGCATCATAAAAGCATGCAGAAGAGTGTAGACTCAATGAAAATGTTTGTTTGAATAACATAGGTTCATGTTTTACTAAATTGCACTGGTGAATTCATTTAATGCATAATAGAAATGTGAATGTGATGGCTCATGTATTATGGAGATTTCACTAACTAACTAATGATGTATGTGAAGAATTAAATAAACTAAATGTAAATTAGGTGACATTGGGGCATATGTAGATAAAAATATATTTGCGATTCTGAAATTGCGATTTTCCGCGAATCGCATTTAGAGATTCGCAAATTCCGATGTAGGTAAAAAATCGCAAAAAAATAGCGATTACCAAAAATTCGCAGAATTAAATAGCGATTACTGAAATTGCGATTCCTTAATTGCGAGAACGCAATTAAGGAATCGCAATTCCAAAATCTGCAATTCAGGTGCAGAATGATGACATCACAACCAGGAAGTGTGACTGCCCATGCTGCACCTGATTGCCAGAAGCTGAGTGAGAGGCTGTGAGGAGAGTTGGAGATTTGTGCTCAGCAACTGAAAGCAGGAGAAATGGAGTCCCAGGGGACAGAGAAGCAGCAGGAAGTGAATACCAGAAAGAGGAAACAAAAATTTACAGAAAGGGAGCTGGAGGTCCTCACCCAGGAGATAGTCAGCAGCCATGACCTCCTATTTGGTAAACAGTCACTACGTGTGCCAGAGGCACGATAACGAAAATTATGGACTGACATACAGGAGAGAGTGAATGCAATTGGCGTGACACACCGCTCAGTCGAAGACCTAAGAAAAAGGTGGTACGACATGCGGCAAAGGTCAAAGGAGAGGGTGGCTACAAGATTGGCTGAGGCCAAAAAGACCGGTGGTGGGACGTCCACAGCAACAGACTCAACGCCCCTGGAGGAGCTGGTGGAGGGCACCCTTCAACCTGAGAGTGTGAGTGGCGTGGCTGACCTGGACAGCTCCGAACACCCAGACACCAGACAAGGTAAGATGCATGCCAAAACCCCCTGATACATACCCAACCCACTCACACCCCCAGACACACAACCTGAGCGCAACTCCAGTACATGTCCACAAGCACACCCAGAAATGCATTATGGGAGATGTAGTCACATGCACTGATACCTGGAGCAGTGAGACACAGCAAGGTGGAATAGGGATGAGACATTCAGGAAATGATGACAACAGACAGATAGTACTCATATGATTTGAAAATTGTAAACTGTAATGCATTACAAATGCGAGACAAAACACAGAATTAATGTGTGCATTTAAATTCACAGCACCACCAACAACACAAGAACCCATGGCAGAAGGGGAGGACACAACAGAAAATGAGGACGAGGCAGGGCAGGATGAGCAGGGCGAAGTGAGACCATCAAACCCTGCGCCATGCAGACGGCGCAACATAGTGCCACCACTACCACAGCTGGAGGCAGAGGCAACAGACACAGCAGGAGAGGCACAGCCAGTCCGGGAGGCAGCGTGCAGGACAGCAGACAACACAGTCCCCTGTACAATCCAGTGAAGGGAGTGGGCCGAGACGCAGGGCACGGCCGTCCACCAGCACTGCTCCTCCCGACGAAGACACTGTGTTCTCGGGCCTTGAAGGCAGCATGCTGGAAGCACAGCGCCTGCAAGTCAAAGGGATAAAGGTCAATACAGCGCCAATTGTCTGCACACAATCATAACATGACAGAGATGCGGGTTGGTGTAATGGCCATGACAGGTGCACTGGAAGGACTGTGCAGGGAGATGAGGAGAGACAGGGCAGCCAGGCGCAGGGAGAGACAGCGTCTTCACACCCGGCTGGACACATACACAAGAGCTGTCAACCGCCTGTCAACCGCCACATCCCTGCTGGCCCGAAGATGTGTCAGTATGCAGCATGAGATGGCTCACTGCTGCCAGGACGTGGGCAGGGGCCTGGTGCAGGTCACACATGCCGTGGACCAGATGCGCGCAGCTGCGACAGGTGGCATAGGCCCACTTAGCACATTGGATACGGACGAACAGTCCAGCAGGAGCAGCATCACCCCACCAATTCCAACGGACAGACGCCGGAGTGTGCGCCAGGGGAGAGTAGATGATGACTCCAGGGAGGGCAGTGGGCACCCTGAGCGAGGGGCAAGAGGGCGTGCACGTAGGAGGTGAAGTAACATCAGGGACTAATGGCTATGTGTGAGGCAACACATACCATATGGACTTATTGGCTGATGGAAATACTTGCACTGTGGCACAAACATGTGCAAGCAATGTCAATGTAGTCACACTGTGTGACAGATGTATTCCTGCACCAAAGGAAATAAACATCACAGTTAAGCACCATTCTGTGGCATTGTGTCCTCATTACTCACTTAGAAGTAGTTATGTGTGATCTCATCTCGTCTCAGGCGCCCGGCAGCCGCCCCGGCCCCACCTGCTGGTCTGCAACGTGGAGCTGGTCCCTCCTTATCTGATGTGTCTGTATCTGTCAGATCCACTGGGGTGCCTTTCTTGGTAGCGATGTTGTGTAGTATTGCACAGGCAACCACGATTTTGCAACATGTCTCAGGGCTGTACTGCAGCGCACCTCCACTCTTATGGAGGCAGCGGAAACGGCTCTTAAGGATTCCGAAGGTCCTCTCAATGGCACAGCGTGTGGCTCTGTGGGCACTGTTGTACCTCCGCTCACCTGCAGTGGCTGGATTCAGGTACGGTGTAAGGATGTAGTCACGTACAGCATACGCACTGTCACCTGCTGGGTATAAGTAGAGTTATGTTCAATACTGTCCTGCCAGTTCAAGCCTTTACTGGTTGTGTGTTTGTAAACCATACAATTACCTAGCAGGTAGCCCTCTCCAAAATCGCCATTTGTGAGTCTGCGATTTAATCCACAGTGGCGAAACATGAATGAGTCGTGTGTGCTTCCTGGGTATTTTGCCACAATATCAGTGATTATGTGTTTGGCGTTGCACACTACCTGGATGTTCAGGGAATGATATGACTTTCTGTTCCTAAACACATACTCATTCTGTGATGGGGGTGTGAGTGCGACATGGGTCCCATCTACGCAGCCAATGACGTGGGGGAATTGGGCTATTTGGTAGAATTCCTGCTTGGTCTGATCTAGTGCCTGTTGTGTGCTGGGAAATTGTATGTGGTGATGCAGCCTCTGAACCATTGCACCAAGGAAGGCGTGGAAGAAGCGCGAAAGTGCACTCTGTGAGACCCCTCCTGCTGTGGCTATCACCCCTGAAAACTCCCTGATGCCAGGAGGTGCAGTGAGCACAGAACCTGGACATGGGTGGGAATGGTGTGTGCCCTGCGTGTGGGGCGTTCCAGTATGGGCCTCAGCTCCTCTATTAACTCCAGGATGCTGTCTGGGTGCAGCCTGTAGTTCACATGGATCTCCTCCTCGGTCAGCTGGAAGAGGGTGATGCGTGCTCTGTAGATCCTTTCCTGGCGTCTCCTTCTCTGTGTAGCATCTCTGATTCGCAGCCTCCTGGCTATCACATACAGCCCAGCCATGGTTGTAAATCCCAGTGGCATTGTGGGCCTGTTTAAATAGGTAGCACCTGGTTACCACCTGCTCAGAGTTGGTGGTAATTGAGAAGTGCAAATTTGCGAATTTCATGAAATCGCTAATTGCGACTTTTACCTACATCTCAATTTGCGAATTCACATTTAGCGAGAACGGTAGTAGCGAATATCGCAAATGATGTGACGCTGATTGCGAATTCGCTAAATAATTCGCAGAATCATTGGTACGTAAAAGGTAATCGCTAATTTAGCGATTCCCATTTTTGCACAGCGGAAACCTTTCCTACATTGGAACGGTCTGTTTTGCGATCGCATACACCCTAATTTTTGCGATTCGCAGTGTTTGCGATCGCAAAACAGCTTCCTACATATGCCCCATTATGTGTGTATTTGAAGAGTTTCTTTTTAAACTACGTTTAGCATACGTGAAATTTTGCCCCAAGTGAGAAAAGAGAAAATGGTGATGCACATTTATACTAATTCCAATTGCTATGGAACTGTCCGGGAATGATCTTCATATATGTACTAATGAGAATTACTAGAAACGATATTGAAATTTTCTGTTTTGAAATACATGTATACGTTAGTACTTTTAAAATGCAGGAATACGCTATAGTTTCACATGCAATTTACAATGAAATTCACTTGCGTTCTAAGTGCAATTAAGCTGAAAACAATATCTGAATGTCATATTTCTCAATGAAAACATTTATTTCAATACTTAATATTTTTGCTTATATTAACTTCAATTCAATGTAGGCCTTCCTGCTTGCACGTATTTTTTCCTTGTTGCTCGACTTTGTTCTCATGGGAAAGTGTCTAAAAATTGCAAAGTGAAATGAAACTATGTTTATTTTGAGAATTCCACTTGCATACAAGGACTATTTGACACAATTTCTGTTACTTTGGGAACATCTGCCGGAGAAACTGTCCTTTCGACTTCGCCCATGTGCCTTTGCTAAAAGATCTTTGTTTCAGAGTATACTTCTACCAGATAACCTGATGGTTTACGGATTCTGCAACGCCTTTATTTCTACAAAATGTGTCTTCTTTAGGCTGCACGACAATCAACCCATACGAACTGACCAATTGACTGAGTGGTCTGCTCAGATGAGGTGACCCAGGAGGTGTCACCCCGGAATTTGATGAATTACATTATACAGTGTGTGAGGGAGAGAAGGGTCTTCTTCTTCATCTTCTTCTGAGATCTTGCACTTTTGTGGACTGATATACACATTATTTGTTTCCTTGCAGACTCTATTGGCTTTCCTTTGGCTGACGCCTACATTGTGTGCACTGTTCCCGGATGCTTTCCCCTTGAGGAAAAACCTTTGAGCTGATATGGTTCCCATCCTTTCCTGAAATCTTCTAGAGCTTTGGTAATCAATGGCCACAAGAGATACATTTTATTATTCTGCTCTCCTAAATTTAAATGCCTAATAGTGATGTATTTACTCTTCTTAACTTACTGATAAAAATCTAACCATCCTCAAATTATGTTTCTGTCTCTCCATGATTGTCTCCAATAATTGATTGTGCATTCCAATTTGACATTAATGAGGGATGGGCAGTCTAAGCGATAGATCGCTGGTCAGCAGATACTAATGTTACTATTCTCTATAGCTCTAAATGAATTATTGGTGTTCATGATCTTAGTTCGACTGAATTTCTTCAGGAGATTTGGTCTAGCTGTAATAATTCTCTATGTGTATAGCTTAGTTTTGAGGGTCATATATATGAATCTAGTTACAAGTTTGTAGGTCAGTTACCCAATTCCTGGTCCTCATTGGATAACTAGAGTGAATACCCTATATTCAACCCCCAGTGGCGGCTTGCAGAGGTATCGCCGTGGGGTGGTGAGGCGGGGCCGGGGCGGGGCTGGGTGGGGGTGTAGTGGAGTCCGACATACGATGGCAAAGGTGAACGTAAATAAATAAATAAATACCCGCCGTCGTATGTCGGACTCCACTGCCCCCCACCCAGCCCCGCCCGCCTCACCGCCCCACGGCATTACCTCTGCAAGCCACCACTGTCAACCACTCTAGGATTCAAGATCCATTGGAGGACCAAGTAAATGAACCTGAGGCATAGTGTTAGGCCAGTGGCGCAACAACAGTGGCTTAGTGCCACCTTGTAAATATGGAAAATGGTGCTACTACACCGGAGCACCAAAAAAAGTGACACTCCGGTGGCAATAGAGGCTTGTACGTATGCCCCTTAGTTTGGCTTTCACAACTCTTAGGATTGGGAAATGTGAGGGATGTTTTGTAGCTTTTAGCAAAGAGTTGAAAGTGAAGCATAAGAATATAATCTCCAGTTTTAAGGTCTGTAGATGTCACATCCAGTCTTCACCTTCCTAGATCAATACTCCTAAATATTTTATATCATTTATTCCATTTGCTATAGAAGTTTTGTCTATGTGACATGAACCCTTTTGCCAATACGCCAGTTGAAAATGACTATTTTGGTTTTACTGTAGTTCATGTTCATTTGGTGCACCTGACAGTAATGGGCAAAAAGTTCAAGAACCACTGTAGGCGCACCTCTGTTTGGCTTAATAAGACAAAGCAATCTGTGTACACCAAAGATGTGACAGGATGAGAGCCCAGTTTGGCTGTGTGAGTATCAGGTGCATCCAGCAGACGGCTTAAGTCTGCTGTGTATGGGTTGAACAAAAGCAGAGCTCATACAAAGCCTTGCTTCAAACCTGAATTGGTGTAGATATTTGCAGACAGCTACTGATTAACTTCTCTTTTCACTCTCACCCAGGTTGATCTGTAAAGAAGTTGTATCACCCGGAGAAGGTGATCTGTGATTTTCCAAGCTGCTATTTTTTTCCAGAGTAATTTTCTATTTACATTTTCCAAAGCTGTGCTAAGTTCGATGAAGTGGGTGCATAAAGGAATTTCCTCTGCTTTTGAGTAGTTTATTAGAATGGCAAGGCTGACCAGGTTATCAGTAGTGCTTGTTGATGGAATACATCCGGATTGATTGAAAGGTACTAAATTAACAGTTGTTGCCTATGCCTCCAGGTTCCCTCAGTAGCAGCTTTGTGAAATACTCTATGTCTAAAAGAGTGATTAACCTGTAAGAGCCTGGATCTGAAGTTGGCCCCTTTCTAAAAATTAGGTGTAGAATCGAGCTTTCCCAAGAGTATGCAATAATTATGCTAGTCCATCAATGACAAAATAAACATTTTAGAAATGTAATATTCAGTGCATCTTGTCATACTTAGTGTGGCTGGTATGCCGTTTGGCTCTACTGCACTATAGGACATACTTTTTGCAATGTAATCTATTGATTCAGACCTGCACATCACTGTGTGTAAGAAGTCATATGTTTTGAAACTAAATTGCTCTTCTATAGGACTCAAAGAATCCCCAAAGGTTTAGAAATGCATTTGGTCCAGGCATCAGGCAGAACATTATTGCCTTGTGTGAGAGTCTTCAAATTAACTTTCCTACTGATCGTCTGCCAAAATTCCATATCCATTTCCTGTTCCCGCCTATTTTGGATGCCAGGACATCTAGAACTTTCATGGTTTCTTGATTTGATCAAAGTTTTAGCACTGGCCATATCCTGAAGAATAGAACATAACTCATCCATGCTATTGATGGTAAACGATTAAAATTCAGATGTCATATAAAGAATCTGTGAAATTACTGACAGTCGTTCTCACAGGACACATAATGAACATATTGTTTGGCATTATATATGTCCCAGCCTTTTCTCTTATTTTTATGTCTAAAAGGCTTTATTAAGTTCATTATATACTGCATACCAACAATACAATAAGATCAACAAAGATAATCAAAAGTACATATCCAGTTTTAAGCATATCAAGAAACCATAAAAGCCTTTATAATTTTAGGTGGAAGGGGAAGAAACAGAAGAAGGGGGGGGAGGGGTGAAATGTAAATCGTATAACAAATCCTGAGTGTTAATAAAAATAACAAGAGATTGCCTCTAGGTTGACCTTAGAAGATAAACATTACATCAATAAACATGTCATAAAATCACTCTAATATAAAAGGAGGACAGAGAGAGAAATTCATGGAGGGTGGCATTTTTCAGAAAATACAGAAACAGTTCTTGATACAATGCTATCAGCTTGGTTAAGAAATGAAGTAAGAGGTAACCATAACAATTGTGAATTATGAGATGTACATTGTATAGCATACATAGGGGCCGATTCCGATTCGAGTCGGAAATCTCTCCGACCGAGCCGGACCCGGAGAGATTTCCGACCGAATCGGACCCGTGCAGCCTGACCGAACGAATACGATGCGCACGTATGCCATCGGACTCGAGTCGGTCGGACTCCCATTGAAGTCAATGGGAGCCGGTCGTACAACGCGTACGCGGGCTCCCATTGACTCAATGGGTGCGAGGCGGACAAGGGCGCCCCCTACAGCGGGTACGCGGCGAAGCGACTCGTGGTGTACACGCACAGGTAGGGGGGACCCATGGGTCCCCCCTGTGTGCGACTCGCGTGGCTACGCATACAGGGGGGTCCGACACGGACCCCCAAAGTACGGCTCCGACTGCTCTTTCGAGCCGGAGTGCGCGGCTCGGTCGGACTGCTCGCGGCGCGCATCGTACTTGCCCGGGCGGGGAACGTCTCCATTGCGCGGTGCGAGTCGAGTCCGAGCGAGTCGGTCGGTGCGGTTAGACCCGGGAACGAGTCGGTCGGAGCGGTCGGGACACCCGGACGAGTCGGTCGGCGATTTCGCATCGTACTCGCTCGCCCAGACGCGTGTACGACTCGGTCGGAAATAGGGCTCGAATCGGATCCGGTTAAGCCGAATCTGATTCGGAGCCCTAACGGCCGAGATCGGAATCGGCCCCATAGTATCTAATTTATGATGATAACTCACGAATCCCAACATACTTTATAGGATAACTTATCTGATGATTTCCAATTTAAAGTGATCTGGTGAAAAGCTATTGCTAATAGTATATCTAATAATTTATTCTTAGGGAAGGATGGAGTGAGCGAATTAAACAGTGTTCCCAAAAAAAGATAAATAATATTGAAAGGGCTATTGAAATTAAAAATCTTCTTAATCTGAGCCCAAATTTTGTACCAAAATTTACGGGTATTGGGACAATTGAATAAGATATGCATTAATCCACATTAGGAAAGCCACAAGACCAACAATTAACAGGGGTATCAGTGGAGAATTTGGAGCACTGCAGAGGAGTAAAATATAGGCAATGATAAACAAAAAATAGAGACTGTGTAATTCTAGCAGATCGCAAGATTTTATATATACGTGCCCATATCTTATTCCAAAAAGGGACTGTCCAAGTGATTCCTAGATCCCTCTCCCATATAAGCTCAGATTTGGATTTGGTTCTGCAGGGGTCAGGAAGGGAGAAATACTTAGAAATGGCTGATGCCCTGGGGCCTGTTTTCAGAAATTCAGTAATGTCAGAAGAGAAGGGGATCTTCATCATAGAGTTCTGTAAAGAAATATAAACATCAAGAACCACTTTCATCAATGATAAAAAAAAAGGGTATAAAAGGACTTAGGACAATGATAAATAAGACAAAATTGAGGAAAAGAGATAGGGGAGTCATTATAAAAAAGTTGAGATATCCACATTTAGCCTTTGTCCTTCCAAGTATGCCAAAAAAGTGTCTATTATTTATCTTAAGTAAGGAGTTATGCCATATCGGCATTTTCAAGTACAATGCCGTATCTAGAGTAAGTGGCAGAAAAGTGGATTTGAGCAGCATAACCGTATTGCATTATATAGGGGAATAAAGAAACGACGTTCTAGCAGTAAGAGATAGGACCTCTTTAAAGCTAATGGGAAGAAGAGAAATATGTTCAATATCAAGCCATAAAGGAGAAAAAGATGAGTATAAATCATGAGTCCAAAGAGCCGCTTGGCGCAAAGCAAAAGCTCTATGATAACCATAAAAGTAAGGAAAATTGACCCCCTGCCAATTTCGGATTTTGTAAAGTAGCTAATGCTACCCTTGATATTTTATGTTTCCAAAGAAATTTAAGGAGTAGCGTGTTGATTTTTTTAAAAAAACTGTTGGGTATATGAACTGTCAGAATAGAAAGCAGATATAACGGTAAGGGAGAAATCATCATTTTAATAAAGTCTAACCGGTCCCACCATGATACAAATAGAGGATTCCAAGAGGAGAGAATTTTAATACTAAGGGCATCATTACGCAGCGGAATGCGGGACCGTCCGCAAGGGGTGCGGCGGTCCCGCCATGGGTATTAGGATGCCACCACCACGGTGGCGGTGGCATCCCGTATTTTTCGCATTGCGGCGGGCGGTGCTGTCACCAGCACCCGCCGCAATGCGCAACGCATGTCGTGCATTTGAATGCACAACGTGACAGGCACCGCGCGGTGCCTTCCACCTTGTGCATTCAAATGTAGGGGGGTACCATAGGTACCCCCATGTGCACCCCCCACCCCCCAATCCTGGGGGCCCGCAACGGGCCCCCAGAAGCAAAGACCACATGCCTTTCCATGGCGGCAACACTGCCATGGAAAGACTGCTTTCCGCCAGCATCCTAATATGGATGGGGGTGTCTTGCAAACACCGCCACCATGGTCGAGCCCTTTTCCGCCCAGTCGACGAGTCGACCGGCGGAAAAGCGGCGGACGGTCTTTCCGTCCGCCTGGGTCCCCACCGCCATCGTAATATGACGGGGGAAATTTTGTGCGGGCGGACGGGAATGGCGGGCGGATCGCCACCGCCATATGGGTGGCGGCGATCCGCCAGACATCATAATGACCCTCTAAGTTCCGTAAAATTAATTTTAACTGTGTCAGGGATGGAACTTGTGAACCATACCCCCAAATATTTAATTTTTGCAGAAGTAGACCACTGATAACCAGTATGAGAACAAGAACGACTAAATGTGTATTTAGTAAGCTGGAGAATATCGTTTTATCTTTATTAATTTTATAGCCAGAGACAGCAAAAAATTGAGTGATATCTTGTAATAGAGAAGGTGACAAATCCTCAGGAGAAGAAATGAAGAAAAGAATATAGTCTGCATAACCAAAAAATTTTAAATGCTGGCTACCATAAGGAAAGCCAAAGATAGAAGGGTTGAGACGTACCCTAGAAATCAAGGGCTCAAGAGCTAAAACAAATAATAGAGGAGAAAGTGGGCAACCTTGTCTAACCCCCTATTTATAGGAAAATATGAAGAAATCATGCAATTAACCATTACTGATGCCCGGGCGCATGATACAGGAGGGAGATGAGAGCTAAAAATGTTGACCCCAACCCATGCCATTTTAAAGAATGAAATCAATTGTTATGGCCAGGAGAGAAGATTTAAAAGAAGGAGCTTTACTGAGAACATTCAGAAGCAATCTCACATTATCCCATATAAGCCTTCCCTTAATAAACCCTGATTGTGCTTTACCTATAAGGTGGGGAATAAAGGATTCTAACCGAAGAGCTGAAAGCTTGGCAAATATTTTATAATTAACATACAATAAAAAATTTAGGCCTATATTTTTTACATTACCGAGGGTGTTTACAATCCTTGTGAATAAGACATATTATAGCTTTCTGGAAAGTGCCAGAAGTAGAAGAAGATACAATAAAATGATTAAATAAGCAATACATATAAGGAAGAAGGATGTTGGAGAAGTGAAGATAGAATTCTACTGTGAAACCACCGGACCAGGGATTTTCCCAAATGTGAGTGCTCGTAAGGCTACAACAAGAGAGATCATTCTCTAAAGAATCAGGAGCAACAGATGGTATGATGTAAGTAATCTGCAATTGCAGAAGAAGGAGGATTTGATTCAGGTGCGTAAAGAGATTTGTAAAACATAACAACTTCTTCAAAAAAAGCCTGATGACTAGTCGTGGACTTACTGGTCGATGTGGAAATAGAATCAATAATGTGCCATTCTTTTCTTCCTTTGAGAAAATTTGCTAATAACTTGCCAGCTTTGTTTCTCCCTCCATAATAACGCACATTTTTCCGAAGAAGCACAGAAGAGGCTTCTTTAGTAGAAATAGAATTAAATTGCAATTTGGCTTTAGGCAGGGCATCAAGGTCTGAAGGCACTTTAGAGGAGAAACACTTATTTTCTAAAGATTTAATTTATGAGAGAAGACTTGAATGTTCCTTTAATCGCGTCTTCTTTTGCTTAGAGACCTAATTTAAAATAAAATATCTTGCGCCAAGGCCTTGAATGTGTCTGAGAGCAAGGAAGGGTGGAACTTCTGTATTTTCATTGAAGGAAAAAAAATCAGAAGCAAAGGCGATAATGAACTAGAAAATTGAGCATCTTGTAATAAATAATTGTTGAATTTCCATCGATGTAAAGGGGAAGGGGAGGAACCAAATGCAAGTCTGTAAAAACCATAGAGTGGTCAGAAAGCACAATTGGAGAAATATGTGACGGTATGATAAACTGTGCCAGTGACTTAAAAAGAAATATATGATCCAGATGTTAAAGTGAACCATGGGAAGCAGAGTAAAAAGTAAATTCTCAGGCCGTTGAGTTAGATAATGTCCAAGAGACCACTAAGGCTCCCTTGTGAATAACAGAGCGAAATTGCTTATGCTTTTTATTGGATTGAAAATTAACTGAGGATGGTCTATCTAAAAATGGGTCCATTATTTGATTGCAATCTCCTCCCAGAATAAAGTAAGAGTCATGAAATTGTGTAAATTTTTGTGCAATGGAGGGCCAAAAAGCATTATCATGTTGTGTTGGGAGATAAACATTCATAATAGTATGGGGGGCATTGTCTATAATGAGGCTCACTATAATCCACCTACCCATATCATCTATTTGTTGAGAAACCAAATTAACATTAAGAGATTTTTTACCCAATATCACAACCCCATTCTTCTTATTTACCAATGGGGAAACAAACATATAGCCAACCCAGGCGCGTATAAATTTCAGAGCCTCAGGCTTTGTAAGGTGGGTTTCCTGGAGAAGAACCAGATCTGGTTTAAATTTACCTAGATGGGATAACACTCTCTGTCGTTTGACCGGATTAAGCGATCCTTTTATATTCCATGACATTACTTTGAATTATATTCAATTAAAAAAAAGGAAAATAGCATTGGGAACAATGAGGCATATATATAAAAAAAAAAAAAAAAAAATGCCACCATATAATACAAGGAAGAGAAACAACGATGCAGAAATAAAACCAGAAGGAGCAGAGGAAGGAAAAGGATGAAAGGGAACAAAGAACAGAAATAGGAAAGATAAAAAAGGAAAAGACAAAAGCCAAAAAAGAAGACAGTACATATCCATAAAGGACGACTGAAAGAACATACTGTAAAAGACAAGAATGGAATAGAACAGGGGGGGTGACGACACATAAGACAATGACACGCCCGAGGGTAAGGGAGGTCAAGCCACACCAGGACCAAAAACAATGAGGAAGGCAGACCGAACATACTAAGTTACATCAGACAAACCTGCAAGGAAACAAAAAAGAACAACAAAAGTTATATCAAACACAATAAAACATTCGAAGAATTACAAACTGAGATATATTAAGGAATCACAAAAATGGAACTACAATTCAATATCTTAGGGAGCCCAACAGTTAGAGCCCAAAACAAGTAAAAAAAAAGATCAACCAGTGGAAGGTCCAGTAGTGTCCATATTACTCAAAGTATGGGAATGTATAAACTTCTTAAGTTCCGCTGGATCTTCAAATGTCGCAGTGCTATTCTGGAAAGTTACTTTAAAAATGCAGGGATGAAAGAGACCATATCTGGCTCCAAGAGAATGAAGAGGAGCTGGGAGGTTCAGAAACTCCTTTCTTCTAGCTGCGGTATCATTAGAGACATCTTGAGAGAGGAACACCCTATGACCCAACCAAGAAAATTGAAGCTTAGCCCTAGCTGCAGAAAGAACTGACAACATGTCAGCAAACTTCAAAAAGAGGATGATAACACCTCTAGGTTTGACAGGAGATGTAGACAGCGAAGGATGAGGTCCGAGTCTATGGGCTCTCTGAATATTGAGCGAGGTTGAGGATGGCATGTCTAGCAATTTTGGCAAAAAGGAGGAAAAAAGGAGGCAGGGTCATCTCCTTCCAAAGCTTAAGTCAAACCATAAATGTGTAGATCGTTCCTCCTATTCCAGTTTTCCAAATCCTCCGTGTGTTGCTGGAGCTTGTGCACCTCCTTTTCCAAAGAGTTAATTCTATGAGCTTCGTCCTGGACATCCAAGAGTTGCTGCTCCATCACAGATACTCGCCTTTCCATTGATGACCATTTATCGTCCAGAAGCTGCATTCTGCTATTAGTTTCCTCCCCAAAAGGACGCAAAGCCCGAATCTCCTCCAGCAACAGCTCTAAGGAAAAAGGTGACGATGGCTTGTCAGGTGGGGAGGATCATGTTTCACCTGCTTGGATGCAGAAGAGGTCGGTGAGACCTTATTGACGACAGACTACAACGAGGAACTACGAGTACGGGCCACGTTAGCCATTTCTTCAACAGGTGACTGGACTTCTGCTGACGAGTGAGATACAGGCCTCGCCGAAGAATGCCCTTTAGGGGCAAATACTAATTATGGTTTCCTTAATTTACCCATAAAAAAAATATCCATACAACAAAATGGTGATGACACTAGTGTATTCCTGACTTCACTTGCACCAAGGAAGTGCCACCACAAAATACTATAGAGCTTCCAATACACGCACTCACCCACAGTGAAGTCCTAATATATAGCCTTAAAATGAGCATTGATGAAAACTACTGCACTACTGCAGGGGCTGCTATTACTTTGCAAAAACATGGATATGTCCTAAACACTTGTTTTGAACTGTTTGCATCCAAAGAGGAAACTTCATACTTGTGAAAATTGTGCAAAAGTCGAAATGGCTGCCTCTTAAAAAAAAAAGAAAAGAAACATAAACCAGTTAATGACCAGATATGTGTTCCTCTAACTTCGCCTATGCCGCCTCCGAGTGCTCTAAAGCCTTGAATGCACACATTCCCAAACTGTGAAGCACCAGAAACCAGCCAAAATTGCTGCAGGGGCACTCATTATCCTGGAGGAGTCATAAACAATTGTCAAATTTAATTCTCCGAATGCGCTACATTTAAATTCTTCTTACTTGTGGGGAAGCACTGAGACAAAACGGCGGCCGCTTCGTGAAGCAGCTGCATCGTCAAGAAAATGAAGAGAAGCGCACCACGCTTCATAACAAAAAGCAGCTCCTCATCATGCCCCGAGTTTCCACTGCAAGCTCTGCCATTTTGGGCTGTCGGAAAGGCGCTGACCAGCGCTGAAAGACCTCGACTCGTCCTCAGTGCGGCGGACCCCTCCCGTCAAGCGGCCATCTTGAGTGGCGCCGAAGCCACGCCCCCCCTTTTCTATTGTTTTTGAACAAGGAGTCTGGTGACTGTGATATAGAGACCATTAGACTCTCCCAATAGTTTTTTCATTAATGCTGTTTTCATGAGGAGTCAGCAGCTATCAGAAACATATTAGCAGCTACAGAAAAATTATGTTTTCCAGCTCGGAATTCTTTATTTATAGGATTATTGATTGTTGGCACACATTCACTCTAGAAGGAAAAGAGGCACCTAAACTACCTCTTCCTTGTTGTGCTTTTCCCATAAAACATGGCAACTGATTTTGAGTTACCAATTAAGATGTTTTGTCATAAAATTCAAATTTAATAAAGTTAACCATGTCTGACTACAGGGAGTTGTTCTCACTCCCCTGTCAGTTCGAGTGTTGAACTTCAATAGACTCGGTTCCCCATGGAAATCATCCCTATATATAAGTAGGTAGTATCACTCAACAAGGGGTGTCTTTTCCCTACTCCTGGATTGAGGAGCTAGGGTCAGTTCTTTTGGGATCTTTTCTTTCATGTGAAGTCCTGAAGAAAGCTGGGGTAGTGATTCATTGAATCCTTTGATTCGGCTGAAACATGTCGACATTTGTTTGCAGAGTGGAGGGGTAGGTGATTCATTATAATTCACCTTACCTTCATCCACTGGTCATATTTGTGGCCCCTTTCTTTTAACTCTGGGCTAGGGAGTCCATAATTAAATTTGGAATAAGGATAACCCTTGATCCAGTTTTATTCACTATTTCTGCACCTTTATTCACATTTTTTGATCCCTTGTCTTAAATATATTTTTTTTTATGTGTTGTATTGTCTTCCCGCTCCCTATTGCTCCACCTCCAACGTTGGCTAACGAGGAGGTGTGTTAGCAGCCCTATGATGAAGCATGACACAGCTTGCTGTGTGTGAGGGCAGTTTTATACACCAGGGTATTCCCCCTGGGACTTTATTAATTTTCAGCGATCTAGCTTTAATAGTCTTACTTCCTTGTTGTGTGTTTATGGCATTTTTGGGAGGTTGAAGTGGGACTTATATTCCTCCTACCCCTTCTTATCTTTTTGTGTGTTTAACTGATTTTGAGTTACCAATTAAGATGTTTTGTCATAAAATTCAAATTTAATGAAGTTTACCATGTCTTGATTTCTTTCCCTCAGTAGGTGTTGCACTCCTGCCTATAAACATTGAGGGGCCGATTCCGATCTCGGTCGGAGGCGCACCCAATACCATTCGGTCGGGAAAAAGCCATGCGAATGCCTGTTTCCCGACCGATCCGCTACAGCACACCGAACGAGTAAGTACGATGCGCACAACAGCATAGAATCCGGCCGAGCCGTACTCACCCAATCCAGGTCCTGTTCTCCGACCGAGGCGAATCCGGAAACGCAGAATCGAGTCGCACGGAAGGGAAAATGCAGCTCCGTCCGGCCGAACAAGTACGATGCGCTTCCCGTACGCGCCGAACCCGTGCGCTACGCCACGGCACGTCAAAGCATCCGGGAGAGGCGCACATAAGCTCCGATTCGCGCCACAACACAATCCACGGCTACGAGACGAACACGGCAGCGACGAGGACGACGCGAAGCGGCGAGGACGACGCGAAGCAACGAGAAGGACGAACGACACGAACCAACCATGAATCCCTTCGTCCCGATCATACCAATATTCTACATTTACTACCGGAACAGGCACGGACGCGTACGGAGCAGAAGGTAAGTCAGACACCAACCACAAAACACATACAACACGTACACGACACATCACACACACACACAGAGGGATGCAGAATTTACTTACACCAGCAACAGCAGCACCATAGGGGCGGGATGCCCATCACCAATGCCACATATGCACACAGGGGCCTGAATGCGCACCACCACCCCTACCCAGGGGGCCGGATGCTAACCACCACAACCACCCTTACCCAGGGGGGCTGGATGCCTACCACTACTACCACCCTTAGCCAGGGGGGTGCCAGATGCCTATCACTACTACCACCCTCACCCAGGGGGGGGCTGGATGCCTACCACTACTACCACCCTCACCCAGGGGGGGCTGGATGCCTACCACTACTACCACCCTCACCCAGGGGGGGCTGGATGCCTACCACTACTACCACCCTCACCCAGGGGGGCTGGATGCCTACCACTACTACCACCCTCACCCAGGGGGCTGGATGCCTACCACTACTACCACCCTCACCCAGGGGGGCTGGATGCCTACCACTACTACCACCCTTAGCCAGGGGGGCTGGATGCCTACCACTACTACCACCCTCACCCAGGGGGGCTGGATGCCTACCACTACTACCACCCTCACCCAGGGAGGCTGGATGCCTACCACTACTACCACCCTCACCCAGGGGGGCTGGATGCCTACCACTACTACCACCCTTAGCCAGGGGGCTGGATGCCTACCACTACTACCACCCTTAGCCGGGGGGGCTGGATGCCTACCACTACTACCACCCTCACCCAGAGGGGGCTGGATGCCTACCACTACTACCACCCTCACCCAGGGGGTGCCAGATGCCTACCACTACTACCACCCTTAGCCAGGGGGTGCCAGATGCCTACCACTACTACCACCCTCACCCAGGGGAGCTGGATGCCTACCACTACTACCACCCTCACCCAGGGGGCTGGATGCCTACCACTACTACCACCCTCACCCAGGGGGCTGGATGCCTACCACTACTACCACCCTTAGCCAGGGGGTGCCAGATGCCTACCACTACTACCACCCCTCACCCAGGGGCTGGATGCCTACCACTACTACCACCCTTAACCAGGGTGGTGCCAGATGCCCACCACCACTACCACCCTTAGCCATGGGGGTGCCAGATGCCTACCACGACTACCACCCTTACCCAGGGGGGGCTGGATGCCTATCACTACTACCACCCTCACCCAGGGGTGGCTGGATGCCTACCACTACTACCACCCTCACCCAGGGGGGGCTGGATGCCTACCTCACCCAGGGGTGGCTGGATGCCTACCACTACTACCACCCTCACCCAGGGGGGGCTGGATGCCTACCACTACTACCACCCTCACCCAGGGGGGGCTGGATGCCTACCACTACTACCACCCTCACCCAGGGGTGCCAGATGCCCACCACCACTACCACCCTTACCCAGGGGGCTGGATGCCTACCACTACTACCACCCTTAGCCAGGGGGTGCCAGATGCCTACCACTACTACCACCCTCACCCAGGGGGGCTGGATGCCTACCACTACTACCACCCTCACCCAGGGGGGGCTGAATGCCTACCACCCTTAGCCAGGGGGGTGCCAGATGCCTACCACTACTACCACCCTTACCCAGGGGGGGCTGGATGCCTACCACTACTACCACCCTCACCCAGGGGGGGCTGGATGCCTACCACTACTACCACCCTTAGCCAGGGTGGTGCCAGATGCCCACCACCACTACCACCCTTAGCCATGGGGGCTGGATGCCTACCACTACTACCACCCTTACCCAGGGGGCTGGATGCCTACCACTACTACCACCCTTAGCCAGGGGGTGCCAGATGCCTACCACTACTACCACCCCTCACCCAGGGGGGCTGGATGCCTACCACTACTACCACCCTCACCCAGGGGGCTGGATGCCTACCACTACTACCACCCTTAGACAGGGGGGTGCCAGATGCCTAGCACTACTACCACCCTTACCCAGGGGGGGCTGGGTGCCTACCACTACTACCACCCTCACCCAGGGGGGCTGGATGCCTACCACTACTACCACCCTTAGCCAGGGTGGTGCCAGATGCCCACCACCACTACCACCCTTAGCCATGGGGTGCCAGATGCCTACCACTACTACCACCCTTAGCCAGGGGGGCTGGATGCCTACCACTACTACCACCCTCACCCAGGGGGCTGGATGCCTACCACTACTACCACCCTCACCCAGGGGGGCTGGATGCCTACCACTACTACCACCCTTTGCCAGGGGGCTGGATGCCCTACCACCACTACCACCCCCACTCATAGGATGGACAATGCATGACACAACCAGCACAACACAACCTAGGGAATGCAAGAAAAGACATCCCCCAACACCATGACAAGCGTGTGTAGACTGTGTCAAATGCCTACAACACTGAACATGACTTTGAACATACAATGTGACCCCCTAGCACATGTGCCACACATATATGTGTGTGGCCCCCACAATGCAAGCAGGCCATGACCATTGTGGCAATGGGGTCCAAACCCCCATCATCACAGTGACCAAAAGGTAAGTGTGGGGTCCATAGCTGAAGCACATATTGAACATTGTGGCAATGGGGTCTAACGCCCCATCACCACAGTGACCAAAAGGTAAGTGTGGGGTCCATAGCTGAAGCACATTTTGAACATTGTGGCAATGGGGTCCAAACCCCCATCATCACAGTGACCAAAAGGTAAGTGTTGACAAAGAAAGAGCTGCAACTGCCAAACTGCATGGATGATTCCTGGTCACAGAACAAAAAACACATCAGTGGCAAAGTAGTGCATGTGTCCCATTGCAACATAAATTGGGGGAGCCAAATACTGCAGTGCAAATAATACATACCTTTGGCCATGTGCAGACAAACAACACCCATGGGGGCTGACACTGTCAACATTCATCAATGACAGAATGACAGAAGTGACCATCAGAATGCAGACCCACATATTTGCACCAATGGGCACACAAATGCAGATACCCTGTGGAGACTGTAGATGTGAGGTGAACAGATACCATACCATGGCAGCAATGGGACACACAAACCATGATCATTGTGCTGACCGATGACCTAGGAGTCCCAGGGACAGCAGGGAAACCCACCAAACTACATACAGCCAATGGCACACCCAAGATATGCCAATGCAGTGGTGCAGATGCACAAACACAAACAGGCAGACCCACACTGCACATCATACACAACAGGTGAGGAGGGGGTGCCAGTGTCCCCAGGCAACCACACAACACATGAGGAGACCTGAATACCAATCATACAGATGTGCATTCAGTGCCACACAAAGGTAACTCATGGATCCAAATCCCCTATGTGGGCAAGCAGGCATTGTCAGATGAGAGGGAGCACAAATCACACATGTCACACAGGCACGTAGGAACAGCAACTGACACAGCAAGACACAGATACACCACAGCACTACCCCCAGGGCCCCCACAATGTGGTGACCCTGGGCTGCATTACAATCCCACTGTGATGACAAAGCTAAATGTCGTTCACACTGTGAACCACAGTCATGTGTCCTGAGCAACAAACTACCATCACACCTACACAAGCACAAATCAATCAGCATGGCCAGTAAGCCAAGGCCAACATGGAGGCAGGGGCCTAGCCGGGCAACAACTCTCATCTGCACACACTCAACACCACACCCCTCGACCTCCAACAATGTGCAGCAGTGAAGCACACATGCACTGGTGACATTGCACATGCACCCATGACTATTCCAGGGTGGTGGGTGGGAACCAAGGTGCAAAAACACATCACACATGGCCACTCAACAAGACTCCTGAATGTCTGACACACTGCACACTATGCTGTACATGGACATGACGGCAATACCACACCAACCAATGGGATCCCAGCCACAGTCACACACCAATGAAGAAGCCAAGGTCACCCACAAAGAACACACATAGACAACAACCAACATTGCAGCCCGGACCCTGAGGAGTGCCAGCAGTCACACACACAACGTGTCACAATCACTGAAAGATAACACAAACTGGAAATCACATGACAGGGGCAAACAACAAGTGCCAAGGGGAAACCTGACTGTGACCCATCTGCGTCTGCACACAAACTCAGCCCTGACAGCAAACACACCTATGGGTGACACCCTGATGACCAGTAATGTGCCATGCACCCCCATCACAGAGAACACAGGGAGAAGACTTTGGGGGAACATAGGTCAACTCAGCAAGCATCACAAACAGGTACAACACTAGGGATCACAGAATGCACAGCTAAACGGAAGTGAACACACAGACATGCACATACAACACACACCTTGGGCGCAGGCAATGTCACAGGAGTACACACTGCCATGAGGGGACTCCACTCCTGTGTGAGGAAAGCTGTGCCATATGTTGCCTCAGTAGGGCCCCATCATGTCAGCTGAGCACTTGGTCACACAATCAACAATTAGCACCAAATGAGGGCTCCCATCACATCAGCCTGGTC